>JAMPIV010018254.1:385000-785000 GCA_024509875.1 Oreohelix idahoensis | reverse complement strand
ATTTCCTAGATGAAGATGCACGAAAATTATTCTATATATCTCACATACAAGCAAACCTTGACTATTGCTCCACAATCTGGGATGGTTGCTCAATGTCCAACACAAAGAGACACCGTTCACTACAAAAGCGTGCAGTGCGTCTAGTCTCTGACAACTGCCTAACTCAGTGTGTAGATTTCTATAAAAACCTCTGAATACTGCCCTTAAGAAAGCGCCTTTGTTTAACAAAGCTAAATTCGTTCACAAAATCCTGTCACACAATGCTCCAGCATATCTGTGGCCAATGTTCAATTACAATGAAAGACGCAGTCTACGCTTTAACAGATTGCAAGTGCCCAAGCCTAGGCTTGACTTATTCAAGAAAAGCTTAGCGTACTTGATAAAAGTCAGTTAAATGTTTAACCTCCGTTAATGTTTAATGGCTGGGAACTGTTGATAATACTACGGTTGTGTTTTGGTGTCATAAGTGGGGTGTGTATAGAAGTACAGTCGCACACCACAGATACACATCAGAAAGCATGGAAGGGTTTAACGGCTGGTGATAGTTAACGAATGTTTAATACACCACAACACGTTACGTTAATACAGAATACACAGTTATAGTCAAACTACAAGTTATAGCAATACAATAATAAAGTACTTCTCACATCTCAGAATCATGCAGATACTACAATATCCATGACCTCCTTAAAGATACTCCTCAACTCAGCGCTATTCACCTGTCCTCACATTAGCGCTATAATATTCTAATCATGGATCCTCTAGCCAACGGGCATCATCGCCGTGCTAGCATAAATATGGCCTCCTCACAGATAGCAAACGGCTCACATCATCGCCGTGCTACTGCATACATATGGTATCGTCCAGATACTCCTCCTGCGCTATAAGATATAATAATGGATCCGTAAATATGGCCTCCTCACAGATAGCAAACGGACCACATCATCGCCGTGCTACTGCATAAATATGGTATCCTCCAGATACTCTTCCTGCGCTATAAGATATAATAATGGATCCGTAAATATGGCCTCCTCACAGATAGCAAACGGCTCACATCATCGCCGTGCTACTGCATAAATATGGTATCCTCCAGATACTCTTCACATAAGCGCTATCCTAATAATGATGGATCCTTCTCACAGATAGCAAACGGCTCACATCATCGCCGTGCTACTGCATAAATATGGTATCCTCCAGATACTCTTCACATAAGCGCTATCCTAATAATGATGGATCCTTCTCACAGATAGCAAACGGCTCACATCATCGCCGTGCTACTGCATAAATATGGTATCCTCCAGATACTCTTCACATAATAATACTGGATCCGTTAGCAACCGGACATCCCGCCGTGCTAACATAAATATGCACAATACTGCTCACCCAGCAGTCTGCACTAATCTCACCTATCAACATGTCTTCACATAACACAATTATCCTCTCTCAGGAAATAATGGCCTTACACAAATCATGGCCTCTTATATTCAGCACTGTACAGGCTTACCATCAAGAACACACACTATCGGGCGACCTCTCCCATTTTTTTTAAAATTTAAGATCCAAAAATTTAAAGGTTAATGAAATTATATGAAATACGTACAAAAATAAACTCCCAAAAATTTAACGGTCAATGAAGTTATATCAAATATCTCTAATTAATTCCCAAAAATTTAAAAAATTAATGAAGTTCTATCAATTACCTACAAAAATATACCTATGACAAGAGAACATAGCACATCTACAAAAATATCATCACTAAATGTAAGATAACGACTAAATCATCCAACATACTCATTCAAGCATACCAAAAAATAATCTAATACAAACTCAAATTAAGTATACATAGTACAAACTAAACAGAAAATAAACTATCGTAAGAGAAATGACAAAATATGAAATGGTAATATGATAAGCATCAAATAGAATCATAAGATGACAATGAAGACAACAATTCCATACATGTAAAACAAATAGAACTATAAGAACCAATTACATTATCTAAAGTCATATAATTAACTTAACACTACAAAGAATGAAAGTATAAATAGCGTAACACGAAAAAAAAAAAAAAAAGTATACAAGAAGTATGAATTACATCAAAGATGAAACACGGAAGCATAAACAAAATATCAGACAATATTGAAAAGACAACAGACAAGATGTAAAGGAATGACGAATAGTCAACAAAGAGAGATGAAAGTAAAGATGCAAATGTAAAGAAAGTTGGTAACAACACCTAACAATAATTATCCAAATGTAACAACGTATTGTAAAATACAAAAATGCTAAAGTATATTTATATAATAATAATAATAATAAATTCTTTAAGCACCAAACACGGCGCATAAGGCAGAAACCAGTGCTCTCCAGGTTGTTCGTTGTGACGCCACTCCTCTTAGCTCTTGCACATTATTTAGGCCCAACGTTCTTCCTTCTCTTATTATTGTTCTTCTGAGTGTTTCTTTTGGTCTTCCTTTTTTCCTCTTACCCTCAGGAACCCAAGTGAGCGCCTGTAGTGGTATTCTGTTGTTTTGCATTCGTAGGACATGACCGATATATGACCATCGTCTTTTCCTTATATAGTCGGAGACATATTTCTGCCTAGAGTCTTCTCTTATTTGTCGATTAGTCTTGAATTCTTTCCAACTGATGTTCATGAGTTTTCTAAGACATTTGTTCTCGAATGTATTCAGCTTGTTCTCAAATGATTTTGTTATTTTCCAACTCTCACAGCCGTATGTTAACACTGAGATAACATTTGAATTAAACAGACGAAGCTTGGTATGTATATTCAATGATCGTAATTTCCAAATGTTAGATAATCTATTGAAGGCGCTAGCTGCCAAAGCAATTCTAGTATGGATTTCTCTTGTTGTGTCACCATCCTGAGTCATTTTACTGCCTAAATAATTGAAACTTTCAACTTTCTGTAGTTTTTCCCCCTTCAAGATGATATCAAAGGTCTCGTTAGAAAAGTTCATAGCTTTAGTTTTAGAGGCATTTATTTGGAGACCTATTTTAACCGAGAGATGACACAAATTATTTATTGCTTCTTGGGATTGTCTTGGTGTTGAACTTAAGAATGCTACATCATCTGCGAAATCCAGGTCCCCCAGGAATTTTCCATTTGTCCATTTTATACCTAATTGTTCATTGTGGGTATAGTTTCTCATAACCCAATCAATAGCTATTCCAAAAAGTAGTGGTGACATAATACAGCCTTGTTTCACCCCTGTTTCTACTGTAAACCATTCTGTATTCCCTTTATTTGTTCTAACACAACATCTTGCATTGTCATATAGTGCTTTGATTATATTCACATATTTTGTTGGAAAACCATAGATTGTAAGTATCTTCCACAATGATGGGCAGTGTAGACTATCAAAGGCTTTTTGAAAATCGAAATATTTATATACTAACACAAAAAAGAAAGCTTATGACAAGCACAGCATAATAGTAATTTAACTAAATTATAAACTTATACATAACTAAAAATAAATTACATCAACTATCACTCAAACAAAAAATTATTAACGATAACACAAGTTTCGCATTGACGCATAGTCAAGCGCTAAGAACCAAAAAATACATCCAAGCATCACAACATTTTCAAAGAATTAATGTCACTACATAATAGTAACCTTAACATACAATCTAGCGCTGGCGCAGAAAAAATAAATATCACAATGTCCAAAACAGATTTTCCAAAAAAAAGGTACAATACAAAAAATGTTTCTTAACGTTAGGTTAAATAAAAATAGTATTTTTATTTCTAAGTAATATGTAGCTATAATTAACGACTAACAATTAAATTAGTTGAGTAACATAAAAATAATCTTATCTTAAACAGACATACATGAAAAACGTGTAAGTTTTTTTTCTCTTCTTTTTAAAAAAAAATACATCAAAGAAACGTCATATTGGGTAATAAACTGTTAACTACAAACGAAGTTATAAATATATATAAGTGTAATATTATTTATCTTAACTATGTATTATAATCAGATATCTAAATTATTTAAATGAACAAGAGTATCAGCCGTCGTTGTTAATTCTACCGACTTAATTTAATACGAAATTTAAGTTAATTCTAGTTGACAAAAAATCGAATTGTTTAAATTATCAAATGTCATAATTTAGAAAAAATGAAAACCAAGTTTCAGAATACGTCCTTAACTTCAACGCAAAATCATTAATAATACATACAAGTTATGTTTAAAATTACCTTTCACTAAACAATTAATTTAAATAATCTGTATATAAATATGTTAACTAAACATGGTATCAAACCCATGATGAAAAACAAACCCAAAATTTTAAGTAGTGAATAAAATACTCAGGACTATCTATGAAAATGACTATTACATAGTCTCAGTAAATAAGTTTGTGCATAGAAATTATTTAATGCATAATTAAAATACAGTCATATAAGTAACAACCAAAAAATAATTATGGCAATCAAATGTTACAAAGATTACATAATATTTCATTAACAACATATAAAGTTCTATACTAAGGAATACAATAACATTCAGTGTTTGTAAACAGAACAAAAAATAAACAGGACCTTTGAAAAAAACAAAAAAAAATTCCTTCGAGGTCTTGCGAACATCTCATCAACACGCAAGGTGACATCATGACACGGTGGGTTAACGTACTGTCTAGGCTCGCTTGAATGGACAAATGGTACATAGTGATCTATATCTCTCGCAGGTAATGTCAAATTAGAATGGTGACTCCGCTCGCTGTGAGACAATACAAATGAAAATATCTATTTTAATCAATGGTAAGATTATGAGGGAACACGGAAAAGTTCACTACACAATTACCCGAACTCCGTGGTGTAAGGTTGTGGCCCTCCTGCGATGTCAACAACTCTCGTCACATAGCACACAAAATAGAAGTCTTAGGGACAACTTGACCTATAATTCACAGTTGTCAGTGCGGTAGGCTGAAAAAAAAATTACTACCTTCACAAGACCGAGATGATCTCTCAAACCTATCAGCATGACAAGCAAAAGCATTTAAGAACTTAATACCGTTCCTATTACTCTGATTGCTAATAATCTTGCTCTTATGTGGAGCACAGTTAACCTGGTTGCGATCTCTATAATTGCTTTTGAGAGCATTGTTATTTGCTCTATCAAAACCGTTGTACTGATTTAAATCCCAGTTACAATCATTATGCTTAATACTTCTTCCTAGATAACAATGTCCACCCGATAGAACTGGATTTTTAGCAGGAAAATTATTACTAGACTGATGAACTTTCATATAATTACTTCTGCTATAGTTTTCTAAACTTTTAGAATCACAATGTTGAGATCTGTCACATTTTTTCATGTTTTGGGGAGAAGAAACGTTACCGTAGGATGAACTCCCTTGGTACTTTATAACCTTAGGGTTATGTCTCCTATCAAAATTATTTTTTTCTTTGCTTGTGGTAATGTGTTTAAGAAATGAGTCACACTGCCTTGACTGGGTATGACTAGAAGGTTTGACAATCTCTTTATTTTTTTTCACAACATTTGTTTCCTTCATGGAACAAGCAGTGGTATGTTTGTTACTTGTTACCAATTTATCAGATCTGTCAATAAATATGCGGTTGGTTTTTAACATACTGACATGAGATTTAGTACTGTTTCTTTTCTTATCTACATAACTGGATATTACTGTAGATTTTCCTTTGTTATTCTGCCGCCAGCAATCATTATCATTGGAATCATCTGTATTGCGTGAGAAGTTATATCTCCCACGGAAAGATCTATGTCCACCATTCTTGACCGTAGAATCCGCAAAAAGTGTATAAGGCTGGCTTTTTGCTTTAGTGCTCTGATGATAAGAAACTTTCTGTCTATCATCGTCAACACTGACGGAAGACCACATCTTGTTCTTCAAAATAATGTCAAGCAGGCCATCCACTCGTTTCCTGGCCTCTGAAATCTCAATGTCTCTAAGTGCAATCTGTTCACTTAATTTCTTGTTTAAACTATCAGCTTTTAAGACCTTGCAGCTTTCCTCTGCTAGCAAATTTTCAATCTTAATCAATTTGTCTTTCTCCATCATTAATTCTTTCATTCTCTCTTTATCAACCCTCTCAATCTCAATATCATGACTATTCGTAAGCCTATCAACCTTCTCTAGGGATATAGTATCCTTTTCTTTAATTTGGCGACCACAAATCTCATCGGCCTTTAACAGATCAGTAAGCGTTTCATTACACAACTTCTCATATTTCTTAATCTGCACTTCTAATTTCCCAGAAATCTCCGTCTTCTCTTGAACTTTTTGAGTCAGATTTCTAACTTCGCCATTTTTTTTCCCCATCTGAGCTTCCATCTCTTTAATTTTGCCTAATGCCGAGTCTAATTTTGCTCGAACACAAGCAAGCTCAGAATTTGATTTACATAAATCACCTGTAAGTTTAGTCACTTTTTTCTGTAGCTTATTCACTTCAGTAGTACTTTTTAAGCAACTTTCCCTTTGCTCCTGTGTACTCTGTTTTATATCTCCTATTTGCTTCTTCTCTTTTAACTCTTCTTTCTGGTCACTATGCATGCCGTCGCGCCATAACGTACGCATAATCTTCAATATTTCATCACGTTTGTTACCAATATGCTTGTCCAAAAACAGACGAAGGTCCAAAACTAACAACCTCGCTAGATCCTTAGCCATACTCACATGAGGAATTGACTGAAATCTCTCATCAGCAAACTCTCTTAGAGCTCTTGATGCACAGACCAAAAACCTGTCCATAACATGTGACTCAAGCTCTGGGCCTTCTAATCTCTGATAATCTGTCCCCTCTTGAAACAGATACTCTAATACAGGTCTCATATCCTCCGGATCTGTATCACAATCCATTGTGACTTGTTTACTTAGTCAACATATATGTCTTAATTAAACTTTCATTATACCAAATCAAGTTTAGATCTAAAATATTGTATCATCAATCCCTGTACATCATCATATTCTATAATTAATCGATATAATTATCGACAACAACAACAATAGTTATCAATAGAATAGGATAGTGCAGATTGAGGCTTGTTGACATGGACAGAAGTGGCAACATTTACACACAACAAAACCACTTAACTGAAGGTAATCCTGACCCTTTCGCTAACACACTGGATATCACAAAGTTATGGCGATAAAACACTCCACTGCAGAAAGGTACAAGGACTAAGCTCTCTTGTCTTCAAATCTCTGCCACCGTACAGTATGTCCTCAACAATGCATCAGATGACAGGAACTGAACACAGCAACCCCGCAACTTGTTCATTGAGGTATACGTGCAGACGAACTCTCCAAAATACTGCACCTATAGTTGAATCTGTATATGGAAAGACTGGAACAAGCACTGTAACAATTATGGCATCAATGTCGCTATCAGATAACCGCTGTTTGATATCGAAACCAACTGATAAAGTTAGTTTAGTTGCTACAACACGCCAAGATATGAGGATGGATATGCGCAGTCAGCTGATACCTGTGTACAGTTGAATTAAGCCACGCACACACAGAGCCAAACATAACAACTTTCAGTGTTCCCACTTGTAATGACTGGTCCAGAATCTGACCTAATTTACTCTCTTGTCACGCGAATGTAATGTGGGTGTTACGACCCGTTGGTTTGGTCCACCACTGATAAAAGTCAGTTAAATGTTTGGGACCCTAAGATGCAGCAATAGAGAATGCAGTCAGCGACCGATAGCTTGACTGCTTGCATCAGAGTCAGCGAACCAGAGCTGACGAAGACCCTACTCCACCTCCACGTGGTGGTCCTGGAAACAGTCTGCATCACTGCAGTCTGGCTGAGAGAGTAGGGATCGCAGAGGGAAGGCAAACCCGGTCCCAAAAAATGCCGTGCTGAAGTCGGATGTGTCGACCGAAAGGTGCAGATATCACAGCTCCGGTGTAAACAGACACAACGCAACCAACGTCCTTTTCAGGACGAACGAGGAAGAAGAAGAAGAAGAAGTTAAATGTTTAACCTCCGTTAATGTTTAATGGCTGGGAACTGTTGATAATACTACGGTTGTGTTTTGGTGTCATAAGTGGGGTGTGTATAGAAGTACAGTCGCACACCACAGATACACATCAGAAAGCATGGAAGGGTGTAACGGCTGGTGATAGTTAACGAATGTTTAATACACCACAACACGTTACGTTAATACAGAATACACAGTTATAGTCAAACTACAAGTTATAGCAATACAATAATAAAGTACTTCTCACATCTCAGAATCATGCAGATACTACAATATCCATGACCTCCTTAAAGATACTCCTCAACTCAGCGCTATTCACCTGTCCTCACATTAGCGCTATAATATTCTAATCATGGATCCTCTAGCCAACGGGCATCATCGCCGTGCTAGCATAAATATGGCCTCCTCACAGATAGCAAACGGCTCACATCATCGCCGTGCTACTGCATACATATGGTATCCTCCAGATACTCCTCCTGCGCTATAAGATATAATAATGGATCCGTAAATATGGCCTCCTCACAGATAGCAAATGGACCACATCATCGCCATGCTACTGCATAAATATGGTATCCTCCAGATACTCTTCCTGCGCTATAAGATATAATAATGGATCCGTAAATATGGCCTCCTCACAGATAGCAAACGGCTCACATCATCGCCGTGCTACTGCATAAATATGGTATCCTCCAGATACTCTTCACATAAGCGCTATCCTAATAATGATGGATCCTTCTCACAGATAGCAAACGGCTCACATCATCGCCGTGCTACTGCATAAATATGGTATCCTCCAGATACTCTTCACATAAGCGCTATCCTAATAATGATGGATCCTTCTCACAGATAGCAAACGGCTCACATCATCGCCGTGCTACTGCATAAATATGGTATCCTCCAGATACTCTTCACATAATAATACTGGATCCGTTAGCAACCGGACATCCCGCCGTGCTAACATAAATATGCACAATACTGCTCACCCAGCAGTCTGCACTAATCTCACCTATCAACATGTCTTCACATAACACAATTATCCTCTCTCAGGAAATAATGGCCTTACACAAATCATGGCCTCTTATATTCAGCACTGTACAGGCTTACCATCAAGAACACACACTATGGGGCGACCTCTCCAGATCGATGCCCAAAACTCACTGCCCACGGGAATACACATCTTCCGCCTAAAACAGCTACGAGACCCGGCTGTTCAAAAACACCGTTCAGTCTCACTACTTGCACGGGCTAGCCACAAATAGCTAAACACCCGTAGCTCAAAACAGTTCGGAGTGAACAAATCTCCACAATTGAAATGACTAGCGTTCACACGCTTTCTAACCTTACTTCCACTATTACAATTTAACCTAACATTAAAGACAATCACGTCTTCAAGCAACGACAACCCATAATCTAATCTGCTCACATAACATTTTCCAGATCACGTCCCTTTCATTAAAATTACTGGCAACAGTACTCTGCTGCTCATCTTTGGAATTGTCTTCCACATAACCTAAGAAACAACCTCAGTCCCTATTCATACAATCATAGACTTTTTGAATACTTTCTGAATTCTGATTACATGCCCCCCCTGATCGGATTATCTTTTCTTATAACATCAACTGTAGGTTCTAATGACGATGTTTGTACTTTTCAACATATGTTATGTCATTCTTATAAGTAATTAATGTTAATATGAGTGTGCTATATTATTATTTTACTTTACGTTGAATTTCTTGAAATTGATATGTAACATGCATATGAGAATAAATGAATTCAGTATGAAAGGTGAGCGAAAGGAAGGGCAGAATGTTAGACGGGCCTGCGTGCCCAATTCTCAACCCTTTGAAAATAAAGTTTGTTCGTTCGTTCGTTCCACTGGCACATGTCTGGTTCTTGTCATCAGTTCCACATTGGTGATCCTGTCATACCATTTCATTCGTTCTGTTTGAGATGTTTACAGCATAGACAAAAAACACTCCACCCAACCTGCTCCAGAGCCTTTCCTTTTTTTATATATATATTTTGTTTAAATCTCAAAAGTTTTTTGTGGTACATCTCAGTCTACCTTTTCATTCCCATATGAATTCCAGTTTATTATTTGTCTTTGCCATCTACTTTTTTCACACAAAGTATGTGACCGGTCCATCTCCACTTCCTTTGTTTGGTCTTGAGGTTGCTATTATTTATTTCAGTTTATCTTAGGTTTCTGTTTTTCTTACCTTGTTCTTCCAAGTTGCTCTTGATCTTCTTGAAGCTCTGCATTAAGATTGTCTCATTTCACATTTACTGCATTTGTTTGTCTTTTCCTCGGCCACAGGCATGGCATTGATGCCATATCACCACTTCTTTTTTTAATTCTTGCTTTTTTCAGATTTTCTTGATTGTTCTTATAATTATAGTCAGAAATTTTGTCAGTGTGAGGTACAATTTTCTTAACCTTATGTTAGTAGGTGACTTGTATAGAAAGTAATGAAACTTAAGACCACTAAAGGTTTCTTTTGCTGCTGAATTATCCCATTATTTTGCCAAAAATAAGATCACAGAATCAGAATTATATTATGTGTAAATGCATATTTTGTTTGAACATTACAAATGAACATTATATGCTGTCTTGTTGTTGTTTTTTTTTGGTTAGTTTTATTTTAATAAGTTCCATACTATGTTATTGTTGCAGTGAACATATTTTTTATCAGTTTGTAAATTTGTATATTTTTTCAGTTTGTAAATTGTGGTGTTTTTTAAGTTTGTAAATTTGGATCTTTTATTTTTCAGTTTGTAAATTGTGATGTTTTTTTTTTCCAGTTTGTAAATTTGGATCTTTTTTTTTTTCAGTTTGTAAATTTTGATGTTTTTTTTTTCAGTTTAAAATTTGGGTGATTTGTGTTTTTGTTGTTATGCATTTGCTTTATTATCTTTCAGAGTTGCTGGGGTTATTCAGATTCAGCATGGATGAAGTGTCTATTCTGGTTGCTGGTAGTTTTAAGTCTAGGGTCCCTCTTGCTTGTAGTGTATTGGAAACCAGAGCTGTCATGTTACCTGCAGCGAAAGAAGTGCCCACTATACAAGGCAAAATATGTTTTGCTGAAGGTAAAGACAGTTTTAAAAAAATATAAAAGTATTTGTAACTCTTACCTTAATAATTTTCCTGTACATTTTAATAAATCAGATGGAGCTCATAGGTGATGTGTAGAATAGCCTAGTCAGAAGCAGCGTTCCATAAAAGGAAATGTATTTTGCGCAACAACTCTTTGACAGTAGAAGTAAGGAAGAGAGTTCTTCAATGTTACACAGAACCAATCTTAATATATAGAAGTGAGTCATGGACAATTTGTAAACAAGCTGGAAAGGCCCTGGAGGTGGCTGAGATGTGGTTTTACAGAAGAATTTTAAGCATACCATGGACAGCTAAAAAGTGTTATAGGGGTGTCTTGGAAGAAGCCAGTATGGAACGGAAGCTTGTGACTCAGTTAGAAGGAAGCAATCCACTTTCTGTGGGTGATTATAAGAATTTTTGTGGCAACAGGAAATGTTGAAGGATAAGGACAGAGGATGACAAAGAGAGAACTTACTGGACAGTTTGATATCATGGCATAGAAAGAAGTCAATAACACAGTACTGGAGACAGGAAGTTTAGGAGGGACATGATCATGCCATGAGGCATGATACTTGAAGGAAACAAAATGTAATACCTAATTGTTAAAGGTTGAATCTTCTTGTCCTTTTTTGTGTTCCCCTTTTGTTCCAGGGAACAATGGGTCCACTATAGCAGTTGGTGTCTTTCAGGAAGCCTGCACCAAAACACATAGTGCTCTTATGGTGGTTGTTTCTGGAGCGATGTGTTTTACGTGATGAGTTTGCTAGCCCCATGATTACCAGGATAATAGCTGTTGAAAGCATTCTGCTTTCTTTTTGTATATGTGAAAAAGTTGTGTACTTTCATATTGTTACAAAAATTGTGTTTTATATGCAGATTACTGCACATTGAAACTGTAAGTTAAATCCATATCATTATAAGAAGTTACACTGCTCTCCGTCAGTATTATGTCAGAATTCCTTTAATTTGGCACTTATGAAACCAGACAACCACAGCACTTTCACAGCTGCCAGACTTTTAAGCTGTACCCTAAAGTCATTTTCCGTTTTAATCCCAATGGAGCATGGGCCACCACTGCAGATAGCCCCTTACAAGAAGCCTACATAAAGCATTCACATGCTCTTGCAGCAGTGGCTTCTCAGCAATTTGTTTTACATGGTGAGGTTGCCAGCCTCATGCACAACCTCATATTAGTCGCATTGTACGATATACTTGAAGTACCATATCAAAATTGTGGGGGGGGGGGGGGTGGTAAATGCATCATCATTTCTCTCCGTTGTTGATGCCCCTGAAAGTATCAACCTCATCAAACATGAAGGGAAGGTTTGAAATTTAACAAAAAAATAAAAAAATGACATCCTCTTTTCTCTAAGTTTTAGAAGAACTGGAAACTATTAGATCCCTCAGACATAACGGTTGCATTTTAGTCCTTCTGTTTCTCTGAATTAAAGATGGTAACTGATCAAGTGTTGTTTGCTGCCTTAATTACACTATAGCTTTCACCAATTTCAGACTGAGATTATTTCTTGCTTTCTCTTGCCAGTAACACTTTGCCTGGTTGTGTTTAGGAAATCGTTAGAGCTTAAAAAGTCATGAAAATACGAGATAAAACTCAGAATTGCTACTTGCAGTGAATATCATCAAAATAAGACATGAGAGCGAGAAAATGGTGGGGTGTTTTAGATGAGAGCATTTAATTCACAATGTCTGCTTAACAGAAGAAAAATAACTCTTGTTAGTACAGTTAGTAACCTCAGAAATGAGGTATCTGAGGAAGGTGGTTGAAGTAACAAGAAAAGACATGGTCCGCAACCAGACGATACGTCAAGGCCTAAAATCCCACCCCCTGCAGACCCAAGTAGAACAGTCCCAACTAAGATGGTTTGGCCATGTCTGCAGAATGGGAGAAGATCGGCTACCACGACAAACATGGGAAACAAAGAGCCAGGGATCCAGACCCCCAGGACGACCCAGAGTCAGCTGGGAGGACAACATTAGACAATCTTTGAAGGACCGAGGACTAGAATGGAACCAGGCCAAGAGGAAGACAGCCGATAGGATAGTCTTGCGCTCTCTCTCTCTTCCAAACCTCTACACCTCACGGTAGAAGGGGAACGACTAAGTAAGTAAGGAGAGCATCATAGTTGGTAATGTTTGAGTGAATAGATATTTTATCAACAAACTAGCAGATTCGCAAAAACGTCAAAATTTCCTGAAAAGTTGAAGAGCGAAAGGTGGAATGAAATGATTGGACGTTTGAGTGCAAGCAGGAAAGGAACAAAATGATTGGATGTAGCGGAGTACAAGGGAGATGGGTATAAATAAGGAAGACAGTTTCAGACTAGTTTGTATACCTTCAATATCTGCCAGAGCTGAGGGCCACCTTTTATCGCTAGAAGTAATCAGCCCAACACAGTATGATAACTAGAGAGAAGTCACAGCTAACCGCCAATGAGAGTACTTGTTAGATGGTACTTCTAAAAATCCAGCCCCAGATTAATGGTACCACTGTCTGAGGTGTTAACCTTGTGGTGAGAACATGGCACAAATTGTGTGAACTGTCGCTAGTGGACTAACACTGTAACCTGGAATAAGCATTGTGTCTTCGATGTCCAGGTGTATTGACTGTGGGCAGTCAACCGTAGCAACCATATCCTGCAAATTGAGTAAACTATTAAGGGATAATACAACCAAGAAAAACCGCACCACTGGTGTGATGATACTGACAATCGGTGACAGTACTGTGTTGTTGTAAATAATGTACTGGTAAAAGATTATATACCCAAACTGCAAATATTATTATTATTCATTAGAATTATTAAAGTGAATTGATTTCATTTTATAACTTGAAGTTATTGAATTTCTTAACTTACCAATTATAATTTTGTTGTGTTGTTAAAATAGTAATAATTAACATGGTAGGGAATAATATGAGCTATGTTTACAAATTGAAAGTAATACCCTTGGAGCATAGAATAGGTCTAGCGAGAAGGTGAAGTACCTTTCAGTTCTCAATTACAGCTATCACATGAACTGTGTGGTTAACTACCTGACTTGTCTTGTGCGATCCCGACCTAAAGTTCACCAGCTCTGTTCTCTGATTCTGGGGAACTAATTATTTATTTACCTCTATTGTGCCACTACTAAATATTATCATACTTCCATCTCGCCACATCACCTTTGCCATCAGGCATGGTACATGATGATGTTGATGTGATTTTAGCTTCCCAGCTCTTCTAAAATTGAATTTTCAATTTGAAGTTTCTATTTATGCCGGTGTACGTGGCAATGAAAGAGCTGACAGACTAGCTTCAAGGGCACCCATAAAAGGTGCATTGGCCATGGATAAGGAAGAAATACTGAGGGCAATTCATGGTCGTCTATTAGAAAACGACACTGCAATCGATGAATCATCAAGGCTAAGACTACTGGAATTTGGCATCAGATGGAAGACCAGCAGGGATGGACGTATGAGAGGACGCATTCGCAGTGTATACAATCAGTACGCAACAGGAACAATTAGCATTCGTACGCTTCAACATTTGCTGAGGGAGACTGAGCACCTATGTGTTTGCCCGGAGTGCAATGACGTTGATTCTGATTAACATTAACATCAGCATTAACATTAACTTTTCCTGTCTTTTCTTTGACCTTATTTCTGTCTCCTTGAACCAATCTTTATAATTTGTATTGTTTTTTTATGCAGACACGCTATGGAGTAATGAGTGTAGTAAAAATTGTCATGATGACAGAACCAGTTGATGGGTAAGAACATGTTTATTAAGTAAGTTTTACATTGTTTTAAATTCTCATTTATTCCTGATTGTTTGTCTTCTGACAAAGATGTATTTATCAATTATGTTAGGATGTTTTGCTGGTGTGTACCAGTCTGGCTACCCATTTAAAATTTGTATTTTAATTTCATTCATCTGTGATGGGTAAGAGCAGCATTTAATTTACAGATAAGTATAAATAATTTACAAGTTATTTTAAAATTTTGTCTGCAATCTTTTTATGGACGTTAAATATACTGCTTTTTTTGCAGTCTAATTCTGAAAAATTTAGAGAACACATTTTCTGTGCTGTTTAACAGGTAGTTTTACATGTCGTTGGATTGTCAGGGTTTTTCAGTTTTGAGCCGTGTTTAGATAATATTTTCTGTGCTACTTACCTAGTAATTTTACCATGTCAGGTTTCTTATTTTTGAGCCATTTCGACATAATATTTTCTGTGCCACTTAACAATTGTTTTTACATGTAGTTTCAGTGTGATATTTTTTCACATATGAGCCACGACTTTGGTAAAATTTATGTTACTGATCAGAAGCATTAAAATGCCTCTAAAGTTGAGCAACATTAACACTTGCATAAAAATTGAGCTTATCTCAAATGAACAAACTTTATTTTCAAAGGGTTAAGAATTGGGCGCGCAGGCCCGTCTGACATTCTGCCCTTCCATTCTCACTTATCTTGCATACTATACCCTTTCATTCCCACATGTTACTTTAAGCAATAAATTAAAGACAAACCATTATAAAGGTTATTTTTTTTTTTTTTTTTTTTTTTCTTAACCAGCGGCACTTAGGCTTTCAGCCCTTCGGCCCAATAACATGTCATTGCGAGGCTGGGGAACCTGAGGACTTTCCTTCCAACCCGGTCAGGAGCTTCGCTCCTTCCCATCCACAGAGGGTTTATCACAGGAGCCGTTCAGGCTATTCAGTCAAATTTCCGGCCGTAAACATTTCTTCAAACGCCGACGCCCGGGTTTGAACCATGAACACCTGGTCGCCAGTACAACGCCGAAGCCATTACACCAGCGCGGCTCCCATTATAAAGGTTATATATCAGCATACAATGACATTACCAAATCATAATCAAAATAAAGCATTTTTTAAGTGAACAAGAACGTAATGAAAAAAAAAAAAACCAACAAATGCAACCAAAAAAAAATAATCCAAAACAACTACGGTAAATCAGATAATAATTTGAGTATGATCGCATTATGGTAGTATAGAAGTTAAAGTAGCTCACTCAAGCCAGGCTGTTTAGTTATTTCTTGTTGTTCATGCAGCATTCAAGTACAAGTAGAGTACTAAACTGTAAGTGAGAAGTTGGAAATACAATATTTATGATGCAGATTGTGACTATAGCTGATAATATTGTAATAGCACAGATTTATGACCAGTTTATGATGCTACAGGAGAGAAAGATCTTTATACAGCTGCATTGGAGGGGAGAACATTATTACGTGGAAAAAAATTGGGTTCTCTGTAAAATTACAGAGGAGGGACACTGACAAAAAGCCTTATATACCTAAAAAAAAGGAAGGCAAAGGCTTGTGTATAGTTGCAGTTTAAGTCTTACTAGCTAAGTTCATGATTAGTATTCTCTAGGACTTTGTGCTGCATTTTCTAAATTAATCTTCGTCTTCTTTGGTCCTTGGCCACTGAGTGCCATAGCAGTCAGTGACCATCATGCCTTGTGGCGTCTTAAACATTTATAACACATAAGGAAGGGAAACCCGAGGCCTGTAAACAGTAAATAAATATTAGACAAACATAAAGGTATGATTTCAGGCACTTGTAAGAAATAAAAGAAATAGAAAACTAGACAACAGAAAAACAACAGACGAGAGTGGCTTACCCAGGACTCGAGCCCAGGACCTTCCACTCCCGTCTGTTGTTTTTCTGTTGTCTAGTTTTCTACTTCTTTATTTCTTACAAGTGCCTGAAAACATACCTTTATTCATTCATAACCCTCCACTCCCAAAGGAGCATAGGCCTTCAACAAACACATGCCAAGTCCTCCTGTCCCGTCTTTCCATGTTCTCCTCATCATTTTCACCTCTGTTTCCAACTCTCTTCTCCATGTACTTCTTGGTCTTCCTCTGCCTCTCTTGCCCTGGGGGTTCCAGAACAAGGACTG
Organism: Oreohelix idahoensis; assembly: GCA_024509875.1. Lineage (NCBI taxonomy): Eukaryota > Metazoa > Mollusca > Gastropoda > Stylommatophora > Oreohelicidae > Oreohelix > Oreohelix idahoensis. The sequence continues at coordinate 767,988 of JAMPIV010018254.1, read as the reverse complement.
CCTTGTAATGCTATATACCTTTATGTTTGTCTAATATTTATTTACATGTGGCGTCTTGAAGGGCAGCAACAGATTATCTCTACTTTGCTGCCATCCTCCGTGTGGTGCCTTCATCATGCTTATTTTTTCGTAGTATACTGGGTAAATGCAAATGTGTAATCGTGCACGTGTGTGGGTTTTTTTTCTCCTAAGTCACCAACGCCTGGCACTCTTTATGTTACTTTTTTTTTTAATTTGATAAAAACAAGGCCAAGAGGGAATGTGGACTTGTAGTTGACAGTTCATAATTTTAGCTACCATCAATTATTTTGCTCCTCAGATGCTGTCACCATTTATTTACTGTTGCTGTGTATACAATTTTTTTGTTTTTACATTTGTATTCTAAACAATTAAATGCTGATTGTTAATATTTATTATTATATATGTATTATAAAATGTTATTAATGGCATGCCTTTTTTAACTGTTTTATATTTTTTGTTCTTGTTATCTTCTGTGAAACTATCTGGCCTTTTTCTATGTATATATGCTTACTTTGTCCTCCATTCTTCCTACATTGACAACTTGAGTTTCTTTATTTCTTTCAGGATGTTAATTAATTTTGGTTTATTTATAGTTTATAACAGTGAGGGTAAACACACCAGTCTACCCAGTTGTAAATGGGTACCTGACTCAGCTCTTGAGTTAGGGAAGGCAAATGCACTGAGGAAAATAACTGGTCACCCCCATCTCTCGAAGTTGGGCCTAGTATACTGTAGTGGTCTAACACTTTACTCCCCTACTGCAGTGTCAGCTATGAGGCTACTTTTATTAGTTTATTTTTAAAAGTTATAGTTTATGTAGTTTTTTTTTTCCCCTGTAGTTTGTTTAGGGCGGAACTGGTCAACCCACCTCTTGACGCTGGACCTAGTATAGTGAAGTCTCTGACACTTTGCTCCCCTATGGCAGTATCTGCTGTGGGTTTTTTTTAACCATAGTTTATATAGTTTGTTTCTGTTTTTCCCCAGTAACTTGATTATGTGATTTGTTGGCGAGAAAAGAAGTTGCCATTGTGTTCCCTCCAATATAATGTGGGGGAAAACATTTTTTACCTTCATCATAGTTGATCAGTTTTGCAAGGTAACATATTTTATTGCACAGGTTAAGTCTGGTTACTATTAAATTATTATTTTGCCATGTTTTGTGAAAGGCAAGGCACACAAATTATTTACTATTGGAAATCAATAGTGTTCTTAAACAGGGAACAGCTTGTGGGGGTGTTAGGTAGATAAGTCTTTCATCTTCAGGCAGTTTGATGTTGTTTTGCAACAGTGTGATGCATGAGTTTTTTTTTTTAGTTTTTAAATGAGGGAAGGCTATTTGTTTTTGAACAACTACGTTTTGGATAATATTATTTTGCTGGAGTATAGAAAACTGCAGTCATAACTTGTACCAAATATATCCACAAACATGATTGTGGTAATTGGTTATGACCCTCTTAATATATTGCGAAAATCTGATTTTCTAAATTGCTGTGCATGAAAATAAATACATTAATGTAAAACTAAATTTAAGCACATACATTTTACACCTGATGAAGTGATGAAGGGCACATACAGTTTACACCTGATGAAGTGATGGAGGGCACATACATTTTACACCTAATGAAGTGATGGAGAGCACATACAGTTTACACCTGATGAAGTGATAAAGGACACATACAGTTTACACTTGATGAAGTGACGAAGGGCATAAATAGTTTACACATGATGAAGTGATGAAGGGCACATACAGTTTACACTTGATGAAGTGACGAAGGGCACAAATAGTTTACACCTGATGAAGGGCACATACAGTTTACACGTAATGAAGGGCACATACAGTTTACACTTGATGAAGTGATGAAGGGCACATACAGTTTACACCTGATGAAGTGATGGAGGGCTCATAACTAGTCTTCCAATGATAAACTTTTATTTCAGGATAAATAATTGACCATCATAATTATTTTCATTTGTGCTCCTTATGGAGCATGGAGCAGCCAATGCAGCAGATGGCCTTGCAGGAAACGCTCTAACAGCGGTGGTTTGTGTGGCAATTTGTTTGACATTATGAGGTTTCTAGCCCATACACAACCTCATATTAATCACATTGTACGACATGTCTGAGTGTACATTAGTCCTATTCTGTCTCTTACCTATTCAGAGACACCACGTCGCCTCAGTACCTGCTTTATTCTATCTCCACATCACGTCACCTCATTACCTGCTTTGTTCTATCTCCACACTACGTTGCCTCAGTACCTGCTTTATTCTATCTCCACACCACGTCACCTCAGTACCTGCTTTATTCTATCTCCACACTACGTCGCCTCAGTACCTGCTTTATTCTATCCCCACACTACGTCGCCTCAGTACCTGCTTTAATTCTATCTCCACACTACGTCGCCTCAGTACCTGCTTCATTCTATCTCCACTTCAGCTAGTTTTGAGAAAAAAACGTGTTCAAAGTTTTTTGGGTTACTAGTTGAAAAGAAGGATATATCACATTAAAATGAAATTTTATATGGTGATCCAAACTGCTAGCTGTAAGATATTGTGCAGGATGATAGATTAAACTATACTGTGTCAAATGCACGTGTTGACCTGAATTGCGTTCGTTTTTGTAATCGTTACAACGCAGTGGTCAATAGTGTTTATGACGCAATTTTTGACCACAGCTCATGTTGCGCGCACGTGAAAGCAACAAAATATTTGGGGTGAACACTATTCACTGACTACGCAACTGAAACCCTATAAAAGGATAACGCTACACAACAAAAATTCAGTTCATTTTCAAGCAGACATTTATGGCATCTCTATCAATAAATTTAAGGAACATTGCTATTAGCCGACTGCATGCAGGCGAAAGTCAAAGTCAGGTTGCCAGGCATCTAAACGTGCATCAGAGTACCACCAATCGACTTTGGCACCGGTTCCAAGCCACTGGCTCAGTTGAAGACCGGCATCGCAGTGGATGACCCAGAGTGACAACAGCAGCGGAGGATCGCTTTATTAGGCTTCGTCACCTCAGAGACAGGTTTACAACAGCTTCCTCAACTGCCCAGTCATTGCCTGCAGGACGTCATGTGTCTAATCAAACTGTCCGGAATAGACTGCATGGCGCTGGACTTTGGGCACAACGACCTCACCGAGGACCTGTCCTTATGCGCCGCCATCGCCAAAATCGACTTCTTTGGGCCAACCAGCATCGTCCCTGGGCAGCTGACAATCAATGGAGACATGTCTGGTTTAGTGACGAATCTTTCTTTTTGTTGCAGCGTCATGATAGACGGCGTAATGTCTACCGAAGGCGAAATGAACGTTTTGCCCAAAATTGCGTTGATGAAGCTCCGCCGCACGGTGGTGGAGGTGCAGTGGTGTGGGGAATGATCAGTTACAACGGAAGGAGTCAGTTGGTGCTCATTGAAGGAGGCTTGAATGCGCAACGATACGTCACTGAAATTCTTCGACCCCATGTCATTCCACTTTTGGCTGCCCAAAGGTCTGTGTTTCAACAGGACAACGCCAAACCCCATTGTGCACGGTTGACCATGCAGTTCCTGACTGCCAACAACATTCTCACCCTTCCCTGGCCATCCCTGTCTCCAGACATGAGTCCGATTGAGCACATGTGGGATGAGCTGCATTGACGTGTTTGTCGCCGAGACGTTGCTCCAGCCAATCGTCGTGATCTGTTCCAGGCACTCCAGGAAGAGTGGGCAGCCATCCCACAGGCCCACATCAGACGTCTGATCGCATCCATGCCCAGGAGATGCCAGTTGCTGATCGATGCAAGAGGAGGCCACACACCATACTAACGGAAAAGCCCGTACGCCAAAAAACTCTCGTGACCCAGATGCAAAACAACTGTCAATTGTTTGTTGAATCCTAAGGTATTCTTGTGTGCAATTTGAACAATTAACTCATTAAATTAAAAAAGTTATTGAATGTAAAAATTATGGCTATGTGTGTGCCTTCAGTAGCTATGCGTTTCTTTTTTTGAACAGTATATATGATCTCCATTTATGACCTCAGGTCAGTTTTGACCAAAAGTGGAGATGGAATAAAACAGTACTGAGGTGACGACCAGCTAAATAATTTATAATTATGCTTTAGTAAGTAAAATGCTAATATCAGTTTCATAGATTTTGTCGATGACCTGGCTCTCCTGTCCCATAACTGTATTCAGATGTGCTGATGACCTGACTCTTCTGTCCCATATTCAGATGCGAGACGAAATGAAAATACTTGATCAGAGGTCACAGCAAGTGGGTCTGAAAATACACAGGGAGAAAGCAAGGATAAAGAGAATAAATGCAGGAAACTATAACAATATTGCACTTAAAGAAACAGCACAACAATATGTATAATCATACACATACCTTGGCAACAATATAGACACAGTTTGAAGAACAGACGAGGATATCAGAATAAGAATACAAAAGGCTAGATGAGCTTTTATTGCATTGGTAGATAGATATATGGCGATAAAAAAGAAATGAAGTCCAGCACAAAAATCTGAATCTTCAATTCAAATGTCAAGTCAGTCGTATTGTCTGGCACTGAAACAACCAAAAAGCTACAAGCTTTCATAAATGGGTAATTGGCATAGAATAGAAATAATGAAATGGTATGTCAGGATCACTAAAGTGGAACTGATGACAACAACCAGACAAGTGCCAGTGAATACACATTGAGGAAACCTGTTGATAGCATTACCAGGCAGTCCTTGTCCTGCAATCCCCAGGGTGAGAGAGGGAGACAAAGGAGCACATGTAGTAGAGAGCTGGAGACTGACATGAGGGATGGAAGAAGAGATGGAAAGACCTTGAGCAGATGGCACACGACAGGAAGACTTGGCATACGTCTGTTGAAGGTCTGTGCTAGTTGGGGAGCTGAAGCTTAATGCATGAATAAATGGAACACCTGCTCAGCTCGTCATCCACAATCAACATTACTAAAGCAAACTTAGCTAGGATGGGGCACACTAGATAATGGATGCTGTTACAAAAAATGAAAACTATGAGTAACATAGGTGGACAGCATGATAATGGCCTGAATTGCCAAGAAGATAGGATTTAGAGAAACTTGGCCAACAAAAAAAAAACTGAAATACATTGATGTTAGTATGATACTGTTGTGTTTTTTTTGATGTTAGTATGATACTGTTGTGTTTTTTGATGTTAGTATGATACTGTTGTGTTTTTTGATGTTAGTATGATACTGTTGTGTTTTTTGATGTTAGTATGATACTGTTGTGTTTTTAGCTAGAAGAGTGTAAGACTGATGGAAATAAAGAAATGTTTTGGGCTACACACTTTTATTTTTAAATGCACTAAACGTGGAAAGTTCATTGATCCTGTTCACAATTTTGTGTATGTCACCAAATTCAGTGATCCCGCTCACAATTTTGTGTAATCACCAAATTCAGTAATCTTGTTCACAGTTTTGTGTACAACATCACCAAGTTCTGTGATCCTTTCACAGCTATAATCTTGTAAAAACTCTATGATTAATTTTTGTATGGCAGGCCTGGGACAGGTCAGTTGAGGTTTCTTCAATTTTTGATAGTTTAAAGTGTACCAATATAGAGGGTTGTGTGCAAAATTTCAACTCCTTGGTCATCTGAAATCTAGTGAACCAAGGGCTCAAGGATTTGAAACATCCAAACAATGCTCGTATAAATTTAAATAAAAGCATCTAAAAAGAGATAAAGCTCATGAATACACATATGGTGATTAGGAGAAAAACTTAGTGATAGAAGGAAAGATTTTTTTTTGAAAAATGCCTTTTTGTAGTCCACAAATCCGATGTATAGCGGTGAATTCCATTCCAGACTTTGTTCAACTATTATTCTCAAAGTGGCTATCTGGTCTGTACAGGAACTGTTTTGTTGAAAACCTGCTTGTTCATCTCTCAGTTTCTTGTCTATGGACTCTTTTAATCTCTCAAGGATAATCCTGTTTAATACTTTTCCTGGCACTGACAGTAACATTATTCCTCTATAATTTGTGCACTCTTGTAAATTTCCTTTCTTAGACAATTTAACCAGATATCCTTCCTTCCATTCTGCAGGTGTCCCTTCCTTTTCCCAGACTTTACCAAGTAATTTATATAACATCTCTGTAGCCGTGTCGATATCTGCTTTGATGGCCTCTGCTGTAATGCCATCAGGTCCAGACGCTTTTCCATCTCTTAGAAGCTTTATGGCTTTCTTTATTTCTTCCTTCGTTGGTCTTTCACCATTAATTTGTAGCTCTTCTTCTGCTGGCTGGATGTCAGCAGAAGAAGGGGGGGGGGGGGGGGGGTTGTGGGGCTGGTATATTGAGAAGGTCCTCAAAATATTCTATCCACCTCTTCATTTGCTCTTGTATATTGCTGAGCAGTTTTCCATTCTTGTCTTTTATGAGGCAACTTGTTTGCTTGTAATTCCCTGTCAGCTTCTTTGTGCTGTTATACAGTTCTCTCATATTTCCTTTGGCTGCAGCATCTTCTGCCTCTCTTGCCAACTCCTCAGTATACTTCCTCTTGTCTCTTTTGATACTTCTTTGTTTGCTTCTGTGTACACTTCTTGAGCCTTGGCTTTGGAACTTCTGGTTTTGCTTTGCTTTCTTGTTTTTTCTGTCTTTTATCTTATTGATTTTTTCTGTTGTTATCCATGCTTTTTGTGGTCGTTCCCTTTTCCCCAGTATTTCTTCACATGCCTCATTCCATACAGTTTTGATTTGCTGCCAATAGTCTTCTGTATTCTCTACATCTTCCAGCTGTTGGAGCACTTGGAATTTGTTGGATATTGTGACCGCAGATTTGTCTCTTGTTTCTTGATTTCTTAGATGTCCTACATTAAATTGTTGTCTATAACTATGCATTGTTGCAAATCTCTTGAGTTTCATTTTTACTTTGGCTATCAGAAGATGGTGATCTGATGCCACATCTGCTCCTCTATATATCTTTACATCCTGCAATGATGATCTAAACTTCTTCTTTATGCATATATGATCAATCTGATTTTCTGTTCTATGGTCTGGTGATATCCATGTTGCCTTGTGTATTCTCTTATGTGGAAACATTCTTCTTCTTCTTTGATCCTTAGCCGCCGACCGTCAAAGCAGTCAGTGGCCATCACGCCTAGTGGCATCTTGTAGGGCAACAACAAATTGATTCCACTTTGCTCGGTCAGTGGCCATCCTTCGCACAGTGCCCCAGCTCTGGTTCATTCTTTGCATCTCAGCCTCCACAGTCCTCCGCCAGGTTGTTTTTGGTCGGCCTCTCTTTCGTTTTCCTTCAGGGGTCCAAAGCATTATATCAGAGCTGTATGTGGAAACATGCTTCCTCCTATAGCCAGTTGATTTGAAGCACAGAAGTTTGAGAATAGTTCCCCATTTTCATTCATTATTCCTAGCCCATGTTTTCCCATGACTTCTTCAAAGCCGGTGTTGACTGTACCTATCTTTGCATTCATGTCACCCATCAAAATTGTGATGTCTCTTGTTTTTACTTTTTCCATAATTTCCTGTAGTCTAGTATAAAATGCTTCTTTCACAGACTCTTCTTTGTCATTAGTTGGTGCATAACATTGGATGACATTTACATTTATTTTCTTTTTAGCTATTTTAAAAGGAGCTGTTATTATTTTGGGTCCAACAGTTTCCCATTCAATGAGTGCTTTCTGTGCTTCTTTAGATAACATAAGAGCTACCCCTTCACTGTGGTGTGAACTTTCATCTTCATGTCCTGAGGACAGCACCAATTCACCTGTGATGAGTTTCTTCTTGTCTACCCCCTTCCACGTTGTTTCACACAGTCCGAGAACCTCATTTTTATATTCCCTCACTCTCCACATGTAAGCCTACCTTGCTGTGGTTGGAGAGCTTGAGCGCCTCAATGATCCCGGGAGCTATGCCGGCGGGAGTTTTACTCCTGGCAGGGTCACCCAAGCCGGACAGGTCCTGGGTGAGGGGCCAGACTAAATGGGCTGAGGAGTGGGTGGAACCCTATAGGTGTAGATGCAGAACCCACCGGCGAGTGGTACATGCTCTGGTCTGCACCAATCCACCCCCACTTCATGGGTTAAATGCTTTCTTGCCTCATTCTTCACTGTTCGTCGTCTATCACGCCCATGGCGACCGTTGCCTCAATTGGCTGTGTGTGGTGTACCCGGAAACGGGGCCTCCCAGTACTGAGGCAAAGTTAAGTCCCCGATGTCACTTATCGGTGCAGAATTGAGAGAGATGGCTGAGCATCACAATCCCTCCTGTGTTGCAGCATGATGAGAACCCAGCATTGCACACTGAGCTTGGGGGGATCACTTGGGCACCAGACTTAATACTGGCTCTTGACTGGATGGCCGCATGCAGGAGATTTCTACAATGGAGGGTTGGCAGGTGGTGGGTATCGGGAAGTGGCTCTGTGCAGGACGTGAGGATTCCTTGGGAGCCCCGAACCAGAGCACAGCATTGTGCAAGCTCTGCATAGTTGGAGAGCCCCCTGGATGACGGGGAATGCACAGTGTGCTACCCCACCTATCCCCAACTGCTAACTTAGAACCAGAAGTGGGGTCCTCTGTATGCGTGCCAGGCCAGGATAAAATGCCTGGGAAAGAGACTGGAGCTCAGAACTCCCTAACTCAAAGTTGCAGGATGGCAGAAAAGCCACGGGAAAGACAGGGCTATTTTGAAGATAACGCAACCATATTTTCACCATACGAGCTCGGACGCCGCCTCGGTAAACAAGGTCCGCGCAGAGCAGTGACACCCCCAGGCTGCTTGCGAATAGTCTACTACTGGGAACATAAACAGATTAGGGATGAGCCCACTCTCCCGTTGAACAGGTGCTAAAGTCGTAGATACTGGGCCAGAAGGCGCACCGGAAACCACAGTATCATGCAACTCGCTTTTTTTTTTTTTTTTTTTTTTTTTTTTCTATGGAGAGTACACCGTCAAATAAATCTCGTTCTGGTGCTCGCCCTGTGGAGCTCCACCAGGCAGGTGCAGTGCCGGGCTCTGAGCCTCGACAGAGCCCACCCTCAGCTACTGGAGGACCCTCTAGACCGTCTTGTGGAGTCAACAGACGGCGGAGGAGAACTACTGACCAAAACAAAAACAGAAAAAGAGAAACCCAGAGTGCCACTTGTCATGATGCACTGGAATGCAGAGGGAGTGAACAGCAAGCAGGCTGGATACAGCAAAAAGACAGAGCTGGAAAACATCTTGTATGAGAAGCAAGTCAGTGTTTGCTGTATCCAAGAGACTCACTTGAAAGCAGATCAAACCTTTAAAATAAGGGGATATCAATGCTTCAGATCCGACAGACAAGATAGACGAAAAGGAGGAGTACTTACTCTTGTAAGGAATAACATTCCTGCACACGAAAGGAAAACCTTCATGGATGGAGCAGAATATCAGCTGCTGCAGATAAAGGTAGACAAGATGGAAATAGAACTCCTGAACTATTACTGTCCGAACAACAAACCCCTGAGTCTCAGCTCTATACAGGTACCAGCCACCAACTTTATAGCAGTTGGAGACTTTAATAGCCACTCCCAGAGCTGGGGCTATTAACCATCTGGATCACAGAGGTGAAGAGGTTGAAACTTGGCAAGATGATCACTCCCTAATCCTAGTCAATAATGCCACAGATACTCCTACCTTCTACTCCAGAGGATGGCACACAACCTCAACACCAGATCTTGCCTTCTCCACACCAGATATAGCTGGATCTATTAGTAGAGAAGTAGGAGACCAACTAGGGGGAAGCGACCATCGCCCAATCTTTCTTACTGTCCAGAGTGCAACTCTCAGTACAGGCCCAGCCATTACAAGATGGAACTACAAAAAAGCCAACTGGGGTTTATTCAGGCATCAGGTGAACACGCTGCTGTCTACCCTCAAGGTACAGAACAGAGACATTAATGAAGTGGTAAAAGACTTCAACAGATGCATACTACAAGCTGCAAAAGAAACCATTCCCAAAGGATGCCGGCGTAACTACATACCATACTGGTCCAGCACACTCCAAGAACGTCAGGAAGCTATGGACAAGGCTAGAAAGGACGCAGAGTCTCAGCCTTCACTTGAAACTCACAACAAATGGAAAAAGGCTGTAGCAGAGTTTCAGAGAACAAAGCTAGAAGAAAAGCGGAAAAGCTGGAGAACTAAAACGGCATCGCTGAACCTTGAGAAAGACGGCAGGAAACTTTGGAGATTAGTCAAGTCTCTAAATGAAGAGCATTCCTCACCAAGGCAGACTATCACATTGGATGAAGGTGGCAAACTTTTCAGAGGAAAACAAGCTGCAGACTTGTTTGCTAGAAGATACAGTTCAGAAAGCAACTTACCCATTAACATAGACCATCAGAGAGAGATAAGAAAAGAAATACTGGCAACCATGGGACAGACAGATACTCCTGCCCCAATGAGGGAACCATCACACTAGGAGAACTACAGAAGGCTATTTCCAAGCTTAAGTTTCAAAAGTCACCCGGCCCAGACAAAATCAGCAACGAAATGCTAGTAAATCTGAGCTCAGCAGCAAAGACAAAACTGCTTGAGATATTCAACCACAGCTGGTTGAAAGGAACGGTACCCCAAGTATGGAGAGAAGCCATCACAATACCCATACTAAAGAAAGGGAAATGTAAGACCGAGGCTGCAAGTTACCGGCCAATCAGTCTCACAAGCTGTGTTGGGAAGACTATGGAGCGAATAGTCAACCACAGATTGAAATGGTATTTAGAGTCTGAGCAGATCCTGGTGCCGGAACAAGCTGGATTTAGAGAATGCTACAGTATAGAAGACCAAGTTACTTACTTGTCTCAAGCAATAGAAGATGCCTTCCAGGAGAAGAAAAAGGTCCTAACGATCTGGGTCGACTTCAAGCAGGCCTTTGACAAGGTGTGGAAAGATGGCCTCATTGCAAAACTTAGGAGAAGTGGAATCCAAGGCAACATGATGAAATGGATCCAGTCATACTTGCATAACAGGAGAACTAGAGTCACTCTTGACGGTCTGCAGAGCAGAAAAGTGTTGCTCCATCAGGGGGTACCTCAAGGAGGAGTAATTTCCCCAACACTCTTCCTTGTTTACATCAATGACCTGGTGAAAGATCTCCCTGCAGGAGTTAAAGCTGCCTTATATGCAGATGACCTAGTACTCTGGTGCGCTGATGAAAATGTCACCACAGCAAATTATAGAATGCAGCGGGCAGCAGACATGCTAGTGTCATGGGCAGAGAAATGGCTTATCACAATAAACACAGACAAAACCTCCACAACACTGTTCTCCCTCGCCCCCAAGGACAAATCAGCGAACATACACCTAGGGACAACCGTGATCAAGGAAGAAAGCTACCCCACCTATCTTGGGGTGACATTTGACCAAAGGCTTACATGGAATAAGCATATTGAAAATGCAGAAGGAAAGGCCGAAGACGACTAGGCATACTCAGAAAATTAGCAGGTACCAACTGGGGAGCAAATGAACGAAATCTAAAGAAGATTTATAATGGAGTAATAAGACCACACTTAGAGTTTAGCTCAGCAGCATGGTCATCAGCTGCTAACTCACATCTGCAGTCTTTGGACAAGGTGCAAAATCAAGCTCTCAGGCTCATTACAGGAGCCATGAAAACTACACCAATAACAGAGATGCAGAAGGTTGCTGGATTACAGACATTGTCCCATAGAAGAGACACAAAAACCATGATCCAGATGGAAAAGTACAACAGTATGCCAATGCACCCAATGAAGGCAAGACTAGATGATCTGGCATTGGGACGTCTAAAGCGTAGCAGCTTTGTGCATCGGGGGAAAAGACTTATAAGACAGCATCAAGAAGACCTATCCATGAAGACAACACCACTGAAGCCCACCCTATACCCTGTACCATGGGAGCAGGCCAGCAGTGCCCTCCAAATTAATACAAACAGTCAGTGGTCTCACAAGTGGATGTGAGTATAATGATCTGCAAAAACGAACTGCTACATTGAGTATGATCCAAGAAAGCTATCCCGATCAATCATGGATACATGCCTATACAGATGGATCAGCAACTAATGCTGTTAGGAATGGAGGTGCCGGTATCTTTATCTCATATCCTGACAACCACTATGAGACTAGGCACATTCCCACTGGTAAATTCTGTTCCAACTATACAGCTGAGGTTCAAGCTCTAGAGCAAGCTGCAAATATGATTTATAACACCAACTCTGACTGCCACCAGGTAGTCATCCTCACAGATGCACTGTCTGTCCTGCAAGCTCTCAAGGGTGGTAAACTCCCGCATCTGAGAAATGAACTAAACAAGGTAGCTGCCAAAAAGAGAACCATACTTCAGTGGGTACCATCTCATTGTGGTGTACCCGGAAATGAAAAGGCAGATAAACTTGCAAAAAAGGGAGGAGAATGTGAACAAGAAGATAATGAAGTCACATACTTTGAGAAAAAGAGAGCTATCCAGACTATCAGAAGAGAACAGAACCAACCCAAAGACGACTATCACACTCTCGACCGGCAGGGACAGACAACTATTTTTCGACTCAGGACAGGGCATAACAAACTGAATAAACACATGCACAAGCTACGATTGTCTGCTTCACCACTGTGCACATGTGGATTAAACGAACAAACTGCTGAGCATGTTCTACAGGACTGTCCTCTGTATGACCAGTTAAGAAAGATATACTGGCCCAATGACTCAACACTAAACTCAAAGCTATATGGAGTTAAAGAGGAACTTCAAACAACAGTCGAATTCATCATGAGAACTCGTCTGACGGTGTAATCATCAAAGATGCGATCGCAAGAAGAAGAAGAAGATATTCCCTCATTTCTGCTGCTACTTGTGCCACTTTCCCTTGTTTGTTTAATGTCTGAACATTCCAGGTGCCAAATCTGGAAGTTCTAAAAGAAAGAAGGTTAGTCAGTAACATAGACTCCTTTCGGCTTTCTCTGTGTTGCATCATACGCCTCCCTGCGAGAGGACCTTCCCCTGTCTTGGATTGCTGTGTTTTATTTTCCTTAATTGACTTGTCCATGTTTGTTGAAATTTTTTGTATTCTTTGCTCCCCTTTCGGCCCCGGTAACACATGGGTGGTGCCTAAGATATACCAGCTATAATTTTGTATCTCAGTTATAAGTTTGTTCAGTTTTTCTGTTTGGTAAAAAGTTCATATATTCCATTTTGCCATCCTAATATTGTTTCTTATTGAATCTTGCAACTGTTTGATTCAGCAGTACATTGTTCCTTCGATTCTTATGCTGAGTGGGTAGCAGGACCCTTGAAAAACCAAGGGATAACTGATCCAGTAGATGTTTGCATGCACTGGTTGTTTTTTTGTATGTCTTGGATGCTTTCATGCCTAGCAGAGTCCACCCCTTTCCAGGTGGCCAGAGTCCCATTAATCTGTGGCCTCATGGTTACAGTTTTACAGTCTGCAACCACAAGAAGGAAGGGTTATCTTGTGTGACCACAAGACATTGGCAGGCTACTAATTTTCACATCACATCAGTTAAGGAAGAACAGCTTTCTTATAGGATAGAACGTGTCTGCTTTCTTGTCAGTAGTGGAGAAGCTTATGGTTTAGAAATACTGAAATGGAGTAAAATCATTATATAAGACTGTATGAACACATCATAAGTATGGTACATTGATAATGATTAAAGCATTTGTGATGTTTCTTCCCTCTACAGACTTGTAAATTACAGACCAGATAATGGTTCTATGTAGTCTTTCATACAATTTTTCTTGGGAACTTTAATTGCACTAGAACAGCAGAGCCTCCACTTTTTATTTTCGCAATGCGGTTTTTTTATTTTATCATTTGGCATTTTGAGCACGTCTGGTCTGAAAAAGTAGAGATACAGTGGGTCTGGGGGCTACACCAGTATGCTTAGAAAATTTGTTTTCTATCTAAATTTTTGTTGGTGGATCAGTCAACTTTAGTTTTATCATCATTTTCCTGCACCCAAACAGGCACACACTATTGCAGTTGTTGTGTCTGTGACATTTTGTTTTACACGATAAATTTGCCAGCCCCATAAAAATAGCAGTTTAAGGGCTGGATATAGCTGACAAACTTTTAATTTCATAGCCTGACTAGCCTTGACTGCGTAGTCACTTTGTCTGTACTATATTTAAAAAAACAAAACATTTTTTTTGTCGAACAAAACTTTAGAATGAAGCAGTTAAGTCATTATGTTTTGCTTTATTGTTTCCAGCACACATTGGAATATTTTCTTGTCAGAGTTAAATAATTTTATGAAATTCATGGTGGCTGGAGCTAGTGTAGAGCTACAATGGCGAGTGTTTTCGCTCATCCTGCACAATCTTTTTATTATTTGAACATTTGTTATCATCATTTTCAGACTTGTATTACCATTCTTCTAACTCTCTTGAAGCTGTATAAAACGTATTTGACTTAGTTCTTGCATTCTTTCTCTTCTGTTTTTGTTCATTTGTCCCTGACAAAGAAGGCCTTGTGGCCATAATGTTGACAGTTCTCTTCTACCTTTATCCTAGTAAGATGTTGAAATGTTATACTATTGTATGTAAACTTAAAATTACACTAAGGCACATATTATTTATATCACTTTTTTACTACGCCAGTGTTTTACTGGGATCCCAAAGGGGATCAGCGAAATGTAACCTTACAAGCATTGTATAAAAGTGACTAAGGAGAGTTGGACATTGGGCAGGCTTCCTCATCCTGTAGAAACTTTAAGCCACCAAAACTTCAGATGAGAAGAAGAGGCTGGCAATGGGTGGGACATACTTTGAGGAAACCTGTTGATAGCATTACAAGGCAGTCCTTGTTCTGGAATCCATGGGATAAGAGGGGTAGAAGGATACAAACAAAAACACATGGAGAACTTTAGACATAAATAAAAGGGATAAAGATGAGGACATGGAAAGACATTTAGCGAATGACAGAACAGGGGGACATGGTTTGAATTGGTTGAAGGCCTTTGCTCTATAGGGAGCTGATGCATGATGATGATGATGGATTCAACATTTTATACCTGTGCCTTTTACACCAAGAGAAGATCGGCTACCACCACAAATATGGTGAAACCAAGAGCCAGGGATCCAGACCTCCAGGACGACGCAGAGTTCGCTGGAAGGAAAACATTTGACAATCCCTGAAGGAATGAGGACTAGAATGGAACTTGGCCAGGAGAAAGACAACTGATAGGATAATATGTAGCTCTCTCTGTCAATCCTCTACCCCCACGGTAGAAGAAGAACGACTGAGTAAATAAACCTTTTACATCATATGTACACAGCTTCATCTATCTATTTTCGTTTTTCTCTGTTTCTGTTTCTGTCAGCTGCTGTTTTAGACCTCATAACTTCTGCTGTATTACAAGAATGTTGTGATCTTCCTTATCAGTCATTTCTGACCAAAGGAGCGTACCTCCCGAAATAACTTTCGGTGGCACGAGGTTGGGCAATGTTAGATCAAGCTGTTGCCCATGCAGCATGACCCGGCCTGAACGTCAGAGGAACGGACTAGCCGATACAGTCTGACACCAGTAGCAACAGCCTAGTCATTAGTAGGATACGGAACTTGCCCTCAATTGCTTACCGTAAGCATGTATTAGCTCTAGAATTGCCACAGTTATCCAAGTAGGATCGTGTCATCTAAGGAACCTCGACTGATTTAATGAGCCATTCGCGGTTTCACCGTGAGACAGTGTGAACTTAGACATGCATGGCTTAATCTTTGAGACAAGCATATGACTACTGGCAGGATCAACCAGATAACTGTCTGAACAGAGCATTTCGTCGCTCGCGCGGGGAGGGAGACAGCGCTCTGTGCAGAGCGGATCCCGGCGGCCCCGGCGATTTTATTCTTGCGAGAACCACTGGCCGCCTGCCGACTAGTCGGACAGGACAAGCCGAAAAAGCGACACCAACGTTACATGAAATAATATCTATTATGTTAATTAAACCACCTGTGCTGTGTCATTAAAGTGTTGATGTAATCTCGCACCTGTGCTGTTAAAACTATCCGACATACCACCATATAAATGATGCGCTGCATGTAGATTATGCTGATAATAATTGACAAAACATGGAGTTTTCCATTTGCTGACGCAAGGTGTCTTTGTAATAATATCAGCCATGCACGTTCACATATTAATTGAAACATTTTTAGTGCTATTCAGGATCAGGCTAAAACAGCTTTCTCTGCAAATGTGTTAACTATAACTAAATGGTTGTTTTTTCTTAAGGTCTTTGTCTTTAACAGGATTGATCTTTGTTTGAGTCTCTTCTTTGGATTATTTTAGTTTGATTTTTTTTTTTTTTAGCTGTGCTGTTGTTAATTAAATTGTCTCATTAATATATTTCCAATTTTCCTTCTTTTGCAGCCATCCTAATCTTTTGTGTGTGTTTTTTTTTTGGGTGTGTTTGTTTTGTGTTTGTTTGTTTTTTAAATAAATTGCTTGTTTCTAGCTAAAAAGTAAGGCTTTCTTAAATTTTCACCATTCTTTTCTTTGTAAGTATTGAATTGCCCATAGTGAGTCAGTGGACAGTCAGTGTATAAGCAGAAAGATGCCTGGAGGTAATAGGGATATGGTTCTATAGTAGAATGATAAGAATACCATGACAACAGGAAAGATTAATGGAAAAAGAAAAGACAGGGCAGCTAAGAGAAAAATACCAACAATAGTTGATAAACTGACAGGAACAGAAAGTTGTGGATAGATATGGTTGCCTACACCAGATGATGTGACTTATGAAGAAATTCCTTATAAATTTTACATATTTTCTACCATTTTGTGAACAACTTTTCCTTTGAAGGAGCTACCATCTAACATGTTTGTATTTTCAGCCCCTGAATTCATTCAAATTTGTTTTGTGTGCGTTGATATTTAATATCCCAGGCAAACCTCTACTGCAGGGGTAGGCTACCTACGAGATGTGGGGATATACCTTAGATACACTGAGCTCTCTAAAGATCTACCTTGATAAAATCATGCCTGTTTTCAGGTTACAGAGTATTTGGAATTGGTACAGCATATTTGTAGCTTTTATCTCCGCCACACAATCTGCTTCCTACAATCTCATTTTTAGAGCTGTGGAAAATTAAAACTAAATATTTTACCGAATGTTAACTTTACTTCAAAGAAAAGATCGCTTCTTGTCTTATACAGTTCACTAATAAAATGAATTTTACTTAGCTAGCTTGTGGGTTTTCACTGGGAATGCGGGGAAAGTACCTTCAAACCTGGGGACACTGCGCTTCTAAGTGCCTGTGGGAGAGGGCTATTCTGAAATTTACCTAGGTTAATAATTTCTTTTCCACCTCTGTCATCAAGAAATCTACCAAATAATGCTTCAGGATCTACCAGTAAAGCAGATCGAGCGGTTGCTGATCCTTGCTCTACTGTATCCAGTTCTCAGCTTTCACTCCAAGAAAGAAGGGTTCACCTTTAGGATTTATTCTATATACTTTTTAATATAAAAAAAAAAGATAGCATACTCACAGCTTGAGAATTTGATCAGTTGCATATTCAAAAACTAAATGTTAAAAAAAATTAGTAAAGTGTTAACAATCAATATTTTAGTCAAGGGTTTAAGGTTTTTTTTCTTCTGAAGCTCGCTAAAACATGATTGATTTTGTGAGGATAATTTTTATAATTGTTAGGCCAGGTAAGAATATGATGAGATTAAAGTTATTTCACATGGCAAACAAGATCCGTTCAAAAATATTTTTTTTTGGTTTGAATTAGTGTAGTGACTACATGTCCGCACGAGTGCGCACCTATTGTACACAGTCGCGAGTAACTAATTCAAACAAAAAAAAATATTTTGGAACGGATCTTGTAACTTTCCTGTAAAACTACTAAAAATGAACCTAGACAAACAGTAAGAGTTTTTTATATAACGTAAAAAAGAAAATTCGAACATAACATGAGTTTTGTAAGGGCAAAAAATATATTAATAACTGCATGGAAAATCTAAGACTGCATGCACAAATTCATGTCCATACAACAAACAGTTTTGGAGAAAATTGACGCTTTCTGTGGGCACGAATTTCCGAACGGACTATAGTAGGTGGAAGCTGTTAGACATAAAACCAGGGCTGTATAGAGGATGCTGTAAAATTGTCTGCTTCTAAAAATCAAAAACCCATTAGGATTATTTTGATTATCTGAATCTGTGGATCTGGCCTTTAATTAATGAGGGTGCAGTGAAATGGGCCACCTCAGTGGTGGTGTGTTGGTGTTATAAACACAGTGAAATGGGCCACCTCAGTGTTGGTGTTATAAACACAGTGAAATAGGCCACCTCAGTGGTGTTGTGTTTGTGTTATAAACACAGTGAAATGGGTCACCTCAGTGGTGTTGGGTTGGTGTTATAAACACAGGGAAATTATGTTGGGATAAATACATGCTGGAGTAAATGATGTGGTCATTTGGGCAGGTAGTAATGTAAAATTATCTATATGTATATAATGCCTCATGCAGTTCCCAGGTCTCTAATGAGACATAGAAGGAATAGAACAACTACTCTGTCGTCATGTCGTACACAGCTACACGTATACGGTTATGCAATGGGGCTGAAAAACTTCATCTTATAAAACAAATTGATACAGACATCACTGCTGCAAGAGCATGTGAATGTTTTGTGTAGGCTTCCTGTGTGGTGGTCAGCTACAGTGTAGGCTCCATGCCCCTTAGGGAGTTAACAAGAAAATGATGACATGAAAAAGAAAATAAAATAATATTAATGATAAATGTATATAATAAATATGTATATAATAAATATGTATATAATAAATATGTATTACCATATACATTTTTACATAACAAAGAAACAGAATGGTTGATCTGCCCCAGAAATATAGTAAATGCTGGTGTAATGACAGAATAGATTGCTGTAGAAACAAACAATGTTTCATTAAAGCCTTTTAGTGTTAGGAAAATGTAGAGAATGCTGTTTTAACTTTTCATCATTTTTTTCCTTCTAATAATGCTGTGGTGATAAGTCATCATTTTCCTTTTTGCACCTTATAGAGCATGGAGCCACCACTGCAGATGGCCCACAAGAAGCCTGCACCAAGCATTCATAGGCTTTTGCAGCGGTGGTTTCTGTAGCTATTAGTTTTATATGATGAGATTGCCCACCTCATGCCCAGCCTCATTGAAGTCATCTTGTACGACATGCCTGTGAGTTCAGTAGTCCTGTTCTTTCCTTGCCTCATCAGAGACTCCCGTAACCTCAAGGGTCATGATAATATACTGTTCAAAAAAAGAAATGCAACTTTTTTGGTGTTACTTTTATAAAAGATATTCGCTGATTGGACATCAGTCAACCTATCGACTGTGTCCACCTGGTTATTAACTTCTCGTGGTTACCTGAATTGTACTCACCTCATGATTCGTGAGGTCATGAAAGTCGATTTTTCAGCAGGATAACGCTCGACCTCATGTGGCACAACTCACCACCCAGTTCCTCGCTGACAACAACGTCCAGACCATTCCATGGCCAGCCATGTCATCAGACATGAACCCCATAGAACACTTATGGGATGAACTCGATAGACGACTCCGCCAGCGAGACGTGGCTCCAGCCAATCTCCGACAGTTGTCTCTTGTACTGCAGGAAGAGTGGGCAGCCATTCCACAACAACAGATCCAACGGCTAATCGGATCCATGCCAAGGAGATGTCGTTCTCTGATAGAGGCCAGAGGAGGCCATACACCTTACTTAAACAGAGGCCTCAGTCGCAAAGAATAAAAGTCCAAACCAAATTTAATGAACATCATTTCGTTGTTAAAGTCTGAAAGTTTCTTCATGCCAAGATTGAAACATTAATTCCGTAAAATAAAATTTTGGTACAAGTTTGAAATTTGGTGTCCATTACCACTGCAATAATGTTGCGTTTCTTTTTTTGAACGGTATAATTGTTTGTCTTAAGTTATGAAGAAAATGCTGCATCCAACATTTATTAGCATTATTCTTGTATTGAACTTTTCAGCCAGGCTGCTTGATGCATCTTTTATTTAAATTTTAAGAGCACGTGACTGCTTGGTGCAAATTTCCTACAGGAGGATCAGCTTCACAGGTGGTACAATGCTCCGTAAGGAGCGCAAAGGAAAGTGATGATGATGAATGAGAGAATGATGTTAGGTAGGGTATATCTGGGATTTAAAAAAAATATATTGCAGTGGACAATTATTTATTTTACAGGGGCTAAAATCATGCCAGAGTTTATTTTTCCATATATTAATATTTTTTCCACACATAAATGCATCTTTTTCCTTTCTTTGACTCTTTTTTTTTTTTGGTGGTATTTTTCACACAATGTTTTGGAGTTTTTTGTTTGTTTTTTTTGGTTTTATGTTTGCTACTTTTCTTCATAGCACACCCTTTTCAACCATTTTCTATATACATGTAACTGTTGGTTATATCAGGATGCGTTTCGTTTAGTGTGATATTTTCTTTATTGTGTATATTCTGTGCTGTGTATTGTATTATACCCCTCAGTGGTGTTTTTACGTTTTAGTTATAGTTCAGACCTTTTTGTTGTTCAGAAGCTTGGCTGTGTCTTTACTAGTACACCATTCTTTTACACCATGTATTTTATACAGTGAGCAGTTAACGAGCTATGTCGAGCCAACAGCATCAGTCAGCACCGCAGATGTTTCAGATGATCGTACCAGGCTGAGCTCCTCATGGATGTCAGAATCAGAGACTGGGGTGCGGCACTTTGACTATCAGCACACCCGGTACCTGTGGGATCAGATCAGGGGTTCATTCAGAAAATTAGAGTAAGTTTTTTTTTCTTCGTTCACTTTTTGGTTTGGTTTGGTATTTAAGGACTATCTTTATTGCACATGGACAACGCCATCAGTGATCCGATATCCTCCGTTAGATCACACAAGGAGGATCTCAGCGCAGTGCACAAACTTTGTAGCACCGGCGAGAATCCCAATGTGTGTATATACTGTATAGGAATCACACATTCTATAATTATTTTTTGTGGTGTGTAGGTTTCCTAATTTTTAAATTTATCCAGGGCAGTTGCCTTATGGCCTGCTCTTAGCCACTACGATTTTCATCAAAAAGCCCTGTTTTTGACATTTATTTTCCCCTGCCTTTCACATTAAAAAAAAAATGGTAGGAGAGGAATTACAAAGTAATTACATATGTGTATATGTATATACATACACATATGTACTTACTTTGTCATTCCTCTCCTACTGTGGGGTGTAGAGGTTTGCCAGAGAGAGCACCATACTATTTTTTCACCTATCTTCCTCCTGGCCTGGTTCCAATCTAGTCCTCGGTCCTTCAGAGATTGTCTAATGTTGTCCTGCCAGTAAACTCTGGGTCATCCTGGAGGTCTGGATCCCTGGTTCTTGGTTTCCCATATTTGTCATAGTAGCCGATCTTCTCCCATTCTGCAGACATGGCCAAACCATCATAATGCGGACTGTTCCACTTGGTCTGCAGGGGCTGGGTTTTAATGATTTCTGATCACCATCTAACAAAATAAAAAATAAAACAAAACACACTCTGGTGTTTTAAATATCCATATGGAAACGGGTTGAGTAGCAGTTTTACTTAATCACAGTATTTCCCAATGCTGATAAAACCTTTCTTGTCTTTTGTATCTTCAATAAGATGTTATTTTCCATTCCTTCAGCTTTGTGATGCTACCAAGATCTGTAGTTCCACTTCCTTCTAGAAAATAAAATGTATTATTTATTGTAGAAGGATTTTGCAGCCTTTTGTGGTGTAATATGTCTTTTCCAACCACCATCATTGACCTTTGCACTCCTTATGGAGCATGAAGTTACCACTGCAGTTAGCCCCCTTGTAGGAAGTCTGCACTAAGCATTCACATGCTGTTGTAGCGGTAGTTTTTGTGGCAGTTTGTTTTATATGATGAGGTTGCAAACACAGTGCTCCTTGTCTATCCAGGTATAAGGTTTATGCACTTGTGTATTGCCTTGTGTCCTCTTTGTCGAGTCCAGTTCTGGTTATCACAGGGAACATTTGTTGCTGTTTGTTTTTGCACATAATGTGTGTTTTATTTTTACACATAATGTGTGTTTTATTTTTTTACAAATAATGTGTGGTGTGACTTTATGAACTTTTAACCATATTTTTCTGCTATCCCCTATCCTAATGGGTTATTGATGTCTCTGCAAGACAGGATGGTTTAGCAATGTTTCCTGGCCTAGCCCAAAAAAATTTTTTGGGGGTGTTTTCCATGTCATTCATTCTTAAGGGTTGATTGGCAGAGTGGTTTGAACACTTGCTTCTCAAGGTAAAGTTACCCAGTTCAAAACCCAGCAGTGTCACTTTCCAATCTACTCTGCTGTAAATGGCTACCTGACTCTGCTCTTGAGTTGGGGAAGGCAAAGGCAGTGATTATCAGAACTGTTCACCTCACCTCTTAAAGCTGAGACCTAGTACAGTGAAGTCTCTAACACTTCACTCCCCAGTGGCAGTATCTGGTATGGGATAACCTTTACCGTTCATTGTTGACTGATCTAACGTATAGACTGAACTGAAGATTTAAATTGAGTATTACAAGTTTACATTCATCTGTAAAAAATACATTCCTGAGTCTGTATGAATCTTATATAGTCTTTACACAACAGTTTTGCTCCATTTGTATGCAGGCATAGTCTCTCAAATTTTTCTTACTTGCATCTCTTCATATTGTTTTTCCCAGTGCTTATTTCTCATGTACCTTCTTTCACTTCTCTTACTACCTTTTTACACATTTTGTGTGTGTCAGTTACTCTCATATAGCGAGCGCATCAACATATACTGCCTTCCGGGTTTTGCATTTGGTACATGGGACTGGCAACTTTGTCATGTAAAAAAAATCAAAAATAGCTTCAGAAACCACAACTGCAAGTGCAAATTAATACTTAAGTTCAGACTTCCTGTAAGGAAACCAGCTGCAGTGGAGGCTCTAATTTCCATAAGGAACTAAAAATGAAATGATAGTGATGTTTTGTGTATGTGTTTTCATGTGATAATTTGTAATAACTTTTTTAAGGTAAATAATTATAATCATAATTTCAAACGTAAATTGTTTATTCTTCAGATATTCTGGAACATTACTGGCAGCAGAGACAGGGAATAATCTCTTACGAATGTTCTGTTATGCATTTGTCAGTCATCTTCTAGCTAGTTCCTTCATTCGTCGTGACAAAACTTGAGTCTAAAATTATGAACTGGTGGATTTGCAAAAAAATATATTTTGTGTATAAAATAAAAATTGTCAGATTGTAAAACTATATTTGCAATATATTTTGCAGCAATTTTTGTGCTGACAGATGATTTTAAAATTTTTAGTTTTGTAGTACACTTGAGAGAGATGGCGGAGGCCGAGGAGAATTTTTTCCCACAAAAAAATGGAGACAGTGGTTTGAGAGCAGAGAAATGGTGCCGCAAAATAATCTTTACAGATGGCAGTCATCTTTATATTTGAGATACTGCAAGAGCAAAATTTATTTTGAGCTCTTTTCCCAATAATTTGTTTAGATTTAGAGGCTTATGAAATGTTAATGTTTGTGGCTTCAATGACTTGTGATTTCTTTATGCAATGAATATTAAAAGGGGAAGTTTAGTCTCATATGATTTTGAGTTGGAATGATTTACATTTTTCTGGTCCAGTGTTTTACCATTGAAACTATTTATTTTGTGTTTAACAGAATACGGCTGTATGGACCAAACACCATGGATATAGAAGTTCCATCATATTGGAGTTTGTTCATTGGAGAGGTTAGTATTTGTGAAATGCTGAGTTAATCTTCATTGTCTGAAATTGTCCTGGATGCCATGCTTTTTGCTTATTGTTCATTTCGTACCTGAGCATTCAGATGTGACTATTTTTAGAAATTAGTTTAGCATTAACTAGCAGACTTGCTTGGGCCACTGTTTAGACTATTAACTGTTTTAGACTTCAGTTTTTTTGTTTTAACAGCTGACCAGACAACCCTATATCCCCGTGACTGAACTTCCAGGGAAGCCAAGGGGAACCCTAAGGAGAACTGTGGAAGAGGAAACGAAGGAGAACTAGGAAAAGAATAGTGGAGGAAGAAGCCAAGGAGAACAGAGTGAAGAATAGTGGAAGAGGAAGCCAAGCAGAATCTTAAGAAGAATGGTGACAGAGAAAACCAAGGAGGATCGGGAGAACAATGGTGGAAAAGGAAGCCAAGGAGAATAGGGAGAACAATGGTGGAAGAGGAAGCCAAGGAGAATAGGGAGAACAATGGTGGAAGAGGAAGCCAAGCAGAACCCTAAGAAGAATGGTGGAAGAGGAAGCCAAGCAGAACCTTAAGAAGAATGGTGGAAGAGGAAGCCAAGAAGAACGGGGAGAAGAATGGTGGAGAAGGAAGCCAAAGAGAACCTGAAGATGAATGGTGGAAGATTTAGCTAAGGAGAACAGAGCGAATAGTGGAAGAGGAAGCCAAGGAAAACATAGCATAGTGGAAGAGGAAGTCAAGGATAGGAATAGTGGGAGATTTAGCAAAGGAGAACAGGGAGAATAATGGGAAAAGATAAAGGCAATGAGAACAGGGAGAATAATGGTGAAAGAGGAAGTCAAGGAGAACAGGGAGAAGAATGGTGTAAGAGGAAGCCAGGGAGAATAATGGTGAAAGTGGAAGTCAAGGAGAACATTGAGAAGAATGGTGAAAGAGGAAGCCAAGACGAACAGGGAGAAGAATGGTGAAAGAGGAAGTCAAGGAAAACAGGGAGAAGAATGGCAAAAGTGGAAGTCAAGGAGAACAGGGAGAAAAATGGTGGAAGAGGAGGCCAAGGAGAACCTGAAGATAAATGGTGGAAGAGGAAGCCAAGGAGAACCTGAAGATAAATGGTGGAAGAGGAAGCCAAGGAGAACCTGAAGAAGAATGGTGTAAGGGGAAGCCAAGTAGGACAGAGAGAAAACAGACAGGAAGAGGAAGTCAAGAAGAACAGAGAGAATAGTGGAAGAGGAAGCCAAGGAGAGCCTGAAGACAAATGGTGGAAGAGGAAGCCAAGGAGAACCTGAAGATAAATGGTGGAAGAGGAAGCCAAGGAGAACCTGAAGAAGAATGGTGTAAGGGGAAGCCAAGTAGGACAGAGAGAAAACAGACAGGAAGAGGAAGTCAAGAAGAACAGAGAGAATAGTGGAAGAGGAAGCCAAGGAGAGCCTGAAGACAAATGATGGAAGAGGAAGACAAGGAGAACAGAGAGAAGAACAGAGGAAGAGGAAGCAAAGGAGAATAATAGTTTAAGCGGAAGCCAAGGAGAAGAATGGTGGAAGAGGAAGCCAAGGAGCTGGACCCTCATGGACTGAGCTTAAAAAAAAATAGAAATTTGTGGACAGCAAGAGATGCAACCCTTTATTCCTTATGGAACAAAAGGGTTTTGAGGAAGTGTTTGGTTTGGACTGTGAACTTATTTGTTTTTGAACTATTATTGCAGGTCTTGAATCCATTTTACATCTTCCAAGTTGCAAGTATTATTCTGTGGAGCTTTGAGCATTATTACTACTATGCTGGCTGTATCTTTTTCATCTCCGCTCTTTCAATTGGGATTTCTCTCAGGGAGACTAGGCGAGTAAGTATGCTTTTTTAAAATTTATCCTTGACATTGTAATTACTGCTTTGTCAGCCCCATGCCACTCTCAAGTTCTCCGAGGAGAAGAGAAAGAATAGGGCTACCGCTCCGTCAGGCAGATCATAAGATTTGACTAATATGAGGGGCATGGAGCAGACGACCTAATTCTTTCAAGCATAAGTGCTACAGAAAGCACTTCTGCCTTGTTCCTTTGTATATTTCTATGTTTATTTATTACTGTAGGAGCACATTCATGTTTTGGTACAGCTTTCTAGGTGACCAGCTGTAGCGGTGGTTCCTTGCTGCCTAAGGGAGGTGAATAAATGAGTAATACAGTGCTGTTCTCATTACAGGGGGAAGAAAACACACTTCACAGTGACGGTGTGGCAAGCCTTCCTAATGGCATGCACTGGCCACTAACTTGTAACATTGCTTGTTAGTAGACATCCATCTGCTGTTTCTAGTAATACGTAACTCACATTTATCAAAGATCATGCCTTGCTTATTAGATACTACCAACATATATAGTCGTGGTTATGTCTATTAATCATTTGCATGCTATTGATTTGCTATTTTAATCCAATAGTTTGTTTTCTTATCCAGGGGCAGAAATATAGAAAGGCTAAATATGTTTATGTCTTCACCATGTCTGAATAAAGATTGTTATTAATTTGTTCATCCATAATGATGCTGTAATGCATTCATGTTAAAGAGATCAATAGTAGAGTATATTAACTTAATATTTGAGATGGTTTATCACAGAATGTGTCATCATCATCATTTCTATTTTGCACCTTATGGAACATGGAGACACCATTGCACCTGGCCCTCCTGCACAGAGCGTGCACAAAGCATTCACATGCTCATGCATGTGGTAGTCTCTGTAGCAATTTATTTTACATGATGAGGTTGCCAGCGCCATACACAATCTCATACTAGTCATCTTGTACGACATGCCTGAAGGAGCAATACTGTTATCTTCTTTGCCTCATAAGACACGCTTGGCAGCTACATTGGCAGAATATGTCTAGTCGGAGTGTAACTGTATAGTAGAAAATTAATCCATAAGCCAAATTTCAAGTTTTGGAAGCCTGTATGATTCAGGAGACGGATAGTGCCTCCTTTATTGAACAAAATTCTAGTTAGAGATTTTAAGAATATTCAGAGATTTGAAGAATATTCTAACAGTTATCTGATATGCTTTGTATGATTTGATGATTGCTTTTTGTCTTATTGAATGTATTCAGTGAATGGAACTATTGTTCCCTCAGGCTTGTTGTATGTGGTGACTAATGTCAAGCTAATTACTATGGAAACCACTGATATAAGAGAACATGAATGCTGGGATGCCAGCTTTCTGCATGATGGTCAGCTGCTGTCATGGTTCCATGCTCCGGGGGGGGGGGGGGGGCAAACAATCAAGATATGGATGATGTATTTATTGATCTTATGTTTTCTCTCCCTTTTATGCGTTTTAATTATTCCTATGATTTTTTTTTTTTAACCAAGCAACGAGTTACTTTGAGGAACATGGTATCAACAGCTGAAGGTACAACAAAGGTCTCCACTGAAGTACAAGGTGTGTGTTGGACTTCATTGTGAATGTTTGACCCGAGCATGTACAGTTCAAATTTCATTCACTGTGATTGTCAGGCTATTGTATTCATTGACAGAACTTCAGAAGAAAATTTATGTTGATAGTATCAGTGATATGAAGAATGTTTTGGAAGCTGGTTGGGACAGTAGTATTTTACATTCTGGTTATGCTAACAGTCATGCCTTCTAGCAGGGGTCAGTATAAGTAGATCACAATCTTCTGGTAGACCACATGGGATGCTTTGGTAGATCTCTAGGTGATGAAAGGGAAAGAAAAAATAATTTTTAAGCTAGGGAAATTACAGACTAGCCCTCTCCCACCGACATTTTAACTTTAAAGATCGATATCTACAGGATTATAGGACTTTTTCCCAGTTAAAACTCACAAGCTGGTTTACAAAAAGTCACTTATTGTGAGCTGCATGAGATACAAATGCAGTCATTACTTCGAAGTGAACATTCAGTAAAATAGAAGTTAACGTTCAGTAAAATAGTAGTTAATGTTCAGTAAAATAGAAGTTAACGTTCAGTAAAATAAAAGTTAACATTTCAGTAAAATAAAAGTTAAAATTTCAGTAAAATAGAAGTTAACATTTCAGTAAAAAAATTGAAGTTAATGTTCAGTAAAATAGAAGGTAATGTTCAGTAAAATAGAAGTTAACATTCAGTAAAATAGAAGTTACCATTCAGTAAAATTGAAGTTAATGTTCAGTAAAATTGAAGTTAACATTCAGTAAAAATAGAAGTTAACGTTCAGTAAAATAGAAGTTAACGTTCAGTAAAATAAAAGTTAACATTTCAGTAAAATAGAAGTTAACATTTCAGTAAAATAGAAGTTAACGTTCAGTAAAATAGGTTAACGTTCAGTAAAATAAAAGTTAACGTTCAGTAAAATAAAAGTTAACGTTCAGTAAAATAAAAGTTAACATTTCAGTAAAATAGAAGTTAAAATTCGGTAAAATAAAAGTTAACGTTCAGTAAAATAGAAGTTAACATTCAGTAAAACATCTTGTAGTTTGAATTTTCCCCCGCTCTGTTCATGGAGTTGCAAAAAGCAGATAGCCCATCAGAAGTAAAAGTAACGTAGTTTGCTTTTATTCTAAATTCCAAATACTCTGACACCTGACATAACTTTTGTCAAAGTAGATATTTAGAGGGGTCATTTTTTCTAGAGTAAATCCCTGCCACTGCCTTATAGGGTTTACTATTGAAAATGGGAGCAATACATTGATGAGAAATTGTCCATAATATTTGAAAACCAGTTCATCTATCTACAAACTTTTATCATACCTGTCAACTTGTACGAATTTTTTGTACAATGTACATATTTTGGATACTTTTAGCAGTGTACGGCCGTACAGACTCGTTGTACGGATTTTTCCTCCCTCCCTAAAAAAAAAAAAAAATCGGAATTTTTTTTTTTTAAATTCTATAAATATTTTCCAACCCAAGTTTTTAAAAATTTTAAATCACAAAATATTTTCTAGCCCAGGTTTTTTTAAAACCAATTTTTTTATTCCGGGAATCTCGGCGTCTGTTTTTAAACTGAAGTCTCTCGCAGCAACCAATCAAATCCTTTTATACCCAACAATTCGGCAAAAACTTTGAATTCGGCCTCAAACACTTTCGGCTTTCAGCATGACATGATGTATTTTTAAAGTTACCTGTTATCAGCCATGCTTGCCAAGATACTTCGACGCCAATTTGTTTAAAAAAAGCTAAGTACCTATAACTTGGTTAAATATTGCTGTTGTTTTGCTTTGTTGCAATTTAATCGCTGTCTTAATCTTTCCAGTTATATCTTGCCCTTCAGTATATTTCCGATAAATTAATGTCATAATATTCTGTGTAGGCCCTGCATAACTAAAAAATAAAAAGTTTGTTTACGTTGAGTAGGCCTACTTTATTCCGCCGATCGAGATTCACTGCTTTATTTTTCATAAAGCGGCGATCTATTATCACTGGTCTAGGCTATCAATTTTTAAATAATAATTTTGTAAATTTTTGGTAGTACATTTTTTCTTCCTAGATTAATATTCTGTTCACAATTTAGTTAATTTTTTTATTTTTTGCTGTTGCTTTGCTTTGCTTCATTGTATTTTATTTTTGTCGTTCTCTTAATCTTTCCAGTTATATTTTGACCATTTCAATATTTCCAATAAATTAATATAAAATTTTGTGTAGGCCCTACAAAAGTAGAAAAATAAAGTTTATTTGCATTGAGTAGGCCTACCTACTTTATTACAGCGGTCGAGATTCGCTGCTTTATTTTTTAATAAAGTGGCAATCTATTATCACTGGTCTAGGCTACCAACTCTTAAATAATTTTGTAAATTTTTGGTGCTACGTTTTTCTTCCTAGATTTGATAGTCTGTTCATAATTTGTTAAATTTTTTTGGTGTTGCTGTTAGCTGTTTGCTTTGCTTTGTTGTATGTTTTTTGTTTGTCTTTTTTGTTGTTCTTTTAATCTTTCCAGTTATATTTTTATCATTTAAATATTTCCAATAAATTAATGTCATAATATTCTGTGTCGGCCCTACATAACTAGAAAAAAAGTTTGTTTGCGTAAACTTCGCTGCTTTATTTTTCAATAAAAAAGTCCACACAGACTGCAGGAGGTCCATGAATGCAGACACACTCACTTCTTTTTTACAGTGTAAGATTAACATTGATACATGCTGTGCAGACTTTAAGCCCACAAATGCAATTCTGCAAAGTGCTAAAAGTGCATGTGTTGATTATAATACAAAAAACACTGTGCATCGAAAGAATAGTACCTCACGATCACTAAGTTTTTTATATGTAAAGAACAGCATGAGACTATTAGCATGTTTTATACCACACTAATTCAAATGCTAATAGATTTGTATATGTCATTTCTCGTTTTAAAACTGTATTGTGTATAATTTATTAATATATTTTTTGCGTAAGGATTTTTGGGTGTTTGTAAGGATTTTTTTGGTCTGGCGTACAAATTTTTGTCTCAGGAGGTTGACAGGTATGTTTTATTATAATAACTTCAGTGTGTTGGAGAACTTGATTATAATTTACCTTGAAAGTAAAATATGTGGGAAAGAGAATTGATTATACTGGAATTGAAATGTGAATTATGGTCTGCCTTTTATCCCATCAAGTTTGTTAAAATCTCTGCTGTTGGCTGGGATTGTTATCATGATGGGATCTGCTACAATCATTATCTTTGCTATAACGGTTTTTTTTTTTAATAACTTAGCTTGTCCCTCGTTATTGCACCCTAAGGAGCATGGGGGAACCACTGTAGTCAACCCCCTTGTGTGGAACTTCTGCTAGAGGACTTTGTTTGCTCCTACAATGGTAGTTCCTGTAACTGTTTAATCAGGTACAGCTACAGCCCTATGAAAATTCCTCCTTAGCTGTCTTTTTTGTGTCATGCTTTGTAGGGAAGTGTTCCAGTTGTTTGCCCTTCATTCATTCATTATCCTTCCACTCCCCAAGGAGCATAGGCCTTGAACAAACTCATGCCAGTTCCTTCTGTCCCATGCCGTCTGCTCAAGATCTTTCCCTGTCTGCTTCATTCTTTTCATTTCTGTCTCCAGTTGTCTTCTCCATATGTTTTTCAGTCTCTCCTCTACCTCGCTTAACGTGGGGATTACAACACACAAGGACTGTCTTGTAATGCTGTCAACAGGTTTTCTCATTGTGAGTCCTGTCAGTTCTCAGTGTCTTCTCATCTCTTATTCCACTGGCATATGTCTGGTTTTTGTCATCAGTTCCATATTTGTGATCTTGTCGCAAGATTTCATTCTTACTGTTTTACGCAAGCACCCATTTATGAAAGTCTGTAACTTCTTGGTTTTTTTGTTGTTTGTTTGTTTGTTTGTTGTTTTGGTTCTCCGTGTTTCAGGGCCATAAAGTAGTACTAACTTAACATACAAGTTTGGTAGAGTTGAGTTAGTTTCTTGAGTAGACTTGTCTATATTTGTGTTGTAAGTTTTTGTGGCTTCAAGTTTCTACAGGATGAGATGTCCGGCCCCATACCCAATGCTCCTTGGTTGCCTTTTACAACATGCTTGGTAGGTTACAGTGTTACTTTTCTTGTTTACCCTTTCGGGCCCTAGTTACGCACAGGTGACCTGGTTCTATAATGCCATATAATTGTGTACGTACTGCCAGATGCACTTAATTATAGTGAATTGTGTTAAATATACTGTAAGTTGATTATCATATATGAAAATGAGACACATAGATGTCACTTGACTTTAGTGTAATGTGTTATCAATACCCTGTAGCTTCCTAAGGGGTGTGGGCCTTCAAGAAACACATGCCAAGTCCTCCTGTCATGTGTCATCAGCTCAAGGTCTTTCCATGTCTTCCTCATTTTGTTGTTTTCTGTCTCTAGTTATCTTCTCTGTGTGCTCTTTAATCTACATTCTTCTCTTGTCCTGGGATTCCAGAATGATGACTGCCTGGTAATGATATCTGTAGGTTTCCTCAGTGTTTGTCCAGTCCATCTTCAACATCTTTTTCTCATTACCTGTTGTTCCACTGGCGCTTGTCTGGTTCTTATCATCAGTGGAATGTGTTATATAGACTGTTTACAAGTGCTGCTTTTAAGTAACTTTGTTGAAAACTGACAAACTATGTCTGGTTCTTATCATCAGTGGAATGTGTTATATAGACTGTTTACAAGTGCTGCTTTTAAGTAACTTTGTTGAAAACTGACAAACTATGTCTGGTTCTTATCATCAGTGGAATGTGTTATATAGACTGTTTTCAAGTGCTGCTTTTAAGTAACTTTGTTGAAAACTGACAAACTATGTCTGGTTCTTATCTTCAGTGGAATGTGTTATATAGACTGTTTACAAGTGCTGCTTTTAAGTAACTTTGTTGAAAACTGACAAACTATGTCTGGTTCTTATCATCAGTGGAATGTGTTATGTAGACTGTTTACAAGTGCTGCTTTTAAGTAACTTTGTTGAAAACTGACAAACTATGTCTGGTTTTCATCTGTCCATTTACCTTACAGCTGTCTAATCTAATTTGAACAGAGTATGTTGAAAAACATGATCATGAGCTTGTGCCAGGGGATCTAATCAGCATTCCTGCTAACGGTTGTATTATGACATGTGATGCTGTTCTAACCGCAGGCACCTGCATTGTCAATGAAAGCATGCTTACTGGTGAGTGGAATTTTACCTTTATGTGTTTACCTTACATCGGTAGAAATCAACAACAAATGTTTAATATGAATAAAAAAAGTTTAAATACAAGGAACATACATTAAAATCATAAGGAGACCAAAAAAAAATAGTAGTAGTGTATTTATAGATGGTAGTTCCTGCTCATGGATGCAGTTTTATTTTCTTGATAATGGATTTTCATGGGAGCATCATCAGCTACAGCACAGTACAAACACTGCATTTAAAAATATATGACTTTCTGTACTATTAAATGATGCAGAGTGCTGGAGAGTAACAGAAAAAGGAAATGTCCAAACTGTCTTCTTTTCACGCCTAAGGAAAATTCAAATTTTCTGGCTAAATACCATCACAAACCAAGAACTTCTAACTCGAAGCCATCAAGAAGATATCTTCACAGAACATGAATTACTATAGTCCATTCACCAATTGATGTTCAACTTTATAATTTTTTTTCTAAAAAACTACCTGATGTAATGAATTCATATTTTGCATGTAGTCTTATATTGTCCATGACGTTACAAATATGTTGTTGTTAAGTCAGTGTCAATTCTGCATTCCTCAAAACCGTAATTCCTTTGATATTTTCCGAATCTTACAAGAAGCACGGCTTAAAAATTAAATTTTACAGTATCTTCTTCTTTGATCCATAACCACCAACCGTCAAAGCAGTCAGCGGCCATCACGCCTGGTGGCGTCTTGTAGGGCAGCAACAAATTGATTCCACTTTGCTCGGTCGGCGGCCATCCCTCGCACAGTGCCCCAACTGTGGTTCATTCTTTGCATCTCAGCTTCCACAGTTCTCCGCCAAGTTGTTTTTGGTCGGCCTCTCTTTCCCCCCCCCCCCCCCCCCCCTCGGGGGCCCATAGCACGGCTGTTCCCGCGATGGCACCAGGGTCCCCCCCCCCCCGAGGACGCAGCCAACCCAACTCCAGCGTCTGCCAGCTATGATGGTGTGCATGTCCTCCTGGTCACTTTGAACAAGCAGTTCTTGGCCGCCGACGGCGCTTGGCCAAAAGATTCGGAGAACTTTCCCCAGGCAGATTGTGTGGAAGGAGGACAGTTTTGACATTTCCTTCTCTGTTACTCTCCAACATTCCGCACCATAGAGAAGCACAGAAAGTACACAGCTCTCATACAGTCCTAATTTGGTGTCCGTGCTGCACCGGGAAGACCTCCAAATGCCGTTGAGAACAGCAAAGGCTGCTCTCGCTTCACTCACTCTGTTGCCAATGTCCTTGCCCGCTCTGCCGCCAGGTGCCACCATGCTTCCTAGGTAAGTAAATGTGCCTGTCTGTTCCAACTTCTGGTTCCCTACTGTTATTGGCTCAGGATTGCCCACATTTAGTGTCACGACCTCTGTCCTCTTCAAATTGACGTTCAGGCCAACCTGCTGGCCGTACTTATTCAGTCTATCGGTTTTGTCTTGAATGTGTTGATGTGAACGCGCAAGTAGCGCAATGTCATCCGCATATTCCAAATCCTCCAGCGCAGAAAACGCCGTCCATCTAACTCCTCCCGGACTGACCTCCGCCGTCTGGCGCACCACCCAATCCACGACCGTCAAAAATAATGTTGTTGATAAGGGGCATCCCTGTCGTACTCCTGTTTTCACTTCGAAAGTTATATTACTCGATCCAACACTGCACGTAAAGTTAGAACAGAGGCTTTTTATAATGGAAACAATGCGGCTGGGAATTCCATAAGCCCTCAGAATTTTCCATAGGCTGTCCCTGTGTATGCCGTCGAAAGCCTTCTCAAAATCAACAAAGTTAATGTACAGCTGTCTCTGCCACCCTGCGCACTGCTCTATAATGCCCCTGAGGGCAAATATATGATCCGCACATCCTCTGCTCTTTCCGAAGCCCGCCTGCTCCCTCCTCAGTCTATGGTCAACTGCCTTTGAAACTCTCTGGATGACCATCCTGCCTAGTATTTTGCTGGGAACTGAGAGGAGGGTAATTCCTCTCTAGTTGTTGCAGTCTGCAAGGTCACCCCTCTTGGGCAATTTGACAATTATTCCCTCATTCCACTCTGTTGGTGTTGTCTCAGTTTCCCAGACTTGTGCAAACAGTGGCTCCAATAGTTCCGCCGCTGGCTCAGGGTCTGTCCCGAATAGCTCAGCACCTAGATTGTCGTGACCAGGCGCCTCTCCATTCCCTAGCCCTTTGATAGCTGTGATAATCTCTTCATCCCGTGAAATATCCGTATCCACGTCCAAGTCGCTTTCAGCCTCAGGAACATTCAGCCGAGTTTTACAGTATACTACGTTATAAATGTCAAAAGTAGGATCAGAGGCGTATCCATATCTGCTCACCACATAGGAAACATCTATAAGTAGTGATACATTTAAATCTGAAACGTGGGGGTAAAAAAATAGTATTCAAAACTATATTGTATACGACACAGTAAATTTTACATGTATCCTGCACTATTTCTTCGTGTTTTGAAGGAGCATAATTACATTGTTTAATTTTTTTGATATCTCAATTAAGTTACATTTATCTCAGTCCGTATCTGACGATTCCATTAGATTAACAACTGTTAATGGCTGGATAAACTGTAATCCATCACGTTGCCAGTATTCTTCTTCTTCACGGAGCACATGATCTACACATTTCTTCCAGAATTGAAAATCTGTATTTTTTAGGGTATCATGTGTAAGAACTTTAACGTTGCTCATTTTAAATGTGGTGTTCTGTGCTGCAACCTGTCCTTTGATTTTAGCCCAAAGTAACTCTATTGGGTTAAGATGCGAATGATAAGGTGGTAGTCGAAGAGAGGTGTGACCATATGATTCAATTATTTTGTCAACGCAATACACCTTAGTCTTCTTAGTCTGTTTCACAAGCTGTAACAATTCAGGTTTCAAATAGGTATTGTCGACATTGACATTTTCATTTCATAGCCAAGTTCTTATTGCATCTTTTGTGCTTGAGGAAGTTGGTACTTTGTCTTCCTGAGCTACAACATTGTGATAGGATGCATTGTCCATTACAATACATGATGGTCTGTCAAGAATGGGGAGAAGAGTTGTTTCTATCCAAGAACGAAAAATATGTCCATTCATTTCAGTGTGGTAGTCCCTACCATCTGTTGAAATTGCCTGGAACATTAGTTCTGCATCATGGACAATTCCATTTTCACTGCTGCCAGCATGTGCAATTATAATTCGTCCTTTGCTACTGGGAATTGTCCTTTTATGAACTCTGTCAGAAGATTGCCATTCTTTCTCATTTGTATGGTGCGAATTAACCCATGTTTCGTCTAAATATACTATATCATATCTGTCCATCCTTCGTGCTCGTATCTGTCTAAGGAATTTGCTTCGGGCAGCAATTAAGTGTGGTTTTTCACATAATACATTCCTGCCTCCAATAGATTTGCGAAACGTAAAACCGACGGACCTTACAACTTTCCAAAGAGTTGTTTTTTAGATATCAATATCACAATCCTTTAGCAGCTTTACTTTCAGTTTGCGGAGAGTGACAAGTTCTTTTAACGAAAACATTTTGAAAATCTCACGTCGAATAACTTCTTCATCGAAGTTGTCAACTTTTTTCCCTTCCTTGCCTGACATTTTTAGACTCAACATCATGTGGTATCCATCGACAAAATGAAACTCTGTTAATACCAAGCGCAACCTGTGTTCTTCTATCAGGTCTATTGATGTCATGATATAAACTCCCCTTTTTAGCCTCCCGGCAGAAGTGTCTGTACAGCATTACAGTAACCTTCTTCATAGTTATAAATTTGCACTTCAAACTCATAATGAATGTAATATTATTCTATACGTTCAGAAAAAAAAAT
Organism: Oreohelix idahoensis; assembly: GCA_024509875.1. Taxonomy (NCBI): domain Eukaryota; kingdom Metazoa; phylum Mollusca; class Gastropoda; order Stylommatophora; family Oreohelicidae; genus Oreohelix; species Oreohelix idahoensis. The sequence goes on along the minus strand of JAMPIV010018254.1, from coordinate 731,810 downwards.
ATGTTTCAGTATAATACAATGCAGCTATAACTTTACAATAATTTCACAATACGCTACTGACTTTATAAGGATGTCGCACTATTTCAGCTTTCAACAGCAGACAACTGCGGTGCACGAAATATCATGATTTTGTCTTACAATATATTTTTTTCTATTAAAAAACCATTTATTACCCGTGCAACACAAATGTACTGCTGACATGCTACATTTTAATACCGGTAGGGGAGTGTGATTTTAATATAACCTGAAGAAGAGATATCTCAAACTAGATACATTTTCTGGAGGCAAAAAATGTTTTCATAACATCATGAACAATATAATACAACATGCAAAATATAAATTCATTACATCAGGTAGTTTTTTTTTAAACAAATTTCAAAGTTGAACATCAATTGGTGAACGGACTATAAATGTCAGAAGTCACAATCTCATTACTCATCACAATGAAAGTAATGTGCATGCATTGATCATCTGTGACATTCATCGGTATGTATATTATTTTTAAAAAAAATAGACATAAATGAAAGTCACAAGTGATGACTTTATGCAGTTTAACTTTCATTGTGCTGCGTAATGAGATATCTTCTTCTTCTTCTTTGATCCTTAGCTGCGGTCTGTCAAAGCAGTTAGTGGCCATCACGCCTAGTGGCATCTTGTAGGGCAACAACAAATTGATTCCATTTTGCTCGGTTGGTGGCCATCCTTCGTACAGTGCCCCAACTCTGGTTCATTCTTTGCATCTCAGCCTCCACAGTCCTCCGCCAGGTTGTTTTTGGTCGGCCTCTCTTTCGTTTTCCTTCAGGAGTCCAAAGCATAGCTGTTCTTGTGATGGCATCAGGGTCTCTTCTGAGGACATGGCCAACCCAGCTCCAGCGTCTGCCAGCTATGATGGTGTGCATGTCCTCTTGCTTGCTCCGAGTAAGTAGATCTTGGTTGGTGATGGTATTCGGCCAAAAGATTTGGTGAATTTTCCTTAGGCATGTTGTGTGAAAAGAGGACAATTTCGACATTTCCTTCTCTGTAACAGAAAGCACACAGCTCTGATATAATCTTAAATTTGTGCTTAATTTTAGCCTAAACAACATCTGGAAGTCCTCTCAATACAGCACAAATGAGATTATGATATGATATAATTTTCTTTGATGGTATTAGTTATATGGATTATTAGTTAGATGCATCATTAATCTCACTGATGGGGAGCTTTCTTCTAGGATAGACAGCGGTGTTAAATTACTTGCTTTGAATAACTTGTTCATATGTGTGTTTATGATGGAAATTTATGTGGCTTAAATTTATACAGTAGGGGGAGACAGCCCCTTGACCAGCACTCCTTAGCTGCCTTTTATGGCAAGCATGGTTGGGTACAGTGCTACTGTTTGTTACTTGCCTCCCCCCATTGTTTGCCCCGGTAACGCACGTATGTTTCATATAAAATAGAACGAAAGAATAATATACTTAACTAAGATAAAAAGATAAAGGTAGTCCCAGAGGAGATATTGCTGTAGGGGAGTGAAGTGTTAGAGACTTCACTATATTAGGTCCAGCATCGAGAGGTGCCATTTCCCTTCTCACTGCCTTTTCTTTCCCTAACTCAAGAGCTAAGTCAGATACTCATTTCCAGCTGGGTAGACTGGATCTTGTCAGTACCATGAATTGAACACAGCACCTTTGCCACGAGAGACGAGCTCTAACCACTATGTTAATTGGGCACTAACTAAGAATATGCAGTCAAAATTAGTGATATGCCTTTTTTTCAGTAATTTTTGAGGCAGTAAGTGTTATATCGAAATTTGTATGAACTCAAAGCAGGGACAGGCTTGGGAGATTGAGAGTGAATTATAGGCTTTGTGAACCTGCTTCAGCATGTTAAGTTGATCATAGGAGTCTTTGCTGGATTGCTGGAACAGATCACTGTTTCTTGGTTGATTGAGCACGTGCTGAAGTAGTTCACTTGTGTTTAGAAAGATGGGTCAGGCACATTGGAATATCAGTTGGTGCAAAGTTATAGGCAAAACATACTGTAAGACACTTATGAGAAGTTTTGTATTGTAGACTGTCACTCATGACATTTGCTTTTTTGATGTGGCATAATGGCATATGTGCACAGAATCATCCATGCAACTGAAGTTTTAATTTAACAGTTTTCTTGTTTTTTTATGTATGTATGTATGTTTTTTTTAAACCTGCCAATGCATTTAGCTTAACTCATATGTTACTGTTATGATTAAAATTCATAATGATTGTGCCTATATTATAGGTTTAGCTCAACTAGGCTCTTTGTTTGTTTATTTTATACGGGTCACTGAAAAAGATGGGTGACTTAGTTAAGCCGATATGCTTGGTTAGCTCACGTGAAACTAGAGGGGCAGAAGTGGCGGGGCTTAGTCCATTTAGTCAGTCCACTGTGACTCAAATCATTCTGAGTGGTGTGGGCTGGTTGCGGTGTCTGAGAGTTTATTACCCTAGTCTCATCTTGGCCACAGGAACCATCCTGTTATTGCATATTAACATTCACATCAAACGTAACAGTTACATTTGTGTAAGCTATGACACAGCTGTGTATAATCAGCTGAAAATGATCCATTATTTAAAAATACAATTTGGTGGAAATAAAAAGTGTGAGCTTGAATATCATACGTTATGCTTTTTTACCAGGTGAGAGTGTACCTGTTACAAAAACCCCACTGTTGCAGCAAGAGGATGAGGAGATTTACTCCCCTGATTCTCACAAGCGACACACGCTGTTCTCAGGGACACGTGTGGTGCAGACACGTTACTATGGGCAGGCTAAAGTCACTGCAGTTGTGGTCAGGACAGGTGTGTATCCTTCTCTGATCTTTTCTTCACCACTTCTACAGCTAGTATCTCCTTATTCTTATCTTTCCCTCTTCTTCTTCTGATTGCAGCATCTTTTTTTTTGTCTCCTTTTCAGTTTGCATATTTCTCTTCTTTTATATACATTATATACTATGTAAATTAGGCTTGGCATTAATTAAAAAAAATCTTAATTAATTAACCTAATTCTTTAATCAAAAAGTAATTGATCAATTTCGAACAATTTGAAAAATTATAAAGAAACATAACATTTTTTTAAAAATCACTAAGAACTTTAATGTTTTTTATTTGTTATAAGGCAACATTGTCCTGAAAATATAATGAAAATACTGAAAAGTTACAACCAAACAGTTTATTATTATTGATCTTACTTGCCAAATTCCATATCACAAACCACTAACACAGCAAAGGCTCTCACATTTAAGCAAAAAACATAAACATGGCTAACAATTGAATCTCTTTCTTTGATCATTAGCCTTAAAAATTGAATCTTCTTCTTCTTCTTCCGTCCTTAGCCACCGACCGTCAAAGCAGTCAGTGGCCATTACGCCTAGGGGCGTCTTAGGGCAACAGCAGATAGGTTTTCTTTGCCATTATTTCCCATCACGCCTATTGGCGTCTTTAGGGCAACGGCAAATCAATCCATTTGCTGTTGTTTCCGTAATCGAAGTGACTGGCAAACGGGTGATCAGCCCGTTGGTAAAAATTGAATAATCGATACAAATTTGTTTTATTAATTTATTTAAAATTTTTTTACTGAATAATGTAATAATTAATCATTAAAGATCCCAGCCCTACTAAATACATTTTCCTCTTACTCTTCTTCTTCATCCATAGCATAATCTTTGGTGTTTTTTTTCCTTCATAGCTTTCCCTTCTGCCTTTACTGATCTTTCATTTTCCTCAAAAGTTCCTCCTATTGATCTCTCCCAGCACCTCACAGAAAAAAGAGAATATTTACTCTGAGTTCTTGTTGTCAAGGGATGTAATTATTTGTCCTCACTCGAATGAAAGGATGTAATTGTTTGCCCTTGTGTCAACATGTGATGTATAGAATATTAGCACAATACAAATACACACACTACCACTGCACATCTGAACTTCATGCAGGACAGGAACAATAAGACTCGTACGCGCTAAGGGCTTTACGAACAGTGGTGACACTAATAAAGGCACGCTCAAATAGCAATTATTGCTTTATTCACTGAACAATAACTTGGCCAAAAGTTGCCAGAATGAGATACAAAATATACACGTGCTACTAATGTAAATAGTACAGTAAATATAAACTCTCCGATCAGCCTCACAGTCAAGTCTGACCATCACACAGCATAATGAGCGACGAGGCGAACTACAGTATCACATTCTCAAATTAATACCACACACAATGTGAGAATTACAATAACAGCAAAAATAGCTGACAACTTCGTAGAGCAAAATAGTTCTGAACCAGAACAAATACACCAGAACTAAATTAACAATGGCAACTACTCCCGCGCGCCGCAGGCGACCTCTGTCTTTACTGACTGTGTGTGGTAAACCACTCTGAGTGGGGACCTCCCAGTACCAAAGACTGTTGTGCCTGTTTTCAGATTTGCTCTTTTCCTCGGACCTACGGGTCCTGAGAGTTCCTCTATAAATGCCTTTGTGCAGATGAGGAAGGACATCCCTCGAAACCTTCGGGTATATGAGGCTCTGTCCATTTTTGCTGGAATGACGTCTCGATTGTTCTGAGGTTTTATAGCGAATATGAGTACACATGAGGGCAAGTTCGGGCACAATGGGCTAATCACCTGTTTGCCAAGTCACTTCGATTACATGTCCCACCCATGGGCCTTGTGCACTTGGGTCCCCTCTACACCTCGTTTCACGGGGTAGAAGAGGTTCCGATTATGAGATGAGATGAACTACTCCCACCATAGGCGAAAATACCGTATCACAACCAGCTTTCCAAAACACATCATACGAGATGGCTACCACGACTCTAATAATATATGGTATCTTTTGCCCCAAAATTCAACTTCATCATGTGACATCACATGACGGGTTGTTTGCACCGGAACTCAAACATCTCGAGTTTCGTTCATGGCCCAGGAAAACATAGCTTGGCTGACAACCAAGCATACAAGTCCAAAACGGCAGTAAAATGTGCCGTGATATCCGCCCCCTCCTTAAGAACGAAAACAGAGTTTTCTTCCATCCGGAGGATGCTGGGCTTTGGTCTCCTCCAAAAATTTGGGGAACCAGACTACCGCGCAGAAGCGCTCTCTTTGCCCACATCTGGAATTCTATACCGCTACTACGAGGGACGGTCAAAAAGTAATGCCTCATAATTTTTAATTTCATTCAATAGGCAAGAAAACAGATAAAATTCACATTGAAATGTAGCCCCAAGTCTGAACTTCAAAAATTTATTTCTCAATGTAGTCTCTGTTATTTGTTACACTTTTTGTCCATCTTCGCACAAGGGCATGTATCCCCGCACGGTAAAAATTTGTGTCCTTTTTCCTAAACCACTGGCGTACGGCGCGTTTAAGGGACTCGGTGTCCTCAAAGTGATGTCCGCGAAGATATTCTTTCAGTGGTCCAAACAGATGGAAGTCAGAAGGTGCAAGATCGGGACTGTAAGGGGGATGTGGTAATAATGTCCAGCCAAATTCTGCAATCGCATCAGTGGTGCGTTTAGCGGTGTGTGGCGTGGCATTATCGTGCAACAGTAGTGCAGTTCTCTGATCTTTTAATGGGTAAAGTCGCTGAAGACGACCTCTAAGCTTCTTCAAAGTTTCAATGTAACGGTTTGCATTCACCATGTTTCCCTGTTCCAAGAAGTCGAGAAGAATCACACCCTTCTCATCCCAAAACAAGGAGGCCATAACTTTCCCTACAGATGGTGAACTTTTGAACTTCTTTCTTGTCGGCGATGTTGTGTGATGCCATTCCATTGACTGCCTCTTGGATTCTGGTTCAAAAAAATGAACCCAAGTCTCATCACCTGTCACAATATTCGATAAAAACTCTTCTCCTTCAGTTTCGTAAAGGTGCAGGAGGTTGATGGCTATGGTTTTCCTTGTTTCTTTATGTCTGTCTGACAACATTCTGGGTACCCACAGTGCACAAACTTTTGAATAACCCAGGTCTTTAGTGATGTTCTGGACACTGCCTTTACTAATGGACAACATGGAAGAAAGTTCATCCAGTGTTACCAGTCGGTCACCACGAATGATACCATCAACTCGATGAATGTTGTGTGGAGTCACAGAGGTAGATGGACGGCCAATCCGCTTTGCGTCAGCCATTGAGGATTGACCTACTTCAGCTTCGACACAACGATGTACCCAACGTCGGACAGTGCTAACATCCACTGTTGAATCTCCATAAACATTCTTCAAACGTTCATGGATGCGAATTGGGGTCTCACCTTCAGCATTGAGGAATTCTATGACATAACGTTGTTTTAACCGAACGTCTTTGGCAGCCATTTTTAAACTGTTACAGTGGTGCCACCTGTTACTGAAACAGGTTGGTAATGCTATACAGTGCAGAAGAGTGTTTGAGGAATCCTGCTAAATTTACAAATTGCACACCGATGCAGTATTTGCATACATTAAAAAATAGGAGGCATCACTTTTTGACCTTCCCTCGTACATGAACATTTAAGTATGCTGAACAGTGTTTCCATAGTATATAAACACAAAAAAGCATGGGAGGTGCAACGCAACAATTGACACATGCTGCCCTCTACTCTTTAGTAAACTGTGGGGCTCACATCTACATAGAATCTCCAGCCCTAATAAATACATTCATAGAGCAATTACATGATAGAATTTATGAATGCAACACATCTACATCATATTAATTCAAAAAGTATCTAAAGTGCCTTTATGGCCAAACACACCATGAAAATATTACATGTCAGGTAAAGAAAATTATGCCGCAATCACTAAATCATACAGAGAAATTACCACAACTATATCTGCAGCTCATTCATTTCGCAGAACAGTGCTGGTGGAGTGGGTCAGACTCTTACATTTGGTTCACGTTAACCGAAACAATATAAATCGTATGCTTAAACAAAAACACCAGAACTAAATTAACAATGGCAACTACTCACTGTCCCACCATAGGACGAAAAAACCATATCACAACCGGCTTTCCAAAACACATCTCTACAAGACGGCTACCACGACTAATAATATATGGCATCGTTTGCCCCAGAATTCAACCTCGTCACGTGACATCACATGACGGGTTGTTTGCACCAAACACAAAGCAAATTGCTTACTGCCCCAAAAGAAGTAATGGAAAGATGGTAAGAATATTTTTCAGAACTCCTGGATGGTGAGCAAGGTCAAGCATCAGAAATGATAACCACTGACACAGAAGGGGAAACCAATGTTGATGAAGATGACATAAAGATGGAAAACTGAAGGCATCACTGGAGAAAATCAAGATGGGCAAAGCAGCAGGACATGATGGCATAACACCAGAAATGGTTAAGTGTCACGAAGTGGATTTTGGACTAGAGGCGGTCTACCTAAATAGACTAGACCCTAGTGGAAAGAAAGACTAAGAAGATAGATTTCAGAAGAAAATAACAGTGACTGTGGGAGATGAGGCTATTGGCTTCAAGGGTCGAGAACCGAAATTGACTCTCCCTTGCCACTAGGTGACGTAATGTTTTGCGATAACCTCACTACCTCTAACTACCAAGACTGGGATAAGGTTTAATTTCTTAACACCACAGACACCACTTACAGACAACATGTATGTTGAATTAAGTGACTGATCCAGCCTGAAAAATTTACAATGGATTTTATTTACACCACAGAAAATTCATATAACATACTACAAAATAGAATTTAACATGCGTGTTCACACACCTGGAAAGAACATAACAATTAATTTCAAGTGATTAGGTAAGGTAACCCCACCGTCGCCCTCCCCTCAACCTGTAAGGAAGAAAGGTAAGTAATACGACAACATGTGAAGGAGGATCTCTAACACCAGATCCGTCTTTCTCCTAATCAACCTGATATCATGTAAACACACCCTAACTCCTACTGTCCGTCTGTCTGCAGACGTGTTTCTACACAAATGACGTGCCTCCACCGCTGCTCCACTATAGGCTAAATATTCTCTGACTATCACAAAGTCCACGACCAGAACCCTTCTATCACTTCCGACACAACTTACAGAAGACTTGCTGAGTTCTAATGTTATATTCAGTGTCTGTCTGACACTCCTAGTTCCTACAGAAACGACTCCTCCACTACTCTCCTTCTCTCACTCTATCTCGTGCAGTAAAGAGGGATGTTAACCCTTTCCCGTCTTCTCCGCCTGTTGTAGCTGCTGACTTGCTTGGTAAACAAAACTCGAGACGTGGTCTATTGCTGCTTTCAAATAGACGAAGGGAGCCGCGCTAGCGTAGTGGTTACAACACCGCTCTGGCGACCGGGTGATACAGGATCAAACCCGGGCGACGGCATTTGGGGATTTTTCGTCGACCGGGATTTGGACTGGATTAACTCGAGACCTGGCGAGGACATTTGAAGGAGTGTCGTTGACCAGGGACTGGCGGCTCCTGAGCCAACCCAGCTGCAATGGGTACCTCCGAAATCGGCGAGTATTTGCCTGAATGGCGAGGGACACCTGTCTCTGTACAAGAAATAAAGGGATACTCACGTAAAATCAATGTCAGGTTAGACATAAAATAATAACCTGAGATTTCGCCTCGAGTATTAGCGGGCAAAAAAAAAAAAAAAAAAAAAAAAAAAAAAAAAAAAATAGACGAATTATTACTTTGCAGTAGCCCGGATACCCTCTCTTGGGCTCAAGGCTGTCGGGATTATTATGCCCGAAATTCACGACACTTTTTAGGCCCTGCGCCTAGGATCAGTGTGTGCTTAATATGAGCGTAAGTAGCTCCGAATTTTGGTAAGAACATCTGTTCTTGCTGAAGAAGTCTGCTTCCAGCTCCCTCTTGGGTACAAAGACTTTTGCACCGGTGACCCCCTTGTCACCACTCCACTTTCTTTTCTGGCTCTGCCGACTCTTCTTCTCCTGAGAAGACCGGCGAACTTCTAGCCAGCTGAAGGACTACTGTAGCCCTAGCTGCCACACCTGGAAAATATCTGCTGTGGACAAAACAATAACAAATATATATCGCACAACAAATTTCCCATATCCTTAACACTTAACTCCCTTAACTCTCAATCTTTAACACTTAAATCCCAACTCTTCAACCACTTAAGTTTCAAATCTCTAACACTTAAGTTTCAAATCTCTAACACTTAAGTTTCAAATCTCTAACACCTAAGTTTCAAATCTCGAACACTTAAGTTTCAAATCTCTAACACTTAAGTTTCAAATCTCTAACACTTAAGTTTCAAATCTTCCCTACAGCTCCCATGCTCTAGTATCGCTTCAGCGATTAGTAAACATGCCTACCCCCACTTCCCCTCAAATACTGTCCTATCGACACTCTAATCTCCAGACTCAGCTGGCTTAATCTCTTACATGCTGGCGGCTTAGGTTAGCCGTCACAACATTCTAACCCCTGAATGAACCTGTTGCCGGTAAATTCCTGGCCCTACTATTTAACAATGATCGATGTGTTTACCTGGCTACCAAAATACAATAGACTTCACCCGAGACAATAATCTCCCGTCTCCATGAATTCACCATTATAAACATATGTCTATTAATTAAGGACTAATTACAAAACCCAACTAAACCCGTAACTGCTGACTTTAAAATGTAGGTTTTCCCCACACAGAGAAAAATACACAATTTCCCCTGCTCTAACATTTAAAGTCACTCATTCTTAACAACAGCGTGACCCAAATTGGTCCGCTGGTAATTTACACACACTTAAAGAACAATTAAATACACACACAAATACCTAGCGTATTATTCGCTAATATTATAACTCAAATATTGAGAAATCTTCACCCACGTGTCGGGAATATTATTTACACCCGATTCCGATAACAATATATATATTAAAATCTCTAAAGGAACTGAAATCCTATTTTACAATGCATACCCCGCTATCTCCCCTCTCCTTCCGTTATCAGATTCACCCCTCTAAGAAAAGACACGCAGCACGTGCTTAGGTACCCCTCTCTCAAAATCCTCAAAAATCACAATGAAATTACGTGCATCGTGTCTCAAAATTATGGTATTTAACATCTCACATCTTTAAGCTTTCATTATCTCATAAAAGAATGAATGCACTCTGATAATAATTTAGATAAGAGGGTAACTCATTGCATGTCCGTTACGAACTAATATTAATTTAATTCCGCGAGCGTGTTTTACGCTGCTCCATTTAAAATTCACAAATCCAGGAAAAATAAATACCCCTGTCTTTTGACAAATAACAGTAATACGCCAATTTATACAAACAGCTACTCTGAGGAAACTATCAAAATTCCCTACTACCTTTTCACAAAATACCTAATTGCGCTGTCAGTTATATTCAATTTAAGATTAGCATTGATGGCTCTACTTCTATGAATTAACTTTAACTCCTAGAAACAAACTCTGCAAAAATCTTGTAAACTATTAAAGCTTAATTAACTTCATATTTACCAGCACGAATTTCTCTCGAAAGAGCAAGTCGGCTCTGTATATACCATACAGGCAGTTCTTTCCCAAGGCGTAGAAGTTCAAAAAATCTAGACTTCTGCCAGGGAACCCCGCTTATTTATTACCCGAGACCACGCTATGCGTGCGTCACTCCCTGGCTTTGTTCTTAAGCAGGTCGATCTATGAACCAACCAACGTGCCAGGAATCGCCCGCGGTCATGATCTAAATTTAGAACTCCAAGCGGAAAAATTCCGTTCCACGCGCTCATTGAGAAAGGACCAGAAATGCTCTGCCATTTTGTTACACTAGCAAATCTCTACATGAACGAATTATCTCAATGAAACAGCGCGCTGGTGCCAGTCTAAAAGTTAAAACTACTATCTCTTCTAGAAACCGTAATTCTTAATCTACACAAAAAATCCAAACTCGATTATTATACAAAGAGAAATAAAAAAAACGAATAAGATAAAAATCCCACCGTAATCTTTCCCTGAAAAACGTAAATAAATGCAAAATTTAAAAGACTTGGGGCCGGTTGTAAATGCAATCACATTAACTCCTCACATTAAGTACATGGGAGCAGCAGGCGATCTATTACTCCTAAGGGTCCTACAGGCAGCTTGGTGGAACAAGATCATACTAAAGGATTGGGAGATTGCCATAATAACACTGATTTTCAAAAAGGGTGACAACCGACAATGTGGAAATCATAGAGGCATATCCCTTCTCAGTGTCCCTGGTAAAATCTACTCTAGAATCCTGGAGCAGAGACTCAGATGCCTAGCTGAGCCACAAATGGATGAGATCCAGTGTGGCTTCTGAGCAAATCGAAGTACTCAACCTAATCTTCACACTTAGATAGTTGAGTGAAAAGGCTCTTGAGTATAATAGTGAGATCCATCTTTGCTTCTTAGATCTGGAAAAGGCATTTGACAAGGTCCCCTGGAACAAACTCTGGGACTTTTGGCAAGGAAGAAGACCTCTGATTCATGCTACACAGAGCTTCTACAAGTCTTGCAGAAATTATGTGAGGATGGCAAACCATAAGTCAGAAAAATTCAGGACCATCACTGGTGTAAGACAAGGTGATATCCTGTCACCTTATCTTTTCATACTCCTTACGATGTCATCAAGGCATGTAAGGAGAGGACAGGAAAGTATTCATTGGGATACTGGAAGATGAGACAGGTCTGTATTTCAGAGCTGGTATTTGCTGAGGATGTTGCCCTGATTGCTAAATCAGAGGCACATCTTCAATCCAACCTGCAAGTCTGGAAGGAAAAGCTTGAGAAGAGAGGGATGATCATAAGCAGCTCGAAAACAAAAACCATTTTGATATCATGAGAGGAAAGAAGACATCAGATTAAGCTGGGAGAACAGGTCCTGGATCAGGTCGACCACTTTAAATACCTTGGAACTGTCATAGACCGGAAGGGAGGCATCAAAGAAGAGTTGGTGTAAAGTTTCACTTTCCACTCTGTAAAGTGTCAGTCTGTAAAGATGTGTCAGTTGTATACTGTAAACCTTCTGTAAAGTGTGGTGTGTTCTCTTCCTTCTGTAAAGCTCCACTATCAATCACTGTAACATGTTGTTGGTGGTGCCACTACTGTATGTGTCCATGGTAGTGTACAGAGTTGTGAAGATCAGGCATGCTCCCGTCTACCCAGCTGTAAATGGGTAACTCACCCTAGTCCTAAGTTAGGGAAGGCAAAGGCAGCTGTAAACAGTAGTTTCCCTCTAAGGCTCCAGGGGAAGCAGGCCCTAAACTTGGTCACTTCAACCGACGCAGGATGGTGTAGATATGGGTAGAAGTGTAGAGTGTGTTTAACGCGAATGGTGTACTGTTCGTGTTCTGACCAATCTAAACACTCATTCACTTGTGTCTACAAGGCACCAATGCAGACTGCTGAAATCTTTGTTTACACAGTTTATTGAGACGCACACACTGGGACATAACGAGTAAATCATGGGTAGGTTGACATATCAATTTGCAGGCATACATAGCAGATCCGAAGTCAGGACACATTCATAAATAATGGGTAGTACATCAAAAGTTCAGTGTCATGATACATTATGGCCGCATCCCCTATCTGACTAAACGCGTCAGTGAAGGCGGATCGGTAAATAACTAAAGTTGCTTGACGTCCATAGTTTGTAGCATATTATGAAACCACGAAAAGGGGTTTCTATCAAAATTGAGATCTCCTAGCCACTGTCCGAATAGTAAGATACATGCCCCGTTCTTTGGACAGTGATACAAAAATATGATGACAGGAATCTAACATGGCCACCTTCCTGAGTCGTCGCTCACTCACTCACAGGAGGGTATAGATAAGCCAAAGTTAATTTGAAATACATATGCATAATTTCATAAAGTTCCTCCATACAGATCTACAGTAATCCAGTTACCTCACGTAGACATAATTACAGTATGGAGCCCGTCATCTCCGTCGATACAAACTTGACCCTAGCGTTGCGAAGCACAAAATTCCAGCTAGGCCTAACCGACCTGAGATCATCAAAAACAGGGACTGGAATTACCTGGAGTCCGAATCATACATGGTACCGTACATTAGGAGAGTCTCTAACACAACTCTAGTAAAGACACAATCTCCTATAGAAGAAAAACCACTTCGTAAATCATTTTTACTGAAGAATATACCAGCCCTGGAAAAATGCGTACCCGCCATTGTCACGGTACATCGGAACTCCTCACGACTAGACAAGACAACTCCTACTTCCGCTACAGCGGCGTAACAAGAATCTAGTCCCGCCTACCCATCCAAAATATACAATATAGGACTGATTCTACTTGTACTAATAATATGTAATACATATGAATTCAGGCCATAAACATAATAAGCAAATTAATCTATTTTCTGGCCCTAAAAAATAAGTACAAACATAAGAGCAATATCCATGCGCCGGATCAATATCAAGAACGATTACTCCTATAATCAAAAAGGGTAAAACAATTATGGATTATCTAGCCTTCCCCATAGACAGCATTTTCATACACAAATGAATGAATGTCTATATCTTTTCCATATTAAATAGCCATATCGATTTTTGTAATATGTGCGTCAAAATATGCACGCAACAGATTACCACACCCCTCGGGGAAAAAAAAATGGTACTTTTTTTTTTGAAATACATCTAGGAGCAACATACAATAGGCTCACAACGCACCAATAACAATGCGCAGATGATAAGCATAAGTTTTCTGACCTTAGAGAAAGTACTTCTCTAAGTATTAATATTTCCAGAGAGGTGTCACCAACGCATACTACAATATTAGCAATGACACAATTTGTACATTAGTTTATACATAAATTTCATCTAAGATATCTTAACATCATGATCATCAAAGACGAAAAAACATTGAAAGATCAGCGGTGAATAAATATCAATGAACCGCTAAGTAGTGTTACAATCAATATATGATATATTACATATGTGTACACATTTCAACATAGAAACAACTGTATCAAAGTTGTATAACAGTTATGAATCATGTGGGCATCTAGACAAAATATCTGCCATCACATTTTCTGACCCACGGATAGCTTGCACCGAAAAATGAAATGGCTGTAGAGCAATCGCGTATCGCGTTGATCTCGCGCTCTTCAGATTTTTACTCTGAATAGCCGTAAGAGCTTTCTGGTCAGTTTCCACAATGAAATGCGCGCCCAGAAGAAATCTTTGCAGTTTAAGGATTGACCAAACCATAGCCAATAATTCACGGTCTAGGACCGAGTAATTCTTCTCTGCGGCATTTAATTTCCGAGAAATATACATCACAGGATGCAGAGTTCCAGAGTACTCTTGCATTAGTGCTGCTCCAATCCCGGTGGATGAAGCGTCACTACGAAGAATAAATGTCTTATCCTTAGAAGGCAATACTAGGATAGGTGAAGTAGAAAACATAGTTTTAACCTTATCCAAAGAGGATTGACATTCTTGAGTCCAATGGACTACATTAGGAGACCCTTTCTTTAGCAAGGAAGAAAGAGGTGACATAATGGAGGACAGATTCGGAATGAATCGTCCATAAAATTGTATTAGACCTAAGAGACTTCGCACTTGCTTTTTAGTCTTAGGAATAGAAATGTTAAGTATCTTACTTGTATTATGGTCTTCTGTTTTTAGGAACCCATGACCAACACGGTGTCCTAAGAAAGATATTTCGCTAAAACCAATACATGGTTTCGCTGTCAGGTTATGCTCGCGTAAGATAGACAATAGTTCATTTATCCCATTATAGTGATCATTCCAAGTATCACTGAAAAGACAGATGTCATCAAGATACGCAATGACATCTGAGCGATGAGATAGGATTCGACGCATCATGCGTACGAATGTTGCAGGGGCGTTCATAAGACCGAAAGGCATGAAATTCCATTGGAATAGACCCCTAGGCGTCGAAAAAGCAGTAAACGGTTTGGCGTGTTCGGATAGTGGAACTTGCCAATATCCCTTAGACAAATCAAGTTTTGTAAAGAAATGAGAATTCGATAGTCTCGTAAGTAGCTCTTCTAGTAAAGGCATAGGTTCAGCATCAAATTTAGTCACTTGATTCAATTTGCGATAATCCACGCAAAGACGTATGTTATTGTCTTTTTTTCGTACAATAACCATCAGCGAAGAATATGCTGATGTGGATGGTTCAATAATTTTTAACTCTATCATCTCATCTAACTCTTTCTCTACCTGTGCTTGAAAATGTATCGGGATAGGATACAGTCTGACTCTTATAGGACTATGGTCAGTAAGAATAATGTCATGTTGAATGACATCAGTTTGACCAGGAATGTCAGTAAGGACATCCTGAAATTGTTCTAACATAGTAGAAACTTGTTTCTGCTCTCCTGGAGATAATTCTGGAGAAATTGCAACATCTTTCCATGATTCATTAGAGTGAAGAGGAATCATTGGAAAAGGTAAATTTACATCCGAGAAACTTGTTTCCTCATCCTGTATTACTGACAGAGATGAGTACTGTCCATGTTGGACTGGAAAATCGTCCGTTGCCTGGAAAACAGGTTGTAAATAATTAGGACGTTCATGGAATTCCGCGAGCATGTTGATGTGGAAGGTTTTACGCTTCCCGTCAATATCGACGATATAGTCAACATCGGAAACTTTTGATATTATATCGTACGGACCTTTCCAAGAAATAAGAAGTCTATTTTCCCTACAAGGTAGCAAGACAAATGCTTTGTCACATGGACAAAGTTGTCGCAAGCATCTCTTTTTATTGGCAAATTCCCTTGCCTTCTGTTTTGCAAATTCAGAAGAAGCAGTTGCCAATTTGCATGCTTCAATAATCTTGTGTCTAAGTGCGATGACATATTCATAAGAGGATTTTGTGTCATCGACAATATTATCAGCAGTTATAAGATCATGAAGTAAGGACATAGGACCTCGCGGTTTCGTGCCAAAGACAAGTTCAAAGGGAGAAAATCCTGTATGTTCGTTGGCGACCTCTCTATATGCAAAGAGAGCCGCGGGTAAAACCCTATCCCAATCCTGAGGATGATCTTCTGTTATCTTACCTAGTAGGTTTTTCAGAGTTCTATTCAAACGTTCCACCATCCCATTGGACATAGGATGATAAATACTACTCAGCGATCTCTCTATCTTAAGAGTCGACATTACTTGAGACATGGTATCCGATATGAGTTGGGTACCATGGTCGGATAATATTTCTGCTGGAAACCCCAGACGAGAAAATATTAACCAAAGAGCATCTGCGACATCAGCAGTAGTTATGCTCTTTAGAGGAACAGCCTCCGGCCAACGTGTGCACATATCAACACACGTCAAAATAAATTGGTGTCCTCTAGCAGACTTTATCTTAAATGGACCAATGATGTCTATCGCCATTTTTTGAAATGGTCGAATGGGAATGTCTGCAGCCTGAATAGGTGCATCATGACGTGGACCTCTGGATTTAATCTCTTGACATACTTTACAAGATCGACAATAGATTCGTATGTCCTTATTCACAGCAGGCCAAAAGAAAGATTGAAGAACTCTAGCTTTAGTACGGGAAAAACCCATATGTCCAGCACACTGCGAATCATGAGCGTGCTGTAAGATTTTAACTCTCATATTTTTAGGCACAAGGATTTGAGAATGAATGGACTTAGCGGAGTCTTGTACCATACGTACAAGTACGCCATTCCTCATCGTAATCCAAGATTTACGATTTGTATCCTTATTCGGATCACCTTTTGTTGCCAGAGTAAAGAATTTCTTTAGAGTAGGATCATCTTCCTGCTGTTTTATAAAGGAATCATGGGAAATCTCCAAGGAATCATCTTGGATCTGCGCATCATTATCTTCAGAATGTGAAGATTGCGGCATATTAAGAGCTTGAGCCCTAGTGATTACTGCATTAGCAGATTGCATATTAACATTTTCCCAATTAGAAATTTGTTGTGGAGTGCATTCTTTCACTCCATGAATGCGACCGATGATAAGATCAGCGATCGGATTCGGCAAGAGACATGCTTGCACCTCTCCTGTAAAGAAAGGCGTAGCAATATTGATAATGGCAGTGGAGTACTTCTCCAATGTGCCACCAAATGTTACACATTTGACTATATTGCCTGTGGCTCGAGAAGGATTTACGAGTGATTGCCTCACTCCGATGGTAGTGCACCCCGAGTGGAAAAGAATTGATACCGGAGTACCATCTATTAGGCCCTTATTAAAGACAAGAGCACCCCTTCCATTATGCGCGATTGACGCATGGAGAGCGGGAAGCGGGTGACCGCAGCTTAAAGTAGAAACTGTGGTTGGATCGAATAATGTTTTGCATTGCGAACACTCAGATGCTCTAGCAAAATCGAAAGCGGAATTTGCTACACTATTGGAGTCTTTTTTATCATTATTCTGATTACCGGTGTCATGGAACTCCTGTTGTGCAGAGTTAGCCTGGTAATAAGATTTACCATGTCTTTTGTGTTGTGATCTACCTCGGTTATAATTGTCTCTATAATTATTATTTCCTCTGTTATAACCCTATTTGGGTTTGAATCATAATATTCATGATCATAATCATCACGCTCATTATATTGAGTATCCCTGTAATATTGTTTCTTTTGTCTCCATGAAGCACTTGGGTAGTTCCTATAGCTACTCCCTTTTCGAGAATTTCTAACATTATGGGTACCCCTCGCGTGTCGAGGACTATCAGCTCGATTCCAGTTCTTCGAAGAAGAACTCTGATTTGAGTGGTTATCTTGGTTTTGATGCTTATTCCAATTAACCTTTTTATCCAATTTATTTTTAGCTCCTTGGAATTTGTGTGAGTAATTCTGATTATATTCTGTTGCCGAAGCAACTGGCATACTCTCTTTAATGTTAGAGTTACTAAGAATCATGTCAGGGTGTGCCGTGGCATACTGGTCACAATATTCCTCCATTTGCTTTGATGTACTAGGTTTACGCTCATGTAAGAACTCTAGGAGTGGTTTATTTACCGAAGACATGACCTTGTCTCTTAGCAATAAATCCGTAAGACCATCAAATGTTTTCTCTATTTTGGATAATTCAATCCATCGTGAGAGTGTAAGTCGTGCTTTTGAAATGAAATCTGAGAATTCTAAACCTACCTCAGGTCTCATTGTTTTAAACAAAAGACGATAACCTTCTTCTGACAGCTGATATCTCTTTATCAAAGCTGCCCTAATAGCATCGTAATTATCCTTGTCGGCCTCTTCAACCAAAGATAACTTAGTCAGAGACTCCCCTTTTAAATTTTCAGACAACTGATGCACATACTGTGATTTGTCAACATTATGAGCTCGACAGGCACGTTCAAATCTATCAAGCCAGAATGTTATATCATCACTGGCAGAGTTGAACGCTGGCACCTTGACCTTATAATTAAAAGTTTTACCATTACCACCAGATGCCTGATTAATATTACTCATACTAGTCAATCTTAATTTCTCTAATTCAAACTCATGTTCTCTTATTGCTTTTCTCTCTTCAGCTTCTCTATCTAATCTTTTCTGTTCAGCTGCAGCAGCAGCTTCTAATTTTTTCTGTTCAGCTGCAACTTCTAATTTTTTCTGTTCTGCATCAAATCTCCTTTCCTCCACTTGCATCTGCAATTTCTTTAGTTCAGCAGCAGTATCAGCTTCTTTTTCTAATCTTTTTTCTTCAGCTAGAGCTTTTCTCTCTTCAGCAGCAGCAGCAGCAGCAGCAGCTTTTCTCTCTTCAGCAGCAGCAGCAGCTTCTAATTTTTTTTCTTCTATTTGAAGTTTTCTCTCCTCAGCCGCAGCTTTTCTTTCCTCAGCTTGCATCTGCAATCTGAATATCTCATCTTTTTGTTTTTTCTCTTCTGATTTTAATGCAATAGCAAATTGAGCAGTTGCAAATTCTTCTAACTCTTTACCAGTCTTATCAAGAGATTTTCCTTGTGCAATAAAGTAATCTAATGTAGACATCTTGTCTTCTTAAATCAGAAACCTGCAAAAGTAAATAAATTACCTTATTTCACTTTAATGGGAGACAAGTCTATACCATAGACTTAGTCTTAGTGAAAAACTTGTATGGTTTATAATAACCAATGATAACTTGAGTACCTGTGGACAACAATAACTGTATCTCAAATACTGTGGGAGACAAGCCTTACAAAGGTCTTGTATACCTTAATATAATCAATGATCACTTGAGTACCTGTGGAAAATAATCATAAAGTACTGATCTGTACTATACTATAAGTGTATACTACTATACCTCCTATGTCATATGTCAACTAAAGACATTACAAAGGACAAACAAGAAAAGACAATATGAACACATTTGCAGAGATCAAATTAAATTAAATAGGAAAAATGAAAAAAATGATCACAGAAACCGTGATGATAACTGCAATAAGATAACAAGACAAATAACGCCACAGTGTATAAACATAAGGGTGTAAAAAACTGAAATGAAAGGAAAGATGAGACCTACAATTATACAAACAAATCAAACAAAAATAAAGAACAGAAAAAATGTTACAAATACAAATATGAACACAGTCGTCACAACTAACCAAATATTTGCAAACTATGTTGCATGCAAATTTCAATTAAGAAATTGCTCCCTATAGAACGCCAGAACAAGACCAATATCACTCGGTATTTCTTGTTCTAGTCACCTCCCATCCAGGCCCGCTAAACACATAACAATCACACATATAAACAAATAATATATAAACATAAATATATATAAATCATCAATGTGTGTATCATATCATGCAATGTGTTGAAGTTGCAATGTATAGTACTGTATGCTCAGTTTTAATCAATTAGACTACCACTTTATTGAGTAATAGATTTGCATTCTAACTATTACACTGTCCAATTTTTTTGAGCACATTAGAAGATCCACCGATGAAATTTGCACTTTATGTTCAACAATGCTCTTGTATTACAGCAGGATAAACAATCACTGGTTTAGAACACTGACTGTATTGTGCCAAATGTCAACAAGTGCTGACCCAGATATTACTACACTTGTCAGAACAGGTCAAGCTGACATTGATTGTATAACTGTCCTACTAGTGTTGATGTGATCAAACAAATGTTCTTTCAACTGTAAAATGTGATTCTCAACACAAGACTGCGTAGGCTGGACCCAGGGATCTGGCTCACCACTGTAAAGTTTCACTTTCCACTCTGTAAAGTGTCAATCTGTAAAGATGTGTCAGTTGTATACTGTAAACCTTCTGTAAAGTGTGGTGTGTTCTCTTCCTTCTGTAAAGCTCCACTATCAATCACTGTAACATGTTGTTGGTGGTGCCACTACTGTATGTGTCCATGGTAGTGTACAGAGTTGTGAAGATCAGGCATGCTCCCGTCTACCCAGCTGTAAATGGGTAACTCACCCTAGTCCTAAGTTAGGGAAGGCAAAGGCAGCTGTAAACAGTAGTTTCCCTCTAAGGCTCCAGGGGAAGCAGGCCCTAAACTTGGTCACTTCAACAGACGCAGGATGGTGTAGATATGGGTAGAAGTGTAGAGTGTGTTTAACGCGAATGGTGTACTGTTCGTGTTCTGACCAATCTAAACACTCATTCACTTGTGTCTACAAGGCACCAATGCAGACTGCTGGAATCTTTGTTTACACAGTTTATTGAGACGCACACACTGGGACATAACGAGTAAATCATGGGTAGGTTGACATATCAATTTGCAGGCATACATAGCAGATCCGAAGTCAGGACACATTCATAAATAATGGGTAGTACATCAAAAGTTCAATGTCATGATACATTATGGCCGCATCCCCTATCTGACTAAACGCGTCAGTGAAGGCGGATCGGTAAATAACTAAAGTTGCTTGACGTCCATAGTTTGTAGCATATTATGAAACCACGAAAAGGGGTTTCTATCAAAATTGAGATCTCCTAGCCACTGTCCGAATAGTAAGATACATGCCCCGTTCTTTGGACAGTGATACAAAAATATGATGACAGGAATCTAACATGGCCACCTTCCTGAGTCGTCGCTCACTCACTCACAGGAGGGTATAGATAAGCCAAAGTTAATTTGAAATACAAATGCATAATTTCATAAAGTTCCTCCATACAGATCTACAGTAATCCAGTTACCTCACGTAGACATAATTACAGTATGGAGCCCGTCATCTCCGTCGATACAAACTTGACCCTAGCGTTGCGAAGCACAAAATTCCAGCTAGGCCTAACCGACCTGAGATCATCAAAAACAGGGACTGGAAT
This sequence comes from Oreohelix idahoensis, assembly GCA_024509875.1. Lineage (NCBI taxonomy): Eukaryota > Metazoa > Mollusca > Gastropoda > Stylommatophora > Oreohelicidae > Oreohelix > Oreohelix idahoensis. The sequence goes on along the minus strand of JAMPIV010018254.1, from coordinate 710,643 downwards.
TACCTGGAGTCCGAATCATACATGGTACCGTACATTAGGAGAGTCTCTAACACAACTCTAGTAAAGACACAATCTCCTATAGAAGAAAAACCACTTCGTAAATCATTTTTACTGAAGAATATACCAGCCCTGGAAAAATGCGTACCCGCCATTGTCACGGTACATCGGAACTCCTCACGACTAGACAAGACAACTCCTACTTCCGCTACAGCGGCGTAACAAGAATCTAGTCCCGCCTACCCATCCAAAATATACAATATAGGACTGATTCTACTTGTACTAATAATATGTAATACATATGAATTCAGGCCATAAACATAATAAGCAAATTAATCTATTTTCTGGCCCTAAAAAATAAGTACAAACATAAGAGCAATATCCATGCGCCGGATCAATATCAAGAACGATTACTCCTATAATCAAAAAGGGTAAAACAATTATGGATTATCTAGCCTTCCCCATAGACAGCATTTTCATACACAAATGAATGAATGTCTATATCTTTTCCATATTAAATAGCCATATCGATTTTTGTAATATGTGCGTCAAAATATGCACGCAACAGTTGGCTACCTGATGAGCAGCAGCTGGGAGACTTTTTCAAGCCATAAATCGAGGATTCCTCAGCAAAAGAGAAGTTGGTAAGACGAAGATGGCTGTATACCACTCCACCTATGTCCCAGTCTTGACATATGGATGCAAGTCATGGGCAGTGACTACAACCCACAAAAGCCAGATCCAAACCTCAGAAATAAGGTATCTGAGGAAAGTGGTTGAAGTAACAAGAAGAGACATGGTGCGCAACCAGAAGATACATTAAGCCTAAAAACCCAACCCCTCCAGACCCAGTAGAACAGTCCCAACTGAGATGGTTTGGCCACGTCTGCAGAATGGGAGAAGATCGGCTACCATGGCAAGCATGGGAAACTAAGAGCCAGGGATCCAGACCTCCAGGTTGACCCAAAGTCCACTGGGAGGACAACATTAGACAATCTTTGAAGGACAGAGGACTAGAATGGAACCAGGCCAGAAGGAAGACAGCCGATAGAATAGACTGGCTCTCTCTCTTACAAACCTCTACACCTTACGGTAGAACAGGAACAACTAAGTAAGTAAATAATAAGATTGGCAACTTATAGGTTCAATTCATATAATTTTGTTTTCCCTTGAACACAACCTGTAATTATCAGTTGTAGTGGTTCTTGTGTCTTTGTTCACCCATTCTGAAATTAAATGACCACACCATATTCCGTACATTTGCCTGCTGGTTAGTCTAATTGCAATTCACAGGTAGGGGTGGCAGGAAGAGTGCGGGGTTAGTCTAGTATGCATTTAGCAGGTAGGGGTGGCAGCATGGCACAAGAATGTATTAAGCAAAGCTGTATTATACAGTGGAGTGAAGAGTTAGAGACTTCACTACAGTAAGACCAGCTTTATGATGCAGGGGAGTGAAGTGTTACAGACTTCACTACAGTAAGACCAGCTGTATGATACAGGAAGGAGACTCCACCGGTAGGTGGAAGCAGAAAAGAAGGTGTACAGGCTTTCAACAAATCCAAAGAAAATGCTTCCGTCCGCAAACAGTTAAGATAAAAATAATGAAGAGTCACACTAAGTCACCCTCTTATGCTCTTTCTCTCACAATTTCGTGACACCAAATGAAAAGGCGCTAAAGATGGCATAAATCACAAGATCATTAGTTTAACGCTCCTATTAGAAGATGACAAAAAAATTATGTACATATTTATTGGCGCGGGGCCCCTAAAAGCGTGGGGCTCGTAGCATATGCTACTTTTGCTACTACGTTAATCCGGCCCTGATTGTGTCAATATTTTACAAGGATCAGTGCGTAGCAAGGGGATCTTCCCCACCCAGTCCTCCCCACCCAGTGGCGAAAACAAAGGATCAGTGCGTAGCGATTTCTTGCCAGGTTACAGTTTTGTTGGTTTTGTGGGCCCTAAACAGGGCCATGGTGCAGTTTTGTGAGCCCTACAAAGGACTGTGGTGGGTGCAGTTTTGTGGGCCCTAAAAAGGACCGTGGTGGGTGCAGTTTTGTGAGTTTTGTGGGCCCTAAAAAGGACCGTGGTGGGTTCAGTTTCGTGAGTTTTGTCGGCCCTAAAAAGGACAGTGCTGGGTGCAGTTTCGTGAGTTTTGTGGGCCCTAAAAAGGACTGTGGTGGGTGCAGTTTCGTGGGTTTTGTTGGCCCTAAAAAGGACCATGGTGGGTGCAGTTTCGTGAGTTTTGTGGGCCCTAAAAAGGACCGTGGTGGGTGCAGTTTTGTGGGCCCTAAAAAGGACCGTGGTGGGTGCAGTTTCATGAGTTTTGTGGGCCCTAAAAAGGACCATGGTGGGTGCAGTTTCGTGAGTTTTGTGGGCCCTAAAAAGGACTGGTGGGTGCAGTTTTGTGAGTTTTGTGGGCCCTAAAAAGGACTGAGGGGAACAGATCACCAAGGATCGCTGAAGCTATGCACATATCAGGACATACACATGTTCGTTCGTAGCAGCACAATTTAAAGAGGAGGCCAAAATTCTGTAATGTCATGAAGGATACTGTCAAACGGGTCTGACTGAAGAACTTTATTCTGATGTGTCGCCACAAAAAGTCACACATGTAGTGAAGTCTCCAACACTTTACTCTCCTGCATCATAAAGCTGGTCTTACTGTAGTGAAGTCTCTAACACTTCACTCCCCTGCATCATAAAGCTGGTCTTACTGTAGTGAAGTCTCTAACACTTCACTCCCCTGTATCATAAAGCTGGTCTTACTGTAGTGAAGTCTCTAACACTTCACTCCCCTGCATCATAAAGCTGGTCTTACTGTAGTGAAGTCTCTAACACTTCACTCCCCTGTATCATAAAGCTGGTCTTACTGTAGTGAAGTCTCTAACACTTCACTCCCCTGCATCATAAAGCTGGTCTTACTGTAGTGAAGTCTCTAACACTTCACTCCCCTGTATCATAAAGCTGGTCTTACTGTAGTGAAGTCTCTAACACTTCACTCCCCTGCATCATAAAGCTGGTCTTACTGTAGTGAAGTCTCTAACACTTCACTCCCCTGCATCATACAGCTGGTCTTACAACTGCAATAAATTCATCTTCCACGCCGCGCGAAGACACAGTGTTACATTTTTTGCTCGAATTTAAGAAAAAAAATTTAAGAAAAAGTACGGTGCTCCGTTTGGCTTCGAAATTTCAACAATTTTAATCTGTGGGTGAATAAAGACACAAGTACCGTTGTAGCTAATGAGTCATTCTTGTAGCCACTTAATAAGTGTAAAACATTATCCAAGTATTCTGCTATGTGTTGTGCAGGCTTCAACACAGCCAAGGGTGAATTAGTGAGGGCTATCCTTTTCCCCAAGCCTCTGGATTTCAAGTTCTACCGAGATGCTATTAGATTTGTTCTCTTTCTTGCTGTAGTAGCATCGTTTGGTATGGCATATTCTATGGTCATCTATATCATTAATGGGGTAAGTTGATTTGTTTTGTAATGTACGTGTCAGAAAATTTAATTATTTGACTATAATTAATTAAAGAAAGTAATGTATTATTTGAAGAAAAAAAAAATGGTATGGAGTTTTACAAATGGACGATACAACTAGAAACACAGGACATTGCAGGGTTCAGCCACAGTTACAAACAGGGGACATAGAAAAAAAATATAGACAGGTACTTGACTTTATTTCTTGTCTTTGACTTCAAAGGGTGAACCCCGAAACATCCCGTGTTTGTGGTGTATTGTCCGTTCGTGAAACTGACTGCGTACCATTTTCTTTCTTTAAAAAAAATATTGGTATACTTCCTGTTTGAGTTTCACAGCAAACCCCTTATTTATGTCATTACTTAAAGAATGTGATTCATGAAAATGAGGTTTTAGTCATTGAGATTTCTCCGCTTGAACAGGCAATTGACAATCTTTGTTGCTGGGAATAAACAATTGTTCTAAAATATACTAAGGGTTTGTCAGTGTTTCATACTTGTAAGCCTTGTTTTACCTGGTGGCATCAGGCTGCAGTTACCAGCTGTAAATGGGTACCTGACTCTGCTGTTGAGTTAGGGAAGGCAAAGGCTGCAAGGAAGGAAACTGAAAAAGCTGGAATAATATGGTGAAATCTGTAACTCTTCTCTCCTCTACAGCAGTGTGGGACTACCTCTACCTTTTGTTTTGAAGTCTTGTTTGTAAGTTCTGGAGAAAATTGGTGGGTTCTCTTGTGAAGGTTATTTTCTTGAGTTGCATTCTGTTTTTGTTAGAAATGATTTTAACAAGAACATACTATCACATGAGAACTGATATTTAAACATGTGTCCATATCGTTGGTTTGTGCCAGCACAGAAGGTTTTAAGGGGTATGACAAGATCACCAATGTGGAACTGATGACAAGAATTAGGCAGATACAAGTGACATAAGACGCTTGCTTTGGGTAGGACCCATGTTGAGAAAACCAGTTGATAGCGTTACAAGTTAGGACTTGTTCTGGAATCCCCAGTATAAGATAAATAGATGGAGACCAAAAAACACATGGAGAAGAGAACTGGAGATGGACATAAAGGGGATAAGGACAGATGTCACAGGACAGGAAGGCTTGGAAGGTATTTGTTGATGCCCTATTTTCCTCAGGTCGCTGAAAAATACTGAATGAGTAAATGAATTAAATAGTCAGTGTTATGTTTCGTGGTACCCTACCAATTGGCAGTTCTTTCATTTTGTGGGTATGCATGGTAACTGCGTTTTATTTTATAAAATACTTGAAATATGAAGCAAAAATATATATACTAGGGCTGGGATTGATAAAAAAAGATCATACTTGATTACTCAAATTTCTTTAATCGAAGATTAATCTATCACTTTTGAATGGTTTGATAAATTATTAAAAAATCATAAATAACATTTTTTTTAAAATCACTAAGGGCTTTATTTATTTTACTGTCTTATTTAAACAAAAAATATAAACATTGCAAACAGTGTAACAATCAATTAAAATTTGTTCTATCAATTAATCAATAAAAAAAATTATAATCAGTTAATTAATCATTAAAGATCCCATCCCTAATATATATATATATATATATATATATATATATATATATATATATATATATATATATATATATATATATATATATATATATATATATATATATATCATTCTTCAAATGATTATTCCCTAGCTGTACTAGTATTTTGTGTGTAAATTGTGATTTTTACATGTGTAATGTGTTGTATTGACTTTTACAGCACTTAAAGAGCATGTAGTCACTGTTGTTCTGTTTAGTATTGAAGGAGAATGTCAAGGCACTTAGATGTATTCTATTATTATATCACAATGAGCAAGCATACCCATCAAAAAGTAAGAAGTAAAGCCAGTGTCTTAACACTTTAGCATCTGCGGCATGTTTTGAAGACTGAGAACCTTGTTTGGAACTGACGTTGATTTTGAACGAAGTTACTTTAAATATTTGTAACGTTTTGAAAAAAAAAAAAAATTTTAATTTTTGCCTACTTCTTTTCAATAGATATAACTAAAGTTTTGATAAAGAATGATAATTTTTTGCCTCCTTCATTTGAAGAGATGTAATCCCCCCCCCCCCCCCCCTGTTCAAGAAAATAAACGAGACCACAATAAACATCAATAAATATATGCAGTTGTATGATATTTTAATAATCATTTTTCCACTATCTGTTTTAATATCTGATTTTAAAATATCTCATAAATGATTCTAAAATTCTTAAACCTATGTGTCAACTTGTATTAAAAATGAAAAGTGTAATGAAATCCTTGATGTTTACTGCCCGGCTACTGTGGTACCCTGTGACAGCGTTACACTGGGACACATATATCATATGTTCTTTGTTTTATTGAAAGAAAATGTAAATAAACTAGATAATATGTTTTGTAAATACAATTAGATATGTGTTCTTTGTTGTACTGAAGCAGAATATAAAAACAGCTAGATGTGTTCTTTGTTATGTTAAAGGAGAGTGTAGGAGTAACAGTGCTGCGTGTTCTGGACATTGTGACGATAATTGTACCTCCAGCATTACCAGCAGCAATGACGGTTGGAACTGTTTATGCTCAAAATCGGCTGAAGAAGTCCAAAATTTTCTGTATTAGTCCACCTCGCATCAATTTCTGTGGGAGAATAAACGTGTTCTGTTTTGATAAGGTAACATTATTTCTTGTATTATTTGAAATTATATTTAGAGAATAATATCACATAATTAGTTGTATGTTTGGCTTTGAAATACTAATATATGGGGGCCTTGGTGAGGGGAGGGTAAAAATAAGTTGTTGTTTAACTAGGGCTGCTGAACTCATTTCTCTTTTACAGCCAGCGCGAAGTTAAAGAATCTTTGGCATTATCTACGTTGTAAATATAGGCTTTTCCTATGGCTTTTCTACCAACCCGAAACTCTTTGAATTGGCGTCATGAGCTCCAGTGTCTTTCCAGGGTATTCTGTCCGGGCTTGGCAAGAATTTAAAGGATCCTCACATTTGGTTTGAAGCTAGAAGAGGGGGCAGTATACTGTGCATTCCTTGCCATCCAAGGGGCTCTCATAATATGCAGGGCTAAAATTCTGTGTTCTAGTTCTGCCATGGAATCATTATGTCCTGCACAGAGCCACTTCTCAGCTGCTCTCATCTGTGATTTGTTCATTTTAAGATCATTCAAACAGCAAATTGGATCAGTGCCAGAGTTAAGTCTCAGGGCTCAAATGATTCCCCCAAGCTTAGTGTGGTTTACTGCGTTCTCAGCATGTTTCACCACAGGTAGAATAGTGATGAGGGGCTCTCTGGTATCGCTACTTGATCCCTGAGCATTGGCCAGGGAACTTGGTTGCCTGTTTCCAGGATGCTCCACATGGAGCTGCTTCAGAGTTGTGGTTAGTTGTCTAACCCTGGAATTTGTGCAAGAGCAACATGAATTCTTATATATCCCCAAAATAAGTTGTATGTTTGGTTTTGAAATGTTGAGAAATGGTTGCCATGGTAAAGGGAAGTTTAAAAAAAATGAAAAAAAAAAATCAAAAGTAAAGCCTGACATTGTTAAACTGTTGTCACTGTTTGAAATAGTTGTGTTTGAAGTACCAGGGACTGGGAACATCTAAAGCAAAGCTGCTTTTCATCATTTCTGTGCAACAACCAACCTGAAGCAGTTTTTATGCATTACTGGGCATCTTTGCTTCTTTTTTCTCTCACATTTTGATTGTGTGGAACATCACCCATCAGACATATCTGTCCAGGCCTTCGTTTCTGAAATCTGTCTTGCATTCTCTACAGTATGTGTTTCGGAGTCTAATCTTGTTATCTGAATTCATCTGAAGTTCAGACAAGTAGCATTTTTTTCTGATCTGAGTGGCCACAGTCTTGTGCAGTGAACACCTACATTTTTGTTTAGCCCCTTTTTCTTAACTCTTTCTGTTCCAGACAGCTTTTATATTTTACCCATGTGATAAAATGGATGCCAGTTTTGCCACAAGGGATTCCTTAAAACAAGCAGTTAACATATTTCTGAGAAAATTTCTCACTGTATATTAGTATACATACTTGTATACAGTCTAGCTTCAAGAACACCTATAGAAGTTGCATTAGATATGGATATGGGAGAGATACTGAGGGCAATTAATGATCGCCTGTTAGAGAATGACACTGCAATTGATAAATCATCAAGACTAAGCTTGCAAGATTGCTGACATTTGGCATCAAATGTAAGACCAGCAGGGATGGACGTATGAGAGGATGCATCCAACGTGCATACAACCAGTGCACAACAGAAACAATTAACATTCATACCCTTCAACATTTGCTGAGGGAGACTGAGCACTTTGTCTCAATTACGATGGTATGGCTAGGTCTGCAGTATGGAAGACGATCGGCTACCACGACAATATGGGAAACTAAGAACCAAGGATCCAGACCTCCAGGACAACCCAGAATCCGCTAGTAGGACAACATTAGACAGTCTCTGAAGGACCGAGGACTAGATTAGAACCAGACTAAAAGGAAGACAGCCGGTAAGATAGTATAGTGCTCCCTCCTCCAAACCTCTACACCTCACGGTAGAAGAGTGATGACTAAGTAAGTAAGTAAAACGGATCACCTATGGGTTTGCCCGGAGTGCAGTGACATTGATTGTGATCAACAACAACAAAAGTTATAACAGTCGTTTTAAGTTGGCTGAAGAATATTGTCAGATGTTTTTTTTTTTTTCGTAACAAATTAAAAAAAAAAAAAAAACATAGTGTAAGCTAAGGAAAGACATGAGGAAATCTGACTAAAACATGTTCTGGCATACCAGGCAGCTCTGGATAGAATAATGTACAATATAATGGGGTAGAAAGATTTAAATGCAAGTAAATTTGAATTTGTAGCTTTGCTCATACAAATGCTTTTCTTATTTATATTTGTTGTTGTTGTTTTTTTTATTTTCAGACTGGCACTCTGACAGAAGATGGACTTGACTTGTGGGGGGTAGTACCTGTTCATAATCAGAGGTAGAAGTCATTCTTTTCTGTTTGAGGATGTGACAACTTGCCCAATCTTCTCTTCATTTTTTTATTATTTACGTGACATCGTTTTTTTCTCATCCTCAATGCATGATCGCAAAGTCCCGGGAAGTGTCACTTGCGGAAATTCTCCTAGTATTCAGTATTTTCTCCTCGCTATTTTTAGATACGACGTCATTGTTGACCAATGACCTCGGTAGCTAGGAACCTGTTTTAATTTAAGACTGCTTAAGCTGATAAAACCAGTTTATGCCACTTTAGGAAGACCCCACGTGACTTTTAACACTATTGATTGGAGCGTTTATTTGACGCTAATGTCACATGATGCACGCTATGGATCACGTGTCCAAGCGGAAATGTCCCGCTAAAAGTGCGCCAAACACGAGCAATCTTCACTTGCCCGGAACCCTTGAGACAGCTAGGTCTAACCCAATTATCGGCGAATTCTCGCATTAAAAGCACTGAAGCCACGTGTCTAATTGCGGGTTAGCGTCCATCTTTGAGTAGGTAAGTGAAATCTCGCTAGAATATAATGTGATGAAATGTGTAGTACATTGCAAAATCGACGCAAGATTGGTATGTTTACTTTATTCATATTTTTGTTTTACGATCACATCCAGCCACATGTGATCGGGTATATTTTATGATCCCACGGGATATGTACATGTTCATAATAATGTATAACGGGAATATATATATATATATAGCTATTAATTTCCATATTATTTGATTATTTTCGACCCGACGTTTAGACTAACGGAAATTAATATTAACGATAATGTTGACAGACCGTGACATATATTCATTATAAATTATATGACGAGGCGACCAGACATGAAGTGTGTGATAATGTTGTCAGACAATTCTAAAAAACACGGATGTCCAATTATTTGTTAAATTCATCATAATGACATGACGATTAGGCTAGAGGCACAGAACTAGAATACTGTTGCCGACATTTCTATGATAAATTTGGTGGGTTTAACTGACATTTATAATAATTCATCGGGTTAAGCTGACGATAAATCAGTCTAAAGAATTATAATACTGCCACTGGGGCAGAGAAATATAATAAAGGACAGACAGGAGAAACTTGAATTCAAGATTAGACTCTAGACATATGATGTTAGAGACTAAAATCTGAGGTGACGGGCAGAGGGACGGCTTAGGGAAAGACTGCTTTCTAAAGCTAGAAAATTAATGAAGCCGTCGTATTTGTCTTCAGTCTATGGTGGAGCCTTGCACGACAGTCCAATCTCAGCGCAGAATACGGAGTCGAGCACAGAGAAGGCAAATCCGAACCATTCAAGACCTACCGGGGCAACGTCAGGAGACCGGAGAACTAACCACACTTCACTATCAGCCGGGGGCTGAAAAGCTAAGTCCACGACAAAGGAAACTCACCTAATCAATGCCACAAAGTTTAGTCATCCATGATGAAAAACACGTGAATTGTGAGACACATAATACATACAGCAGACACTAATTCCATCGACAATACTATCATTCACCATCTATTCACTTTATTGCAATAAACCAATTGGGTGTATATACTGTACCCCACGCTTTGTTCCTTCCATTAGATGTTGAATATTGTCTATGTTTATCTTCCTTTATAAGGGAGGGGGGGGCTCGTAAAATATAATATAATTTAAAGAATAATAATAATAGATAACTGAGAAGGGGACGACGGTAGCGAGAGACCAAATATCTCCTTACAATCTTTTCCAGACCTGTCGAGTTAGGAGAATTTACCCTCTTCGTCACCCTTTGGAAGTGGGAAAACCCAGCAGGGATTCCTTGAGCCAAATCTTCCACATCAGATCTATTATTTCCTCTAAATAATTCTCTTATCCTTTAAACGCTACGTGACACTGGTGTCTCGGTCCGGGATTTGAACTTATGTATTTTATCATACCTCTGGGATAGTATCATCCATTCAGTCATTACAGTATACCATTTTAACACATGTATTTTCACACAGTGAGCTCTAGAAAGACAGAAAACATTTTTTCTAGAAATTCAGGCATTGATTGGTGAATCCCTTTATATATGTTGTGTTTAATTAAGTTAGTTCTTGATTTTGTATTTCATTGAATTACAGACCTTAAGTCTCCATAACTGTAGTAATTTCATTCTACAGCAGTCGGATAAATAATTAGTATTTACTTGTTGCTAGAAATACTATTGGAAGGTAGCACTAGCTTACTCAGTGTGGACTTTAACTGCAAAAGATGGCTGAAATAGTTAAGCTTAAGGCAGCACTAGGGGAGGCCGGTCGAGATCTAGGTTATAGTGGGGTGGACCTTGCAAATTATGTCAGTGTCGAGACTGATAAGTATTACGCTCGAGAAACAGCGAAAGCTGAAAGAGAAGAGCGAATAAAGTTAGCAGAAATAGATGAGAGGATAAAAGCTGTAGACGCTAGAGAAAGAAGCGAGAGAGATGAACGCGAGCATGCATTGAAGATGAAGCAGTTAGAGATGCAGGGACAAGCTCAAAGAGTTGAACCAGTAGCCGGTGCGACCGCATCTACCTCCTCAGGCAACCTATCGCCACGGTCAGATGATATGCCTTCCTTGCACGCAGGGGGCACCGGACCTTTGCCATCCTCACTCATGTCAACTTTGGGACCTTTGACGTTTCCATTTGAAGCTTTCTCGGAACAAGCCGACTCGATCGATAGGTATCTCGACAAATTTGAGAAGTTTGCCACCACGTTTGGTTTGGAGAAGAGCAAATGGAACCTGAAACTGTCGCAAGGGCTTAGAGGAACTGCTTATGACGTGTATAGCAAGCTTCCTCCAGGTTTACAGGATGACTACGACTCTTTGAAAAAGGCACTATTGGTTCGTTATGAGCTACATGCTGACGCCTATAGGAAGAGGTTCCGTAACTCTAGGAGGGAAGTCGGAGAGAACTTTGCTCAGTTTGCTGCGAGACTGGATTCCTACGTGGAGAAGTGGGGTGCCCTAGGGAATTTTACTCATGATTGGGAAGGCCTGAAGGAAATGGTCATGATCGAACAACTGAAGGACACCATGACTTCCGACATGAGAAGATTCCTGACAGAGAATGGGGCCAGCACTTTAGAATCCATAGTCCAGTTAGCGGAACGATATCAGGCAGCACTATCAGAGAATCCACCACCCAGACGGAAACAACCAGATTACGTACCTAGACAGACAGCTCAGTCACACATGGACCCCCAAGTGAAACCACCGTATACTAACTGCAAAAAGCATGACAAGCCAGACTACAAGACTACTCAGAGATCTAATTTCCAGCAGCAGAGGCAAGGGGAAAAATGGTGTAAGCACTGTAGAACCATCACCCACAATACGCAGGAGTGCAACCGGAAAAACCCACCTCATCATGCTGCCTGCTTACGTAAAAGTGCCGCAAGGGGAAATGGACCGGAAGAACCTCTGGACAAACCCCGACATCCCCCGGTCGTTGAGACAGTCCTCGTAAATGACCAAGAGGTGACCTGCCTTTATGATACAGGCCTTGCATTCGACGCAGTTGTCTGTGCATCCCTAGTCAAGCCTGACCAGATGACAGAAGACACTATAGAAATACAAGGACCTACTAAAAGTGCAGCACCTATGCGTTTGGCCATAGCCAAGATTAAGGTCAAATCAAAATATGTGACTGGGGAAATCCGTGCAGCGATCTTGGACGACCCTATTTATCCCTTGATCTTAGGGTGTAGGTATGTGTTCTTGGGAGAACCCATTCACCCTCTGGTTGTGGCGGCTGTCACCACTAGAGGACAGGCCAAACGGAATACGGAGTTGGAATCCCCACCCAACATCCTTCCTGAGGAATTAAAAAAGGCACAAACGGAGGATCAATCTCTAGCACCCTGCTACAAAAAACTACCGAGAGCGCACACTCCTCTCCAAAAGGGAGACTTCTACAAGAAAAATGGGCTGTTGCATCGGAAAGCAGGAAATGGAGGACAGGAACATGGGCAACTTGTGGTTCCATCAGCATACCGAGCCCAGGTCCTAGAAATGGGCCATGCCCTTCCGTTTAGTGGCCACATGGGCATAAGTGCCACGATTCAGCGTATTTCATGTCATTATTATTGGCCAGGTATCAACGCCGATATCCAGAGATATGTGAAATCATGCCCGCAGTGCCAGAGGACAGCGCCGAAACACTGGACGGCCCCAGCCACTCTGGGAGAAATGCCAATCTTGGGCACACCCTTCGAACGAGTAGCGGTGGATATTGTGGGTCCACTTACTCGTAGCAAAAAGAGAAACAGTTATATACTCACGTTAGTGGATTGTTGCTCCATGTGGGCAGAGGCAATTGCTATGCCCGCCTGTGATTCTAAGCATGTTGCTGAGGCTCTGCTCACCATATTTACTCGGCTAGGGTTTCCGTCACAGATCCTGACAGATAATGGTTCCCAATTCCGAGGAAAACTCACCGAGGAAGTGTTTAGGATATTTCAGGCCCGACATATCCACACCTCTCCCTACCACCCCCAGGCAAATGGCCAGGTGGAGCGGTTTAACGGGACCCTTATTTCCATCCTTCGGAAACTTGCGCAGGAAAAACCAGAGAGCTGGGATCAATACTTACCCGCAGCACTATTTGCTTACCGCGAAGTACCCCACAATTCTACTGGGATGCCTCCTGCCACATTGCTGTTTGGTAGACCTATAAAAGGACCTTTAGAGGCACTGTTACGTACTTGGACAGATGATAAAGCTGATGAGACGGTCACCTCTGCATCCCAATACGTGAAGGAGTTGACCCAACGCCTTAAAACAGGATGGGAACTGGCAAAGGAAAATGTACGCCGTGCCCGTCGTAAACATGCGCGTTACTACAACCGCACTGCGAAGGATAGGGAGCTAGAAGTAGGAGAACAGGTATTATTACTCCTGCCCAGTAGCAATAATAAATTGCAAATCGGGTGGAGAGGTCCATATAAAATTGTTGAGAAAATGTCGCGCACCAATTACAAGATTGCCATAAAGGGGAAGCAGAAAATTTACCACATAAACCTGCTGAAGCGATATTATGAAAGACCAGGTGCAGAACCAGCACATTTCCTGACACTGGCTATTGCGACGGAAACTGAGGCAGAACCCCTGACCTCCTGTGAATACCCTCTTCGTCAGTGCGAAACTCATCAAGATGTTCAGATTAGTTCAACTTTAACGGAGGATCAGCAGGCACCGGTTCAACAGTTGTTGAGAAAACACCCTAGTACACTCACGGATAAACCTGGCATGACCAACCTGATAGAATTTGATATGAAGCTAACAGACCTCGCCCCGGTACGAGTTAAGAACTATCCTGTTCCTTATGCTAAAGCAAAGGCATTGGGTGAGGAAATCGAGTACCTGCTTAAGGAAAATATTATCTCAAAATCAGAGTCGCCTTATAGTGCGAGTGTGGTGTTGCTTAGAAAATCCACAGGAGAACATCGCCTCTGCATAGACTACCGAAGGCTCAACGCTGTAACGGAATTTCAAGCGGAGCCCTTACCGGATCAGAATCAGCTTTTCACCAAGCTGAGTAGAGCACGATACTTTTCGAAGATAGACCTTAGCAAAGGGTACTACCAGATCCCGGTAAAAGAGGAAATTCGACATATGTTAGCATTTAGTACTTCTGAAGGCCATTACGAGTTTAATGTATTGCCATTTGGGCTAAGCAACGCCCCAAGCGTCTTTACTCGTATGATGAGGAAGCTACTGGAACCCCTGAACCACCCTGGGATAAGTAATTTCATGGACGACATACTTATTGCCACGAACACCTTTGAGGAGCACCTGGACGCAGTTTCCCTACTCTTCGAAAGACTTAGAGAAACAGGACTCACCGCTCGCCCTACAAAATGTCAAATTGCCTGCGAGCAACTAGAATTCCTGGGACACACTATCTCGCATGGATGCATGTTCCCAGATGCGCGTAATATTGAGAAGTTACAGCGGGCCCCACGACCCCAGACTAAAAAGGATGTAAGGTCATTTGTGTCTCTATGTGGCTTCTACCAGAGATATATTAAAGATTTTAATACCCTGAGTGCGCCATTGACCGCATTAACCAAGAATGGGAACCCGGACAAAGTAACCTGGACAGCGGAGTGCGAAAATGCCTACACGCTGCTGAAGGAGAAACTCACAGCTAGGCCAATTCTGCGACTGCCTGACTTAACTCTGAACTTTACGCTGCGAACAGATGCTAGCAATATAGGGATAGGAGCCACTCTCCTGCAGCCTAGTGATAGACCTTCTGCAACTCTATTCCCCATCGCATATGCTAGTAGGAAATTGAACCCTGCTGAACAGAACTACTCTACCATCGAACGAGAATGTCTGTCGCTAATATGGGCTGTGCAGAAGTTTCAACCATATTTATACGGGAAAAAGTTCACGGTGCAGTGTGATCACCAACCGTTGATATTTCTTGCAGCGTCGAAGAACCTTAATGCCCGGCTTATGAGATGGTCACTACTGTTGCAGCCATATTCATTTCACATAGAATACATACCTGGGAAGAACAACGTAGGGGCAGATTTTTTGAGCAGACATCCGGACGCAACCGAGGAGATATGAGAAACTGGAAAAGAAGAGGAAGACAGGACAAGAGGAGTTGGACGGAACGTCAAACTTGAGGAGGGGCTTGTGTGACAACTTGCCCAATCTTCTCTTCATTTTTTTTATTATTTACTGACATCGTTTTTTTTCTCATCCTCAATGCATGATCGCAAAGTCCCGGGAAGTGTCACTTGCGGAAATTCTCCTAGTATTCAGTATTTTCTCCTCGCTATTTTTAGATACGACGTCATTGTTGACCAATGACCTCGGTAGCTAGGAACCTGTTTTAATTTAAGACTGCTTAAGCTGATAAAACCAGTTTATGCCACTTTAGGAAGACCCCACGTGACTTTTAACGCTATTGATTGGAGCGTTTATTTGACGCTAATGTCACATGATGCACGCTATGGATCACGTGTCCAAGCGGAAATGTCCCGCTAAAAGTGCGCCAAACACGAGCAATCTTCACTTGCCCGGAACCCTTGAGACAGCTAGGTCTAACCCAATTATCGGCGAATTCTCGCATTAAAAGCACTGAAGCCACGTGTCTAATTGCGGGTTAGCGTCCATCTTTGAGTAGGTAAGTGAAATCTCGCTAGAATATAATGTGATGAAATGTGTAGTACATTGCAAATCGACGCAAGATTGGTATGTTTACTTTATTCATATTTTTGTTTTACGATCACATCCAGCCACATGTGATCGGGTATATTTTATGATCCCACGGGATATGTACATGTTCATAATAATGTATAACGGGAATATATATATATATATAGCTATTAATTTCCATATTATTTGATTATTTTCGACCCGACGTTTAGACTAACGGAAATTAATATTAACGATAATGTTGACAGACCGTGACATATATTCATTATAAATTATATGACGAGGCGACCAGACATGAAGTGTGTGATAATGTTGTCAGACAATTCTAAAAAAACACGGATGTCCAATTATTTGTTAAATTCATCATAATGACATGACGATTAGGCTAGAGGCACAGAACTAGAATACTGTTGCCGACATTTCTATGATAAATTTGGTGGGTTTAACTGACATTTATAATAATTCATCGGGTTAAGCTGACGATAAATCAGTCTAAAGAATTATAATACTGCCACTGGGGCAGAGAAATATAATAAAGGACAGACAGGAGAAACTTGAATTCAAGATTAGACTCTAGACATATGATGTTAGAGACTAAAATCTGAGGTGACGGGCAGAGGGACGGCTTAGGGAAAGACTGCTTTCTAAAGCTAGAAAATTAATGAAGCCGTCGTATTTGTCTTCAGTCTATGGTGGAGCCTTGCACGACAGTCCAATCTCAGCGCAGAATACGGAGTCGAGCACAGAGAAGGCAAATCCGAACCATTCAAGACCTACCGGGGCAACGTCAGGAGACCGGAGAACTAACCACACTTCACTATCAGCCGGGGGCTGAAAAGCTAAGTCCACGACAAAGGAAACTCACCTAATCAATGCCACAAAGTTTAGTCATCCATGATGAAAAACACGTGAATTGTGAGACACATAATACATACAGCAGACACTAATTCCATCGACAATACTATCATTCACCATCTATTCACTTTATTGCAATAAACCAATTGGGTGTATATACTGTACCCCACGCTTTGTTCCTTCCATTAGATGTTGAATATTGTCTATGTTTATCTTCCTTTATAAGGGAGGGGGGGGCTCGTAAAATATAATATAATTTAAAGAATAATAATAATAGATAACTGAGAAGGGGACGACGGTAGCGAGAGACCAAATATCTCCTTACAATCTTTTCCAGACCTGTCGAGTTAGGAGAATTTACCCTCTTCGTCACCCTTTGGAAGTGGGAAAACCCAGCAGGGATTCCTTGAGCCAAATCTTCCACATCAGATCTATTATTTCCTCTAAATAATTCTCTTATCCTTTAAACGCTACGTGACAGAGGACTGAAGTCAAAAATGTGGTTACCATTGTGCTTAGAAATAGTAAATATAAAACAATCAGTAGATGGCATTATAACTGAAAGTTTTTTTCTAAATGAATACTTGGTAATATTGGTAAACAGAAACTGCAGATGAAATTGTTTTAGAAACGTCATGCCAAAATACATGTTATAATTCCTGTAAAAGAGAATTGCCTTATTGGTAATGTTAGTGTAAAGTTTCTTTTCTTCTTTCCACTCTGTAAAGTGTCAGTCTGTATGCTCTGTAAGGAAGAGTGGTGTGTTGTTGAGATCAGGCATGCTCCAGTCTACCCAGCTGTAAATGGGTAACTCACCCTAGTCCTGAGTTAGGGAAGGCAAAGGCTCCAGGGGAAGCAGGCCCTAAACTTGGTCACTTCAACCGACGCAGGATGGTGTATGTATGAAGTAGAAGTGTAGAGTGTGATTACCGCGAATGGTGTACTGTTCGTGTGCTGACCAATATAACCACTCATACACTTGTGTCTACAAGGCACCAATGCAGACTGCTGGAATCTTTGTTTACTCAATTTATTCAGACGTACACACTGGGACATACGAGTACATCATGGTATGTTGACATATCAATTTGTAGGTATACATAGCAGATCTGAAGTCATGACACATTCAGAAATAATGGGCAGTACATCAAAAGTTCAATGTCATGATATATTATGGCCGCATCCCCCTATCTGACTAAACGCGTCAGTGAAGGCAGATCGATAAATAACTAAAGTTACTTGACGTCCATAGTTTGTAGTATATATTATGAAACCACGAAAGGGGGTTTCTAGCAAGATTGAGATCTCCCTGTCACTGTCCGATAATAGGATAAATAATCTGTTCTCTTGGCAGTGATCAAAACATATGATGACCGAAATCTAACATGGCCGCCTCCCTGAGTTGTCGTTCACTCATTCATAGGAAGGAGAATATAAGCCAGCGTTAATTTATAATGGGTATATAAATGATTTCATAAATGTTCCCATACAGCTCTACGATGATCAGGTTAATTCACGTAGCCATAACCGCTGTAGGAAAGTCTGTCATCTTTGTCGATACAAAACACGACCCTAGCGATACGAAGCACAATGTTCCATCTAGGTCGAATCGACATGAGATCATCAAAATAGGGTCTGGCAATACATGGAGTCCGAATTATACATGGTACCGTACCTTAGGAGAGTCTCTAACATAAACTATAGTAGAGATACCATCTCCTTTAGAAGAAAACCACTTCCTGAATTATATTTCCTTAAGAATCTACCAGCCCTTTGAAAAATGCGTACCCGCCATTATCACGGTACATCGGAACTCATCACGACTTGTCAAGACAACTCATACTTCCGCTAGACCGGAATAATAAGAATCTAGTCCCGCCTACCCATCCAAAATATACAATATAGGACTGATTCTACTTGTACTAATAATATGTAATACATATGAATTCAGGCCATAAACACAATAAGCAAATTAATATATTTTCTGGCCCTAAAAAATAAGTACAAACGTAAGAGCAATCCATGCGCCGGATCAATATCAAGAACGATTACTCCTATAATCAAAAGTGTGAATCAAACATGGATTCTCTCGCTTTTACCATAGACAGCATTTTCATACACAAATGAATGAATGTCTATATTTTTTTCCATATTAAATAGCCATATCGATTTTTGTAATATGTGCGTCAAAATATGCACGCAACAGATTACCACACCCCTCGGGGAAAAAAAAATGGTACATTTTTTTTTTGAAACACATCTAGGAGCAACATACAATAGGCTCACAACGCACCAATAACAATGCGCAGATGATAAGCATAAGTTTTATGACCTTAGAGAAGGTACTTCTCTAAGTATTAATATTTCCAGAGAGGTGTCACCAACGCATACTACAATATTAGCAATGACACAATTTCCACATTAGTTTATACATAAATTTCATCTAAGATATCTTAACATCATGATCATCAAAGACGAAAAACATTGAAAGATCAGCGGTGAATAAATATCAATGAACCGCTAAGTAGTGTTACAATCAATATATGATATATTACATATGTGTACACATTTCAACATAGAAACAACTGTATCAAAGTTGTATAACAGTTATGAATCATGTGGGCATCTAGACAAAATATCTGCCATCACATTTTCTGACCCACGGATAGCTTGCACCGAAAAATGAAATGGCTGTAGAGCAATCGCGTATCGCGTTGATCTCGCGCTCTTCAGATTTTTACTCTGAATAGCCGTAAGAGCTTTCTGGTCAGTTTCCACAATGAAATGCGCGCCCAGAAGAAATCTTTGCAGTTTAAGGATTGACCAAACCATAGCCAATAATTCACGGTCTAGGACCGAGTAATTCTTCTCTGCGGCATTTAATTTCCGAGAAATATACATCACAGGATGCAGAGTTCCAGAGTACTCTTGCATTAGTGCAGCTCCAATCCCGGTGGATGAAGCGTCACTACGAAGAATAAATGTCTTATCCTTAGAAGGCAATACTAGGATAGGTGAAGTAGAAAACATAGTTTTAACCTTATCCAAAGAGGATTGACATTCTTGAGTCCAATGGACTACATTAGGAGACCCTTTCTTTAGCAAGGAAGAAAGAGGTGACATAATGGAGGACAGATTCGGGATGAATCGTCCATAAAATTGTATTAGACCTAAGAGACTTCGTACTTGCTTTTTAGTCTTAGGAATAGAAATGTTAAGTATCTTACTTGTATTATGGTCTTCTGTTTTTAGGAACCCATGACCAACACGGTGTCCTAAGAAAGATATTTCGCTAAAACCAATACATGCTTTCGATGGTTTCGCTGTCAGGTTATGCTCGCGTAAGATAGACAATAGTTCATTTATACCATTATAGTGATCGTTCCAAGTATCACTGAAAAGACAGATGTCATCAAGATACGCAATGACATCTGAGCGATGAGATAGGATTCGACGCATCATGCGTACAAATGTTGCAGGGGCGTTCATAAGACCGAAAGGCATGAAATTCCATTGGAATAGACCCCTAGGCGTCGAAAAAGCAGTAAACGGTTTGGCGTGTTCGGATAGTGGAACTTGCCAATATCCCTTAGACAAATCGAGTTTAGTAAAGAAGTGAGAATTCGATAGTCTCGTAAGTAGCTCTTCTAGTAAAGGCATAGGTTCAGCATCGAATTTAGTCACTTGATTCAATTTGCGATAATCCACGCAAAGACGTATGTTATTGTCTTTTTTCCGTACTATAACCATCGGCGAAGAATATGCTGATGTGGATGGTTCAATAATTTTTAACTCTATCATCTCATCTAACTCTTTCTCTACCTGTGCTTGAAAATGTATCGGGATAGGATACGGTCTGACTCTTATAGGACTATGGTCAGTAAGAATAATGTCATGTTGAATGACATCCGTTTGACCAGGAATGTCAGTAAGGACATCCTGAAATTGTTCTAACAAAGTAGAAACTTGTTTCTGCTCTCCTGGAGATAATTCTGGAGAAATTGCAACATCTTTCCATGATTCATTAGAGTGAAGAGGAATCATTGGAAAAGGTAAATTTACATCCGAGAAACTCGTTTCCTCATCCTGTATTACTGACAGAGATGAGTACTGTCCATGTTGGACTGGAAAATCGTCCGTTGCCTGGAAAACAGGTTGTAAATAATCAGGACGTTCATGGAATTCCGTGAGCATGTTGATGTGGAAGGTTTTACGCTTCCCGTCAATATCGACGATATAGTCAACATCGGAAACTTTTGATATTATATCGTACGGACCTTTCCAAGAAATGAGAAGTCTATTTTCCCTACAAGGTAGCAAGACAAATGCTTTGTCACCTGGACAAAGTTGTCGGAAACATCTCTTTTTATTGGCAAATTCCCTTGCCTTCTGTTTCGCAAATTCAGAAGAAGCAGTTGCCAATTTGCATAATTCAATAATCTTGTGTCTAAGTGCGATGACATATTCATAAGAGGATTTTGTGTCATCGACAATATTATCAGCAGTTATAAGATCATGAAGTAAGGACATGGGACCTCGCGGTTTCGCGCCAAAGACAAGTTCAAAGGGAGAAAATCCTGTATGTTCGTTGGCGACCTCTCTATATGCAAAGAGAGCCGCGGGTAAAACCCTATCCCAATCCTGAGGATGATCTTCTGTTATCTTACCTAGTAGGTTTTTCAGAGTTCTATTCAAACGTTCCACCATCCCATTGGACATAGGATGATAAATACTACTCAGCGATCTCTCTATCTTCAGAGTCGACATTACTTGAGACATGGTATCCGATATGAGTTGGGTACCATGGTCGGATAATATTTCTGCTGGAAACCCCAGACGAGAAAATATTAACCAAAGAGCATCTGCGACATCAGCAGTAGTTATGCTCTTTAGAGGAACAGCCTCCGGCCAACGTGTGCACATATCAACACACGTCAAAATAAATTGGTGTCCTCTCGCAGACTTTATCTTAAATGGACCAATGATGTCTATCGCCATTTTTTGAAATGGCCGAATGGGAATGTCTGCAGCCTGAATAGGTGCATCATGGCGTGGACCTCTGGATTTAATCTCTTGACATACTTTACAAGATCGACAATAGATTCGTATGTCCTTATTCACAGCAGGCCAAAAGAAAGATTGAAGAACTCTAGCTTTAGTACGGGAAAAACCCATATGTCCAGCACACTGCGAATCATGAGCGTGCTGTAAGATTTTAACTCTCATATTTTTAGGCACAAGGATTTGAGAATGAATGGACTTAGCGGAGTCTTGTACCATACGTACAAGTACGCCATTCTTCATCGTAATCCAAGATTTACGATTAGTATCCTTATTCGGATCACCTTTTGTTGCCAGAGTAAAGAATTTCTTTAGAGTAGGATCATCTTCCTGCTGTTTGATAAAGGAATCGTGGGAAATCTCCAAGGGATCATCTTGGATCTGCGCATCATTATCTTCAGAATGTGAAGATTGTGGCATATTAAGAGCTTGAGCCCTAGTGATTACTGCATTAGCAGATTGCATATTAACATTTTCCCAATTAGAAATTTGCTGTGGAGTGCATTCTTTCACTCCATGAATGCGACCGATGATAAGATCAGCGATCGGATTCGGCAAGAGACATGCTTGCACCTCTCCTGTAAAGAAAGGCGTAGCAATATGGATAATGGCAGTGGAGTACTTCTCCAATGTGCCACCAAATGTTACACATTTGACTATATTGCCTGTAGCTCGAGAAGGATTTACGAGTGATTGCCTCACTCCAATGGTAGTGCACCCCGAATCGAAAAGAATTGATACCGAAGTACCATCTATTAGGCCCCTATTAAAGACAAGAGCACCCCTTCCATTATGCGCAATTGACGCATGGAGAGCGGGAAGCGGGTGACCGCAGCTTAAAGTAGACACTGTGGTTGGATCGAATAATGTTTTGCATTGCGAACACTCAGATGCTCTAGCAAAATCGAAAGCGGAATTTGCTACACTGTTGGAGTCTTTTTTATCATTATTCTGATTATCGGTGTCGTGGAACTCCTGTTGTGCAGAGTTAGCCTGGTAATAAGATTTACCATGTCTTTTGTGTTGTGATCTACCTCGGTTATAATTGTCTCTATAATTATTATTGCCTCTGTTATAACCCCTATTTGGGTTTGAATCATAATATTCATGATCATAATCATCACGCTCGTTATATTGAGTATCCCTGTAATATTGTTTCTGTTGTCTCCATGAAGCACTTGGGTAGTTCCTATAGCTACTCCCTTTTCGAGAATTTCTAACATTATGGGTACCTCTCGCGTGTCGAGGACTATCAGCCCGATTCCAGTTCTTCGAAGAAGAACCCTGATTTGAGTGGTTATCTTGGTTTTGATACTTATTCCAATTAACCTTTTTATCAAATTTATTTTTAGCTCCTTGGAATTTATGTGAGTAATTCTGATTATACTCTGTTGCCGAAGCAACTGGCATACTCTCTTTAATGTTAGAGTTACTAAGAATCATGTCAGGGTGTGCCGTGGCATACTGGTCACAATATTCTTCCATTTGCTTTATTGTACCAGGTTTACGCTCATGTAAGAACTCTAGGAATGATTTATTTACAGAAGACATGACCTTGTCTCTTAGCAATAAATCCGTAAGACCATCAAATGTTTTCTCTGTTTTGGATAATTCAATCCATCGTGAAAGTGTAATTCGTGCTTTTGAGATGAAATCTGAGAATTCTACACCTACCTCAGGTCTCATTGTTTTAAACAAAAGACGGTAACCTTCCTCAGACAGCTGATATCTCTTTATCAAAGCTGCCCTAACAGCATCATAATTATCTTTGTCGGCCTCTTCAACAAAATATAACTTACTTAGGGACTCCCCTTTTAGATTTTCAGACAACTGATTCACATACTGTGATTTGTCAACATTATGAGATCGACAAGCCCGTTCAAATCTAGAAAGCCAAAATGTTATGTCATCACTGGTAGGGTTAAACGCTGGTACCTTGACCTTGTACACAAAGGGTTTACCATTACCACCAGATGCCTGATTAACATTACTCATACATGTCAATTTTAATTTCTCTAATTCAAACTCATGTTCTCTTATTGCTTTTCTCTCTTCAGCTTCTCTATCTAATCTTCTCTGTTCTGCAGCAGCTTCTAATTTTTTCTGTTCTGCAGCAGCAGCAACTTCTAATTTTTTCTGTTCTGCAGCAGCAGCAACTTCTAATTTTTTCTGTTCTGCAGCAGCTTCTAATTTCTTCTGTTCTGCAGCAACTTCTAATTTTTTCTGCTCTGCATCAGCTTCCAATTTTCTCTGTTCTGCCTCAAATCTCCTTTCCTCCACTTGTATCTGCAATTTCTTTAGTTCAGCAGCAGTATCAGCTTCTTTTTCTAATCTTTTTTCTTCAGCCAGAGCTTTTTTTTCTTCTATTTGAAGTTTTCTCTCCTCAGCCGCAGCTTTTTTTTCCTCAGCAGCAGCTTTTCTTTCTTCAGCAGCAGCAGCAATTTTTTTCTCTTCTGCAGCTAATGCTTTGTCATATTGAGCAACAGCCCATTGTTCTAAGTCTTTTCCAGTCTTATCAAGAGATTTTCCTTGTGCAATGAAATAATCTAATGTAGACATATTGTCTTCTTAAATAAGAAACCTGAAAAAGTAAATAAATTACCCTATTTCACATTAATGGGAGACAAGTCTATACCATAGACTTAGTCTTAGTCCAAACTTGTATGGTTTATAATAACCAATGATAACTTGAGTACCCGTGGACAACAATAACTGTATCTCAAATACTGTGGGGACAAGCCTTACAAAGGTCTTGTATACCTCAGTGTAATCAAAGATCACTTGAGTACCTGTGGAAAAAATATTTCCCTTTACCAATCACTTTGGGAGACAAGCCTTACAAAGGTCTTGTACATTTTGTTTTATAACAATAACAATCATAAAGTACTGATCTGTACTATACTATCAGTGTATACCACTATACGTCATATGTCAACTAAAGACATTACAAAGGACAAACAAGAAAAGACAATATGAACACATTTGCAGAGATCAAATTAAATTAAATAGGAGAAATGAAAAAAATGATCACAGAAACCGTGATGATAACTACAATAAGATAACAAGACAAATAACGCCACAGTGTATAAACATAAGGGTGTAAAAAACTGAAATGAAAGGAAAGATGAGACCTACAATTATACAAACAAATCAAACAAAACTAAGGAACACAAAATTATTACCAAAAACAACGAAGAAAAGAACACCTCATCACAACTAACAGAAATAGCAGCAAATTGTTGCTAACAAATTTCCAATTAAGAAAATGTGTACCTATAGAATACTAGTCCAGACCAATGTCACTCGGCATACCTTGTACTAGTCACACAGAACATAAACTAATTTAATACATAACAAATAACATGTAAGCATAAATAGCATATAGCATACAACATAATTTATGTCATGAATGGAATGTGTTGCAGGTATAGTGTTGTAAAGCAGGCACAGTTTATTTTAATACTAATAACTTGCCACTTTATTCAGTAATAGATTTAATTTTAAACTATTACACTGTCAATTTTTCTCTGTTGAGCATATGAAGATCCAACGATGAACTATGCACTTTATGTTCAACAACACTGTGATTCTTCTGTACGTTGAGAAATGTCAACAATACTGCTCCAGATATTTTCTACACTTGATACCACTGTCCTGTGTAATACTGTCTGTACAGCGAAAAAACTGTCAACAAGCGCTGACCTAGATACAGCATCCTATCGGTAATACAGGTCAAGCTGACATCGACTGTATAGCTGTCCTACTGGTGTTGATGTGTTCAAACAAATGTTCTTTCAGCTGTAAACTGTGATTCTCAACACAAAACTGCGTAAGCTGGACCCAGGAATCTGGCTCGCCACTGTAAAGTTTCTTTTCTTCTTTCCACTCTGTAAAGTGTCAGTCTGTATGCTCTGTAAGGAAGAGTGGTGTGTTGTTGAGATCAGGCATGCTCCAGTCTACCCAGCTGTAAATGGGTAACTCACCCTAGTCCTGAGTTAGGGAAGGCAAAGGCTCCAGGGGAAGCAGGCCCTAAACTTGGTCACTTCAACCGACGCAGGATGGTGTATGTATGAAGTAGAAGTGTAGAGTGTGATTACCGCGAATGGTGTACTGTTCGTGTGCTGACCAATATAACCACTCATACACTTGTGTCTACAAGGCACCAATGCAGACTGCTGGAATCTTTGTTTACTCAATTTATTCAGACGTACACACTGGGACATACGAGTACATCATGGTATGTTGACATATCAATTTGTAGGTATACATAGCAGATCTGAAGTCATGACACATTCAGAAATAATGGGCAGTACATCAAAAGTTCAATGTCATGATATATTATGGCCGCATCCCCCTATCTGACTAAACGCGTCAGTGAAGGCAGATCGATAAATAACTAAAGTTACTTGACGTCCATAGTTTGTAGTATATATTATGAAACCACGAAAGGGGGTTTCTAGCAAGATTGAGATCTCCCTGTCACTGTCCGATAATAGGATAAATAATCTGTTCTCTTGGCAGTGATCAAAACATATGATGACCGAAATCTAACATGGCCGCCTCCCTGAGTTGTTGTTCACTCATTCATAGGAAGGAGAATATAAGCCAGCGTTAATTTATAATGGGTATATAAATGATTTCATAAATGTTCCCATACAGCTCTACGATGATCAGGTTAATTCACGTAGCCATAACCGCTGTAGGAAAGTCTGTCATCTTTGTCGATACAAAACACGACCCTAGCGATACGAAGCACAATGTTCCATCTAGGTCGAATCGACATGAGATCATCAAAATAGGGTCTGGCAATACATGGAGTCCGAATTATACATGGTACCGTACCTTAGGAGAGTCTCTAACATAAACTATAGTAGAGATACCATCTCCTTTAGAAGAAAACCACTTCCTGAATTATATTTCCTTAAGAATCTACCAGCCCTTTGAAAAATGCGTACCCGCCATTATCACGGTACATCGGAACTCATCACGACTTGTCAAGACAACTCATACTTCCGCTAGACCGGAATAATAAGAATCTAGTCCCGCCTACCCATCCAAAATATACAATATAGGACTGATTCTACTTGTACTAATAGTATGTAATACATATGAATTCAGGCCATAAACACAATAAGCAAATTAATATATTTTCTGGCCCTAAAAAATAAGTACAAACGTAAGAGCAATCCATGCGCCAGATCAATATCAAGAACGATTACTCCTATAATCAAAAGTGTGAATCAAACATGGATTCTCTCGCTTTTACCATAGACAGCATTTTCATACACAAATGAATAAATGTCTATATTTTTTCCATATTAAATAGCCATATCGATTTTTGTAATATGTGCGTCAAAATATGCACGCAACAGTTAGTCCCATCTTTTCACTACCAAAACCAATCTTATCACGGTGAGTTCTGGCTGGGGAACTAAATTGCATGCCTGTTGAAGCAACATACTGTGTGTCAATATATTTCATGGCACAAAATTTTTTTTTTTTTTTAGAAATATTTCTGACTCTGTTGCTTTTTAGTGACTAAATTTTCCCCATTTATATTATAAGTATATATCCAGCTTTCCCCAGACAGTACCTACCGTTTATTTCTGTTAGATGTTTGCTCGCTTTACACTTCCATTCCTCACTCTGATGGTCTCCGAGCTCTCCGGTTTTTCCTGGACCAGCGCACGCACCCCTCTATCACTACAGAGACTCTCCTGCGCCTTGCAGAACTTGTCCTTCGACTCAATTCCTTTGAGTTCAATGGACAGTTCTTTGACCAAATTAGTGGAGTTGCCATGGGCACCAAGATGGGTCCCAGTTATGCCTGCCTCTTCATGGGCTACCTGGAGTATCAGGTGTGGCAGCAGTATCCTGGACCTTTTCCATTGATGTATCTTAAATACATAGATGATGGCATAGGTCTCACTGATATGCCAGAGGTTGACCTATCTAGGTTTATTAACTTCATTAATAACTTCCACCCTGCGATCCAATTCACCTCTCACATCTCCACTTCTTCTTCTTCTTCCGTCCTTAGCCACCGACCATCAAAGCAGTCAGTGGCCATTACGCCTAGTGGCGTCTTAGGGCAACAGCAGATAGGTTTTCTTTGCCATTGTTCACATCTCCACTGTCTCTGTTAATTTCCTCGACATCGTTGTCACCATCACTCCCCCCCACCTCACCACTTCGGTGTACTACAAACCCACCGATGCACAGTTACCTCCTTTACACTTCCTCTCATCCTCCGGCTTGTCGTGACTCCTTGCCTTTCTCACAACTTCTCCGTCTCTGTCGGTTATGCCAAGATGATGACAACTTTCTATGCCGAGCACAAGAAATGTTGGACTTCTTTCGTAACAGACAGTATCCAGAGGATGTTCTTACCTCTGCCTTAGAGCGTGTTCTCCCTATCTCACGTCTAGAGGCCCTCAAACCCCGCCAAAACACCTCCTCTTATAGAGTCAAGTTAATAATGACCTATCACCCTCACATCACTGCTGTCAAAAGGATCCTGTATCGTCACCTACCTCTCCTCCAAGCTGACCCAGCGGCGCGGGAAGTGTTTAGTGAGCCACTCTTGCTGGCATATAGACGGGATACAAATTTGAGGGATCTCCTAGTCCACAGCCGTTTGAAAACTGTCAACGATGGCCACTTTGGGACCAAGCCATGTAACCGAACTCGATGTAAGACATGTCAGTATGTAATCAAAACACGTTCAGTCTCGTTCCCTAACGCCAAGTTCACCATCACCCATGGCTTCACATGTGAGTCACACAACGTCATTTATGCTATTATATGCAAACGTTGCACCATTACTTACATCGGCCAAACGGGCACACGACTTTGCGACCGATTCTGCAGACACCTCTACGACATCTCTCAGTTTAAATCCACACCTGTGGCCATCCACTTCAATGGCCCTGACCACCACGGTGCCACTGACATCCAGGTGACAGCCATCAGGTCCTGTTCCTCGGACGCCAACAGTCGGTTTCGCCAGGAACAACGCCTCATCCATCTTATGGGTTGCCTTAAACCACACAGTTTGAATACCCAACATTCTTTTGTCTGAGACGTCTTTCTCTATTTTAATTCTCATTTTCTTTCCCTCCTGTCTCTTGTTTGCCTGTCCCTGACGAAGGCCTTGTGGCCGCAACGTAGGTTTTTCTTGTCCTTTCTCCTTGTAAGATGTATTACTATTTGTGTGTGTGTGTTTTTTTGTTTCCCATTCAACCCATTTATATTAAGCATTTTGGATAAGTATGAATGAGAGTCTCCATCATATATTTATATGTTCAGTACCAGTGAAGCCTCATTGCTCATCATAAATGAAGCTTCTATGCTTACGTGCCACTATTTCCGTGTGTCTGTACTTGTGAAGCAAAATGGAAATGAATGAAATGACCACAGGACAACTTAGTACCATCATCAGGGCATGCAGCAGAAAAAGAATAATATAATAATTTCTGCCATATTTTGGTGGGTGACTTACTCGTTGATTTATAAACATCAAGCGGAATTTCTAATAAAAATTATCAGAAAAGAAGTTTCTAGAACCCTATATATTGTCTTGGAGGAAAGTAAGAAGGGTTTTATCGAGTAGCTGTGCACTTTTCACAACTTTAAAGGGAAAAAAGTGAGGATGAGGCATCAAACTAACAGCTTTTCTCAGGGAAAGTGTAACAGAATTTTTTTAAATATATATATATTATCTCCCAACTAACATAATTACCGATGTATGTTACATAGGTCGGTCTCACTCAAAATAGTAACTCGCGCCAGAAAAAAATGTGCGCAACGCACGGTGTGCAACTTGCACGGCGTGGGTGTTATATAAAACAAATACTTTTGTTTTTTGTTTGTTCTTTCACGAAATTAGTAGCACTCGACAAAGAAAAAGTGCGTAAAAGTTGGTGTGCATGAGCCCTCACCCGATGTACAAATCATGAAAACTTGAAAGTTTTTGTTAAAACCACTTATTATCAGGGAACAATCTTTGAAAACAATCCACACACTTTCACACGAAATGTTGTCATCAAAGAACTTTTAAATTGAATCTAAAATAACATAATTCTCGCCGTGTGTACGTTGGTCACAGCTGAGGAATGCAACCGTGTTGAAAAATTGTATTGTTTCCATTATATACTCTCCCGAAAATAGTTACAATCAACAAAGAAAAACGTTGAAATGACGGTGTTCATGAACAGTTTGATTACAGTGTATAATGGAAAGAAACCAAAAACACTCTAAGAATGTACTTCTATCTGCTCATCCGGGAACGGAAACAGCACACTATAATTAAAAACCTGTCAAGTTTGACGGGTTATTGCTAGTATATATATATATATATATATATATGCATCCAGTAATAATGTGAATTGCCCTTGTAATTTCCAGTGGTCTCTGATGAGATAAAGAAAGAATAAGACTAATGCTCCCACAGGCATGTTGCACAAGGTCACTAATATGAGGTTGTGCATGAGGCTGGCAACCTCATCATATAAAACAAATGGCTACAAAACCTAACATTGCAAGAGTATGTGAATGCTTGTGGCACATGTCGTACAAGGGGACCAGTGACAGTGGTGGCTCCATGAGGAGCGAAACGGAAAATGATATAAAGGATTGACCTCTTGTCTTCAGATGGTTTGATGAGATTTTAGCTCCATGTGCTGTCTTTCATCAGATTCCAAAGCCCAATATCAGATCCTTCATCATTACCACGGGGTCCATTGCTTGTTTGTATGGCAGCATGCCATTCTCTCACGATCATTGATGGAGAACTGAGTGGGGATCCTTTAGACCTGATCATGTTCAATGCCATTAAGTGGGTGAGTTGGTTAATGGTTTCTGAAGAGCTCATTTTACCAGATCCTTGTGCAGTTTTAATTGTTTATTCAGAACAGGAACAAGTGAGCAAAAACAGACAGGAAAGAAAGTGAGAAGTTTGTAAAAACATCAAATAAATATGAATACACCTGATTGGCTGGCATGACTAGACTAAAAATGGAAGTAAACAGATCAAAGATTCTTAACCGTTTTTGCCCCCACACCTCTGCTAAGAGCGAACTTAAAAGTTCACACCTGCCATTCTTCCCCAGATTAATAAGTGAACCAATCAAGACATAAGATGTTACTACAGGGATTTTTTCTAGCCAGTTCCTCACATAATGGGTCATCTAAAGGTGGCACTAAGTGACGTTTAGTTTCATACAAAGACACCTATAAAGAAAATTACATAATTTTGTTCTAACCTTTAGAATTTTATTCATTAAGACAGCAGTGAGGCATCTCACACCTCCCTTCTGTACCTTCCCTGGGAAGGTGCACACCGCAGGTTGAGAACCTCTGCTATAGGGTAGTAGCAAAGGAAATTTTCATTCATTCATCATTCATAACCCTCCACTCCCAAAGGAGCATAGGCCTTCAACAAACACATGCCAAGACCTCCTGTCCCGTGCCATCATCTCAAGTTCTTTCCATGTTCTCCTCATCATTTTCACCTCTGTTTCCAACTCTCTTCTCCATGTACTTCTTGGTCTTCCTCTGCATCTCTTGCCCTGGGGGTTCCAGAACAGGGACTGCCTTGTAATGCTATCAACAGGTTTCCTCAGTGTGTGTCCTATCCATCGCCATCGTCTTCTTATCTCTTGTTCCACTGGCACTTGTCTAGTTCTTGTCATCAGTTCCACGTTGGTAACTTTGTCATACCATTTTAATCCCTCTATTCTACGCAAGCACCCATTTATGAAAGTCTGTAGCTTTTTGGTTGTTGTCTTTGTTGTTCTCCATGTCTCCGAGCCATACAATAGGACTGACTTCACATTTGAGTTGAAGATTCTTATTTTCGTGTTGGATTCGATTTCTCTTGATCTCCATATATTTCCCAATGCAATGAAAGCTCCTCTTGCCTTTTGTATTCTTATTTTGATATCGCTGTCTGTCCCTCCAACTTTGTCTATATTACTGCCAAGATATGTGTATGATTCTACATCTTGAATTGGTGTTTCTTCAAGTTCAACCCTGTTATCATTACCTGCATTTATTCTCATTATTTTTGTCTTTTCCCTGTGTATTTTCAGACCCAATTGCTGTGACCTCTCATCGAGTGTTTTCAATTTGTCCTGCATCTGATTACGGTTATGGGACAGAAGAGCCAAGTCATCAGCAAAATCCAGATCATCCAACTGCTTAGTCAGAGTCCACTGGATTTCATTTCTGTTGTGTGTTGTCGATGATCTCATAACCCAATCTATTGCCAGCAAGAAAAGAAATGGAGACAAGAGGCATCCCTGTCGCACTCCTGTTCTTATCCCAAACGGTTCTGTAAGCTGTCCTTCGTGAAGAACTCTGCATGTCATGTCTTCATATGTTTTCTTTATTAAATTAATGATCTTCAGGGGAACTCCATAATGCCTCATCAATTTCCAAAGTGATTCTCTGTCTACACTGTCAAATGCCTTTTCATAGTCCACAAATCCGATGTATAGTGGTGAATTCCATTCCAGACTTTGTTCAACTATTATTACCGTGTGTTACCGGGGCCCGAAAGGGGAGCAAAGAATAGTAACACTGTCCCCTACCAAGCATGTCGTAAAAAGCGACTAAGGAGGGTTGGGCATGGGGCCGGTTACACCATCCTGTAAAAAAATTTAAACCACAAAAAACTTCAACAAATATGGACAAGTCAAATAAAGAAAATAAAACACAGCCATCCAAGACAGGGGAAGGTCCTCTCGCGGGGAGGCGTATGATGCAACACAGAGAAAGCCGAAAGGAGTCTGTGTTGCTGACTAACCTTCTTTCTTCTAGGAGAACTTCCAGATTTGGCACCTGGAATGTTCGGACATTAAACGAACAAGGGAAAGTGGCGCAAGTAACAGCAGAAATGAGGGAATACAAAATCGAGGTTCTGGGAATGTGTGAAACAAAGTGGAAGGGGGTAGACAGGAAGAAACTCATCACAGGTGAATTGGTGCTGTCCTCAGGACATGAAGACGAAAGTTCACACCACAGTGAAGGGGTAGCTCTTATGTTATCTAAAGAAGCACAGAAAGCACTAATTGAATGGGAAGCTGTTGGACCCAGAATAATAACAGCTTCTTTCAAAACAGCTAAAAAGAAAATTCATGTAAATGTCATCCAATGTTATGCACCAACTAATGACAAAGAAGAGTCTGTGAAAGAAGCATTTTATACTAAACTACAGAAAATTATGGATAAAGTAAAAAGGAAATTTTGGTAAAGTGAAAATCACACTATCACACACCCTATGTACATGATCACTGGAAAGTAGGGTATGAGGAAGGCTAAAATAAGTGATGGGTCTAGAGAGTGGTAGAGCCCGTCAGAAGTTTAAGGGTCTCATGTGAAATACCTAGGGTCACCATTGGACACTTAACAGCAAGGGTGGAAGAATAAAATAACGTAAATGTACATAGGGTTTTTAATCTATCATCATTATCATCAAGTGCCATGTCCTGACAAATTCATGCCAAGCCTTCCTGCCCTGTGCCATTCATTCCAGGTCTTTCCTTGTCATTCTTTATCCATTTCACGTCCTTCTCCGGTTCCTTATTCATGTGTTGTTTTTTCTCCCTCTTTTTTTCTTACCTTTCTCATGTGTTTTTTGTGTGGGTCGCCCTCTCTTACCCTGGGAAAAACAAGGTTTTTTTTTAGCTATCTGCTTGTTTCTACAATGTATATCCTATCAGCACCAGCATCTTTTTCTCACTTCTTGTTCCATTAGTATTTGTCTAGTTATTATTGATTTTATTCATTTATTTAACTTACTTAGTCGTTCCTCTTCTACCCAAGGATGTAGAAGTTTGCCAGAGACAGTGCCATACTATCCTATCAGCTGTCTTCCTTTTGGCCTGGTTCCAATCTAGTCCTCGGTCCTTAAGAGATTGTCTAATGTTGTCCTCTCAGTGAACTCTGGGTCATCTTGGTGGCTCTTGGTTTCCCATATTTGTCATGGTAGCCGATTTTATCCAATTCTGCAGACATGGCCAAACCATCATAATTTGGACTGTTCTTCTTGGGCCTGCAGAGGCTGGGTTTTGAGGCCGTGACGTATCACCTGGTTGTGAACAATGTCTCTTCTTGTTACTTCAACCATCTTCCTCGGATACCTCATTTCTGAGGTTTGGAGCTGAGTTTTAGTGGATTGTAGTCATTGCCCATAACTCGCAACCCATAAGTCAAGACTGGAACATAGGTGGAGAGGTATACTGCCATCAGAGGTGCTGAAATTTTCTCCCTTGCCAAGCAGTCCCAATTATTTATTTAAAAAAAGATTAATTAAAGTTGTGTTTGGTTTTCACAAAAGTAATTTAATGTTAGAATTTCTTAAAACGTGAAACTGTGGAAAATGTTTTACCTTTTTGTGACAGATGCATTCAGTTTGTTTTCAAGAATACCATTCTTAAATTTGTTTAAATCTGAAGCCATCTAAATTTTTTCAAACAGATGGTAATTTCAGATGACACATGTTTTTATTGTTTGAGTTATTAATAATGAAGTTGACAAGAATATGTGTCACATCTGTGCAGTACTTAGAAGAACCAGGAACTGATACCCACAAGTATGATACAATAATGCCCACTGTGGTGAAGCCTTGCAGTGCAGACACATTCTTGGGAGAGGAGGTCAGTATATGTTACTATGAGAATCCAAGTCTGTGCTGTTCTGTTCTGTCTCGCGAATGCCAGTTTTAATATTTAAGTTTCTTGGTGGAAAGTGCATACAGGATTTTTATACCCTTTTTTGTTTTTGTTTGCTTTATTCTGTATAGCCAGGCTTTGCATTCATATTCTCTTAAGTCTGCCACAAGTTAATCTGAAGTCTGATTTAGAACTGTAATCTCCACACTTTCTACATAGATAACACTTCACATATAATAAAACCACACTCACGGATAGCACACTAACAAGAACGAATGAACGAACAAATTCTTCATGTCATCAAGGTAAAGAAATAGGCATAATTGCCTTTTTACATGTCTGCACTGCAATACAATTTTCAGTGTTTTACAAATTAAAATATTCATAACTTGTCACAATTAATCAATATTATCATCACATTACACACAAGTACATTTACTCATAGTCATTCACGCACATAAAGAAGAGAGAGGGATAGAGATAAAGAGAGA
Source organism: Oreohelix idahoensis (assembly GCA_024509875.1). Lineage (NCBI taxonomy): Eukaryota > Metazoa > Mollusca > Gastropoda > Stylommatophora > Oreohelicidae > Oreohelix > Oreohelix idahoensis. The sequence goes on along the minus strand of JAMPIV010018254.1, from coordinate 675,876 downwards.
GAAAGGGGGAGAGAGAGAGGTTAAGCAATAAAGCTACTTAATATTAAAATTGAAAATATTACATTGACAAGTAAATGCTCATGGAAACATTGAAATAACAAACAGAATTGTCGTTAACTCTTAGTATACGAGCGGCCTTTCATGACTACCATTACAGATTTTGCAATAAATAATTTATTTATAAAGATAACATAAGTGTGATATATCAAAATGTGAAGAAATGAAACCCCTATATCATGCACGTAACTAAATTGTTCAGTGGTTTTAAACATGCATTCAGCTATAAATTTTCGCTATTGACGGGGATCGATCATCGGCCTCTCTAGAAGGCCGCTCGTATACTAAGAGTTAAATGTGTGTACAAGATTTCATGACGTGAATGCAGATGTCTTTTGAATGTGGTGTAATTATCAGTTTTGATAGACTTGGTTAAAGCATTCCATGCTTCTTCTTCTTCTTCTTTCGTTCGCTTGAAATATATTGTCTATATCTGCAATGTTGTTTCTTGTATAAACTTCACTGTCTTTTGTAGTTCATACAGAGGTCCGTATAGTTTTGCTTCCAGTGTTGTTTCTCTGGGCCAGTGGGTTTGCCTCAATATATCATATTCGGGGCAATCTTGAAGTACGTGCTCCGCAGTCTGGGGTGCCTGTCCACATGTACACATGGCTGAATTGCCAATCTTGAATTTTGTATACATGTGGCTGCGGAGGCGGTTGTGTCCTGTTCTGAGGCGCAGAATGACAATTTGTTCTGATCTGGCATTCCATGCTAAAGCACCTGCATAACTAAAACAACTTCGGAAGAGGTCAGTTTGAGGTTTTGCAAGGTCTAAAAGTAGGTCGCCACGTATAAAATATAATAATAAATTCTTTAAGCACCAAACACGGCGCATAAGGCAGAAACCAGTGCTCTCCAGGTTGTTCGTTGTGATGCCACTCCTCTTAGCTCTTGCACATTGTTTAATCCCAACGTTCTTCCTTCTCTTATTATTGTTCTTCTGAGTGTTTCTTTTGGTCTTCCTTTTTTCCTCTTACCCTCAGGAACCCAAGTGAGTGCCTGCAATGGTATTCTGTTTTGCATTCGTAGGACATGACCGATATATGACCATCGTCTTTTCCTTATATAGTTGGAGACATATTTCTGCCTAGAGTCTTCTCTTATTTGTCGATTAGTCTTGAATTCTTTCCAACTGATGTTCATGAGTTTTCTAAGACATTTGTTCTCGAATGTATTCAGCTTGTTCTCCAATGGTTTTGTTATTTTCCAACTCTCACAGCCGTATGTTAACACTGAGATAACATTTGAATTAAACAGACGAAGCTTGGTATGTATATTCAATGATCGTAATTTCCAAATGTTAAATAATCTATTGAAGGCGCTAGCATATATGGGCAGTGTTCATAGTGAAAGAACGTTTGCAAGTATAAAGGTGTTCTACCATGTAAAATTTGATGCACAAACAGGAGATCTTGGAAGTGGACAAATTTTTTAAGAGGAAGAACATTCAGCTGTGAAAATAGCTGAGCACTAGGAATGTTATCATTCAAGCAAACAAGTCGTAGCATTCTTTTCTGTAGGGACTCTAGATGTTTCAAAAGTGAAAAACTACAGCGATTCCAGATATTTGAGCAATAAGAAAGGTGACTTTGAATATGTGCATAATAGAATATAAGTCTAGAGTGCGGACATAAAAAATGTTTGATTTTTGAGAGTTGAAATAATTTTTGTGAGAACTTGTTGGCTGTGAAATAGACATGTGACTTCCAGCTTAGAGACTGGTCGATGATCACACCCAACAGGCTGCGGTCTGTAACTTGCTTAATATGTTCTCCGTTCTCCGTCTAGAGATAATAATAACGTATTTGGTTGACAGTGCAGAACCTTTTGGCGGGTTGAGATAAGTAAAGATTGAGTTTTGTTTTTATTAATGGACAAAAACAGTACTACTTTAGACACCTACCCTAACACTGCAATACATGCATACACAGATATTTTCTTGTATTTAAGTAGGAAAATACAGGAGAAGAAGGAAGTGTGGTCATTACTACCTGTTGAGGATTGTTTCATGTTTACAGGCATTTGGATTTGTCGACGATCCGAATGACTGTATCATGGAACACCTCAAACGAATAGAGATATATCTCATCGACCGATGTCGATGATTGTTGCATGTGTGCAGGCATTTGAGTTTGGCCAACTCGAATTGCTGCACCATGGAACATTGCAATTGAATAGAGTAACGACATGGTACGCATATCTCTATGCGTGACGCGTATGTCTCGGTAACATCATTCGACTTGTGGGTTTTGACCCCGACGGCAGTGTGTTTCAGAAGTGTGGCCATTGCCACTTATATTGTGTGGTATAACCGCTTAAAAGTGTGTGGCGTCGTCCACTTATTAGTTGTGTTGGCTGGGAAGCCACTTGAGCAGTGTATTTCGTGGATCAAACGTAAGGCATATCGTTCCTAACGCAGTTTGTATAATTATGGCAGATTAGCCTGGCGTGGTATGCCAAAGGAACATTATGGTACTAGCAATAGTGTAAGACTAGTATAGATGGATATTATATAGCTAGCAGTAGACGTAAGTCTAGCTTAAGAAGTGTATTGCGAAACTAGCAGGATAATTAAGTCTAGTGCAAAAGGCTATTGAATAAACTAGCGACGGGAGTAAGTCTAGTTAGCCTCTGAATTTATGCCAAAGGACATTGGCCGTTTAAAAAGGAACTGACCTCTAACCAGAACTCTAGATAGAGATTAATGAACATGTGTTAATGAAATAACGAGAACTCTTGCAGAACGTACATGAATGTGATGTGACTTTTTGTTCCCATGTAGTTGGTGTCTGCTCATGGAATGAAATCATTAATTAAATATTTTGAGTCGTCAAAATCATGGTCTTATCAACTGACGTATTCTGAGTTGAGTTAAATGCTGTTTATATTCAACTAATCATGACCAGTGATAATTAATGCCTGAACACGCTGCATCTCACACTGCTAATATAATTAATAAGACAAGAGACTAATTCAGGTCAGTCAATGGTCGAATATTTAATATGAAACATGTTCAGCTAAGAATGCAGCACACGGGTTAAAGCAGACAATATCAATACCAACGAACAGTATTACGGAATCCTATAAAAGTGATATAAGAACCCGAAGGACTTCGACTGTAGGAACAGAATACGCATATAACAACTTGGTCATCCTAAATACTTGGTGTCATAAATAGAAGCCCCACAACAACCGAAGTTGTAAAAGAAGTCCTTAACAAACTGGTTTCAGAGGCGTTTGGATTTCGGGAATACTGCAACACCCCATCAAGTATCGAAGAAAGCGAAATCGACGATAAACGTTTGAAGGCAAGATCATTCATTCAAACCAAGCTGGCAACTATTTTGCGCATGTCAGTAAGTGACGTCACTATATCAATGCCGTCAGCGCTAATAGTCAACTTTGCCTGAGAGAATCCTAATTTTCTTCCACCACAAGAGACTGATCCATACTAATAGAAAGAAAGTCTTCCACTCTAGAACCTGAACCAGTGGACATGTATTTCTTCAGCAAATTCACCTAAGGCTGCGACGCAGATCGTTTGAAGAAGCTACTTTCGAAGACCGGCAATACTTTCAAACGGTTCTACTACGAAGGTCAAGGTCGACTATCATTGGACTTCAGCTGTTCAACACTTTTGGGAAGCTAGGATTAGATTTACATACACTCATGTATTTCTCAGAGGGACAGTTAAACAGATAAGTTCTTATTTTTACTTAGGTGCTTGAACATTATCATACTGTCCTTGCATTAGCTTTAGTCAACAGTTCATCACCACTTCGCTTACTTTCTACTTATCATCTGTGTTTCCCCCATTCATGTTTATCCGTATATTTGTATATTCGTCGTGTTTAATATTGGCTGGAATTTTCCCAAGAAAACCAGTTAATGTTAACTTCTATTAGATTTGCATGCTTATATTGGCTGACTGAGGATCTGACTGATTAAATTTTTTCTTTTGAGTCAGGAAATAAATGTTTCTTCAGTTCGCAATATAACCATACTTTTGTGTACTTAGCAGTTTCGTCATGTAGATTACGTCACCATTATTTGCATAACTTCATTTCAGTATTGTTGACAATTGTTTTCGTGTGTTTTCTAAAATTTCTTTGTCTACACGTTAGTTTAAGACGACCTGTCTCGTTATATTTTTTGTGATGTCAATTCTTCACTTTCTTTTACTGATTACTCTGTATAGTCTCCCTTATTTACTTTATAATTGTAAATTGTTGTCGCATAACTGAGAAATCATTTCATTGTAATTCATTTGATTGTTTTCACATGTTCTTGGAACTTGTTTGTTATTGATTGATATATTTATGTACATATTATAGTGAGTTCTATATCCTGGTGTATATTATAGACTATTGAAGGTACTCAGAAACCTAGTATCATGTCTACACTACAGGAATTCATTGATATTGGAAAAAGTTATGGGAAATCAGGAGCGGAACTACAAAGTTTTGCAGATACGAAATATGATGAATATTTATCGCGTCTGGAAAGAATTGAACAGCGTGAAGCGACTAAACGAGCTGAGGAGCTTAGGAAGTTTGAATTAACCCAAGAGAGGGAACTGAAAGAAAAGGAAATGGCCCAACAAGAAAAAGACAGAGAATTCGACAAGGAAAAAATGGCTCAACGAGATAAAGAATTAGCACAATGAGATAAAGAAATGGAATTAAGGAGAATGGAACTGATGCAACTAGACCAAACCCATAAAAATGCCATGGAGCTTGAAGCATTAAAACTTCATGCAGAAAAAGAAAAAGCTTTAGAATTAGCTAAAGTGCAGTCTGAACAGACTAAGACTGCGGCTGGTACAAATATTTTCCATCCGAAGCTAAAAATGCCACATTTTGATCAAACTCGCGATTGCATTGACTCTTTTTTATCTAGATTCATCATGAAAGTCACCGCCTTGAACATCCCCAAGGAAAGATGGAGCAGTCTTTTGCTTGATTTTTTGACGGGTGACTCACTTAAATGTTTCATGAGTCTGGATGAAAAGAGTAGAAACGATTTCGAAGTCGTAAAAGAGGTATTACTAAGACGTTTCCAGTTAACTGAGTCTGGATTCAGAGATCGTTTTCATGCGGCTAAGCCAAGTAAGGATGCAGATTTTGGTGAATTCATTGCATCAATTAAGCATTTTTTTAGCAGATGGATTGATCTCTCTGGTATTAATAAAACTTATGAAGGTATCATAGATCTCATACTGCGAGATAAAGTTTTATCTGCATGCAGTACCGAATTAGAAGCATTTTTACAGGAAAGACATCCTAATTCGATCGATGAGTATGAAAAACTCGGAAGACAGTATCAGACCGCACATCAGAATAAAGATGTTCATAGATCGTCTATTCGAGATCCTATACCTGTGTGCGCGGCACACCATGATCACAGACCTCGATCGAAGAGCTTTGATGGACGTTCTCGTTCAGAAAATCAGTCAATAATAACAAAGGTAATGCCAGATCTCCGTCGAGAGACAGAAGTAAACATAGACATGCAAATAATTGCAGTGTCAAAAAGAAGAAAGGTAATGATGATAATGATCATGCAAACGCATGTATGGTAATGAATGATACATGTTATGAGTGTCAATCAAAAAACAGATTAAAGTCTACAATTACACTTGATTGTGGTCATTGTATGCCTACAATGTCGGCATGTGTAAATGTCGGTTATCTTACATTTCATCCAGGAATATTGGAGGGCAAAGTAGTGAGAGTTTTGCGTGACACGGGGTCCTCAACGATAGGCATAAAGCACTCGCTTATCGAGCCCTCTGCTTTTACAGGCAAATCAGTTAAGTGTGTCACATTTGGTGGGAATATAGAAACTTTCCCTGTGGCACGAGTATACATTGATACTCCTTTTTACACAGGCACTGTTTATGCCTGCGGCTTGAGAGCACCCATTACTGAAATTATAAGAGGAAACATACCAGGAGTTAAGGATTGCACTCCTGAGGAGATTGCAATGTGGGTTGAATCTCACCCACAGGTGGCGAATGCTGTTGTAACGAGAGCACAACAGTTAGCTACGGACATGGCTATACCACCTCTTCCTATAATAGATACAATTATGTCTCAAATTGGCACTGTTACACCTTCTGTTTTTGCAGAAAAACAGAAGAGTGACCCAACATTACAAGGATTGTTTAGCCGAGCAGATCAAAAAATGATTAAATACACAGGAGTGGCTAAACAGTGGTTCAATATAAAAAAATCAATACTCACTAGATATTTTGATAATGGTAAAACAATCATACATCAAGTGGTAGTTCCTAAGGAATACAGACCATTGGTCCTACAAACAGGTCATGACTCCCCTATGGCAGGTCATATGGGGATCAAAAGAACATTGTTTCGTGTTACGTCACAATTTTATTGGCCTGGGGTTAATAAAGATACAAAGTTATACTGCAAATCATGTACGACATGCCAAGGTATAGCACGTAAGGGCAGGTTCCATACGCACCCTTACAAATTACAGACGTGCCTAAAAGACCTTTCAAAAAGATTGCAGTGGATATAGTGGGTCCTTTATCAATTACTTCAAATAAGGGATTTCGTTATATTTTAACTTGCGTAGATCTTTGCACGCGTTGGCCAGAAGCCATACCGTTGAAAACCATCACGACTGCATCTGTGTCTGATGCATTATTTTCAATATTTTGTCGAATCGGTTTTCCGGAGGACATTTTGTCAGATCAAGGATCACAATTTACGTCCAACATTATGAGGGATTTAGAATCCATGTTATCTGTTCACCACTCGTTTTGTAGTGCCTATAGGCCCCAATCAAACGGTGTGTGCGAGCGCTATAATAGCACTCTAAAACAGATGTTATCTAAGATAACTGAGGAATGCCTTCGGGAATGGGACCGACTCCTCCCGGCTGCTTTATTTGCTTTTCGTGAAGTGCCTCACGAAAGCACGGGATGGTCTCCGTTCGAATTGGTTTATGGTTCGAATCCTTGCGGACCAATGATGATACTCAAAGATTTGTTGGTTGGAGCATCAATTGATACAGCCACTCGAAACAGCTACGAGTTGGTTATTGATCTCCGACAGCGAATCATCGATGCGTGCACTTATGCATCCCATAGTATAAAATCAGCTACTCAACGATCAAGATTATTACATAACCAAAAGAGAATATTAAGATCCTTCAAACCAGGTGAAAAAGTTTGGTTATTGCTACCTCATAACGATAACAAATTACTAATATCATGGCAAGGTCCATTTGATATTATCAAACAAGTCACAGATGTTGACTATTCTGTGAACGTTAGAGGGAAAATCAAAACCTTCCATGTCAACATGCTAAAATTAGCAGTTGAAAGACCACAGGAATTAATTCCTGTCATTAACTCTATTAGTGATTCTTCACATCATACTGCTTCTTTTGCAGTTGTCCATGAGGAAGATACCACTGCCTCTTTTAGATGATCTTCTGTCAGAATTATCTAATGCTACTTTCTTTAGCAAACTAGATCTCTCTAAAGGCTACTGGCAAATCCCTCTTGCCGAAAATGCCAAACCTTACACAGCTTTCACAACTCCTTTTGGTCTCTACCAATGGAATTACATGTGTTTTGGTTTAGTGAATGCACCAGCGACGTTTGTGCGCATGATGCGCCGCCTTCTTGGCGATCGTAAAGATGTCATCACGTACATCGATGACATCTGCCTATTTCATGAATCGTGGGAAGACCATATTGATGGTTTAACTTCTCTTCTACATACGTTACGTATGCATGGTTTGACTGTGCGACCTTCAAAGGTCCAAATAGGTTGTCAGGAAATTTCTTTTCTTGGTCACCGCATAGGTAACCACAAACTATATCCTGACGACAATACAGTCAAAAGAATTCTAGAGATTTCTACCCCTTCATCTAAGAAGCAGGTTAGAAGCATTTTGGGCTTAATTAATTATTACCATAAATTCATCCCGCATTTCGCACAACTATCTAAAACCTTTGTCCGCACTGTTGACCAAAGGTAGTCCTAATAAGGTACGTTGGGACCAAGATTGCGAAAGCGCCCTGGTAACAATTAAGAAATTATTTAGTAATGCACCTATATTATTATTCAGGGTTCGTAGCGACCTGGAAAAACCTTGAAAAACCTGGAAAACGAAAAAAAAAATTCCAGGCCTTGAAAAGCCTGGAAAAATGGCTAAAAGCCTTGAATTTTCCGCATAGGACCTTGAAAAATAATACGAAATCGAAAGTTCGTTACTTTGTGTCCATTGTTTGGTTATTGATGGTATTTTTCGCAACAACAGATGCGACGAGTCTAAAAATAAATCTGCGTTTACGCCATTAACGCAAAGCGCCGAAAACGAAACCGCCGAAAACTTCTGGAAATGCGCAAAGGGAAGTAAAAATTGTAAAGTTACCGTACAATTTTTACTTCCCTTTGCGCAAAGTTACCGTACAATTTTTACTTCCCTTTGCGCATTAAATCATTTCCAGAAATCCTATAGCCTGTTATTTACAGACCCATGTCCCACTGTTCATTTCACCACAGTTTTTCCATATCCTATAGTAATTATATTTTTTGAATGCTTTTTTATTATATTTATGATGAAAAGACTTATCCCATTCTATAGGGTTATAGGCTAATTAGGATAGGCCTAGGCCTACATGTTTTCAATTTCAGATAACATGAATAACCGCCGATACACGAAAGTGGCATCACATCTGTCAAATCACTGTAATTAGGATAAATGAAAATCAGCAATTTTGTGGATAGGCCTATGTTATTTAAAATTTAAAAAAAAATTAAATTTAAAAAAAAATCTAAACAAACAAATGAAACAAAACCCAACAAAAATAGTAAAGATGTGGGGGGGGGGGGGGGGGGGGGGGGGGGGAGGTAAAGGTATCCAGTTAGATATTTAATAGATTTTCACTTATCATAAGTATTACCCTCCCAATTACTATATATATTACCTTTTGTTCTAGTTAAATATTGTTTGACTGTATTATGTATGCGTTTAGAATTTTGAATTGGTAAATATACATAGCTTAGGCCTACTCATAAGTTATTTGTGTTCCCTTTTTTTTTTTTTTTTTTTTTTTTTAAACTAACACTACTAGGAGACCTACAGATGTGACATCATTTGTGACCAAGGAAAAAACTCTTGAGAGCTGAGATTATTTGGACTCTTTTTTTTTCAGTGAAAAGTCACCATAGTTTTAATTCAAATTTCATACGCAACAAGGGACATATTCTCTTCTGTGGTAGTTTTGATTCAGCCTTCAGCTTTATTTCAAGAGCTGAAATTCAGATTGGTGCATTTGGAACAGTAGCGGAAAATAGGAAGCATTTTCCTGTAGCACTGAAGAAAAAACAACTCAAATTGAAAAAGACAAATCATCCTGTGTTTTGTGCGACAGAAGATAAGGCATGCCGACAGTCACCTGGCATGATACGAAAAGATTTAACCTTATATCTTCTGTTAACTCCAATGATAATATAAACAAGACAGTTAGAAAGACAAATTCTTTAGGGCAGAACAATTCAGAAGCCAGTGCTTGCAGAAAAATACAGCAAAAGTATGGGAGGTGTGGAAACTTCAGCCAACTAGGTGCAAGCTACCCCTACCCACACAGATCCTATTTTTATATTATTTCTTAGTTGAAACTGCCCTGGTCAATGGGCACATAACCTACAACACTGCCAGCTCTACAAAAAAAGATCAAAGCGAAGATCAGGATGTCAGTATGACTCTTATTGAACCTGCTATTCTTCGACGCAATGTGACACCTTCAAAACCACAGGTCACAACAACACGACTTACTGAGCACCACTTCATTGATAAATATGAAAGGGCAAGGTACAAACCAGACTGTAAAGTGTGTAAGGCTGCAGGGAACAGAAGCCAGACTTGCATGTACTGCCCAGATTGCAATGTACCTCTATGCCTGATACCCTGCTTCAAGTTATACCACACAGTCAAGGATTATCAACGTGGATCGTTGACAAAGACTCTTGCAGAGACCTACAGCTACAACTTCAACCCCAGTTAATGAAAAAAGCAGCTCAGACTCCAACTAGAGGTACTTAACTACTCAAACATTTACAAACGCTTATTGTCAGATGCCACAGACGCAGAATACATTCAAAAAAGACAAACACGAAAAATACAGTTTTTTTTAAACATTTTATTCCAATTTAATTAGCCTTTTATGTTGATATACGTGGTTAATCGTTAAATCAATACGTCAATCAAGCTTATTTTATTCATTACCATCCATGTCACTAACATTTTATTGCGCTGATGTTGAACAAATTCACTAAAAACTTGGAAAAGATGTCTGTTTTTCAATCTTTTATGAATTTAAAAAAAAAAACAAGTTCTTTTTAAAGAAATCTGCAAAAACCCTTGGTAATGGGAGACGGTAATGCTCCGGATTGCTGGAGTGATAATTATATCTGAGAAAATTAGATGAGGAAAATATTAGAGTTTCCCATCCTTGAAAATCACGTGCTGGACCTGGAAAAACCTGGAAAAAGCCTGGAAAATGCTTGAAGAAATTTGCTATGAACCCTGATTATTACCGAATATACGTATTCCACTCATACTTCAATCAGATGCCTCGAGTTACTCAATGGGTGGATGTTTGCTACAATGCTACAAGGAAACACTCCATCCTTGTTTCTACGTATCAAGGAAACTAACTTCGGCTGAACAGAAGTATGCGACAGGTGAACGTGAGCTCCTGTCAATGGTCTGGTGCCTGGAGAAGCTGTCAAGATATCTCATCGGCACGCACTTTTACATTATGACGGACCACAGTCCTCTTACGTACATAACATCTAGAACAATACGTAACTCTCGAATACACCGATGGTACTTGTTGATTCAGGAATTTTCGTTTACGATTCTGCCTATTGCTGGAAAAGACAATAACTTGGCGGATCTTCTGTCGCGCAACTCCTCTGATAAGAAAATGAATTAACTCTTTAGTTACCATTTTGAGAAGTGCTATTATTATTGTTATAAAATTTATTGTGTGTACTTAATGAGTATGATGATAGTACAGGTGGATAGTACTTATACTAATATATTCTAGAGACGTACATCTTCTCCACCACTGTCTCACGTGCCACAAGTGTCACATTTGGAAGTGAGGGGGATGATGTTGAGGATTGTTTCATGTTTACAGGCATTTGGATTTGTCGACGATCCGAATGACTGTATCATGGAAAACCTCAAACGAATAGAGATATATCTCATCGACCGATGTCGATGATTGTTGCATGTGTGCAGGCATTTGAGTTTGGCCAACTCGAATTGCTGCACCATGGAACATTGCAATTGAATAGAGTAACGACATGGTACGCATATCTCTATGCATGACGCGTATGTCTCGGTAGCGTCATTCGACTTGTGGGTTTTGACCCCGACGGCAGTGTGTTTCAGAAGTGTGGCCATTGCCACTTATATTGTGTGATATAACCGCTTAAAAGTGTGTGGCGTCGTCCACTTATTAGTTGTGTTGGCTGGGAAGCCACTTGAGCAGTGTATTTCGTGGATCAAACGTAAGGCGTATCATTCCTAACGCAGTTTGTATAATTATGGCAGATTAGCCTGGTGTGGTATGCCAAAGGAACATTATGGTACTAGCAATAGTGTAAGACTAGTATAGATGGATATTATATAGCTAGCAGTAGACGTAAGTCTAGCTTAAGAAGTGTATTGCGAAACTAGCAGGATAATTAAGTCTAGTGCAAAAGGCTATTGAATAAACTAGCGACGGGAGTAAGTCTAGTTAGCCTCTGAATTTATGCCAAAGGACATTGGCTGTTTAAAAAGGAACTGACCTCTAACCAGAACTCTAGATAGAGATTAATGAACATGTGTTAATGAAATAATGAGAACTCTTGCAGAACGTACATGAATGTGATGTGACTTTTTGTTCCCATGTAGTTGGTGTCTGCTCATGGAATGAAATCATTAATTAAATATTTTGAGTCGTCAAAATCACGGTCTTATCAACTGACGTATTCTGAGTTGAGTTAAATGCTGTTTATATTCAACTAATCATGACCAGTGATAATTAATGCCTGAACACGCTGCATCTCACACTGCTAATATAATTAAAAAGACAAGAGACTAATTCAGGTCAGTCAATGGTCGAATATTTAATATGAAACATGTTCAGCTAAGAATGCATCACACGGGTTAAAGCGGACAATATCGATACCAACGAACAGTATTACAGAATCCTATAAAAGTGATATAAGAACCCGAAGGACTTCGACTATAGGAACAGAATACGCATATAACAACTTGGTCATCCTAAATACTTGGTGTCATAAATAGAAGCCCCACAACAACCGAAGTTGTAAAAGAAGTCCTTAACACTACTGATAAAGTTGGATAATGTTGGATTTTTATTCCCGTTAATGATATCCACCAAAAGGATAAATATAAGTGGATGGAAGCAGACATCATCATCATCAGTGGATAAGATCTCTATGGTGTTGCTTGCTCCACTGTAGTGTATGGAATGTCAACTTGACCTACGCAGTGGTGTGTAGACATGGATTGAGTGTACAATGTGCGAATGATGATAAGGGTTCGTGTTGTTGACAAATGTTCTTTTCTCACACTCATGTATGACTGGAAGTCATCGACACCAACGACTGTGTACCTTTTCTAAAGTTTAATTGGACGTACACACTCGACAGCACAGATAGTGACAAATCACAGGTTGGCATAATACATCATAGTACAGTGGATAAATGGTCTTGCAATGTTACATGGGCACTCATGTAGAATAATATTATAATGGACTGTCAGTAGCCAAGCCCTCAGCATCGCCCATACATATAAATCATCTGACTTCACTGACTGAGCACGTCAGCTTATAAACAATATTTCAGATGGCTTCTAAACCTAATCTCGTTTAGCGACGATTCTCCCACATAATGTTCAGCACATATTTTTTCCATATAATAATATTGAACCGCTAATAACGGGTTCTCATGTGTAGCAGTGATCTCTGGACTAAACAAGCGATAATACGGGCATCCCCTTTCTCTTCTTGAAAGTCGCTACATGTTTTGGTTCCAAGATGGCTTCACTCGTGAACTGTCACTCACGTTTGGATGCAGATAATGAATCTGTCCTAAAGTTAGTCATTCATAAAACATTGCATTGCTCTGTAGATTTGATCATGAACAATTGACTGCATTCTACAGAATATAGTGCTGCTAGGAATCGAAGTCGTTTTCATCGAGTCAAATATATTCTCTTAGACATTCAAATCGTAACTATCGAAAATGGTGGCTTCGATCGAGAGTTCATAAGAGTATCTTTGATTACCTTGGTAGAGGGAATATGAAACTGCCATTCCTTGGCAATATGAATAAACACTGGGGTAAAGCATACACGATAGGTCTAGACGACTATCACTTTCCCCACAAATACTGAGATCACTTTTTCCCGGCGACAGGCCGACATAGGAAACACACACAGTCCCTATCAGGACGAAGCCAAATCACACCACACTCTAGCGACACATCCGCCGAATAGCCTTTGACCTCTCGAGAGACAACAGAACATATAGTTCGACTTAGATATGTAAAGATATACAGATATAAGACAGACTCGTCCTGCTCAGACAAACAATACACATAAATTCAGGCCATAGATATTCTGAAGCAAGAACAATCTATTATTACCCAAACAACGAATAAATCGCAGTAAAATGGATTTATCCGCGGAGTTTGATCGAAAGAGCCGACACAACTTTCAAGGGAAGTAACTCAATAATGACTTTCCCTTAAGCACTAAAAAATTACCTATGTATAATATTGTAAGATATCAAAGACTGCACGTAACAGTCTTACCACACCTCCCGGGAAAAAAAAAAATGGAACATTTTTTTTTTTTTGGAAATACATCTAGGAGGAACGTACAATAGGCTCACAACGCATGAATAATGCGCAGATGAAAATATCAGGAATACCTATAACGCCTAATATGAGGCTAAGTCGACTTATGGAGCGACTGGTGAGAATGTGTCTCATAAACTGAGAGAAATTATTTCTCTACAAGTATATTTTTCCAGGAAGGTGTCATCAAAGTATAATACAATTCTGGCAATTACACAATGCCTAAAAAATTCATATCATCATTTCGCATTAGATATCTTAAATTTATGATTTATGAAGAAAAAAATCATCAAAGCACAGCGGTGAATAAACATTAATGAACCGCTATGTAGTGATACAATTATTATATTATTAAATTACAAATGTGTATCTATCATGATATAGAAAAGGAACTACTATAGAACTAGACATATCAAGAAGTCTAAGCCCTAATAGTTATGTGGAATCATGTGGGCATCTTGACAGAATGTCTGCCATCACATTATCTGATCCACGAATAGCTCGCACAGAGAAATGAAAAGGTTGAAGAGCAATTGCATATCGAGTAGACCTCGAGCTCTTCAAATTCTTACTCTGTATAGCAGTAAGAGCTTTTTGGTCGGTTTCTACTATGAAATGTGCGCCTAGAAGGAATCTCTGTAGTTTGAGGATCGACCAAACCATAGCTAATAGCTCACAGTCTAAAACCGAATAATTCCTTTCTGCCGCATTAAGTTTTCTGGAAATATACATTACAGGATGCAGAGTTCCAGAGTACTCTTGCATTAGTGCCGCTCCAATCCCAGTGGATGAAGCGTCACTACGAAGAACGAATGTCTTATCTTTAGTGGGTAGCACTAAAATAGGTGGTGTTGAAAACAATGTTTTAATCTTATCCAGAGAGCATTGGCATTCCTGAGACCAGTGGACCACATTAGGCGAACCTTTCTTTAGAAGTGTTGAGAGAGGTGCCATGATAGAGGATAGATTCTGAATGAATCTGCCATAAAATTGAATAAGACCTAACAGACTTCTCACCTGTTTTTTAGTCTTAGGGATTGAGATGTTAAGTATCTTACTAATATTATGGTCCTCTGTCTTTAGGAAACCATGACCAACTCGGTGGCCTAGGAAAGAAATTTCGCTAAAACCAATATAGGCTTTAGAGGGTTTCGCTGTCAGGTTGTGCTCACGCAAAGTAGACAGCAATTCATCTAACCCTGAATAGTGATCTTCCCAAGTATCGCTGAAAAGACAGATGTCGTCTAGATATGCAATGACATCTGACCGATAAGATAGGATTCGGCGCATCATGCGTACGAACGTAGCTGGTGCGTTCATAAGACCGAAAGGCATAAAATTCCATTGGAACAAACCTCTAGGTGTTGAAAAAGCCGTGAGAGGTTTGGCGCGTTCAGATAAAGGAACTTGCCAATATCCTTTAGACAAATCAAGTTTAGTGAAAAAATGAGATTTGGAGAGTCGAGTAAGTAGCTCTTCCAGTAAAGGCATAGGTTCGGCATCGAACTTCGTTACTTGATTCAATTTTCGATAGTCAACGCAAAGACGTATGTTATTGTCTTTTTTACGCACAATAACCATCGGCGAAGAATATGCAGAGGTGGATGGTTCGATTATTTTCAAATCTATCATCTCATCCAACTCTTTCTCGACCTGTGCTTGAAAATGTATAGGTATAGGATAAGGTCTAACCCTAATAGGAGTATGGTCAGTTAGAACAATGTCATGTTGAATGACATTCGTTTGTCCAGGGATGTCAGTGAGTACATCCTGAAATGTTTGCAACATAGTTGAAACTTGTCGCTGTTCTCCTAGAGACAAATCAGGAGAGACAGTAACGTTCTTCCATGATTCACTGGAATGAAGTGGGATCATTGGGAGAGGAAGATTTACATCTGAAAAACTTGTTTCCTCATCCTGTATCACGGACAGTGATGAGTAATGACCATGTTGTACTGGAGAATTGTCCGTTGCTTGGAAAATGGGTTGCAAATAATCCGGACGTTCATGGAATTCAGTAAGCATATTGATGTGGAAGGTTTTATGCTTCCCATCAATATCGACAATATAGTCGACATCGGAAATTTTCGATATTATATCGTACGGACCTTTCCAAGAAATAAGTAATCTGTTTTCCCTACAAGGTAGTAATACAAATGCTTTGTCACCAGGACAAAGTTGTCGTAAGCATCTCTTCTTATTGGCAAATTGCCTTGCCTTCTGTTTCGCAAATTCAGAAGAAGAAGTTGCTAATTTGCATGCTTCGATAATTTTTTGTCTCAACGCGATGACATATTCGTAGGATGACTTTGTGTCATCGTCAATATTGTCAGATGTTATGAGATCGTGAAGCAACGACATAGGGCCACGCGGACGCGGGCCAAAGACGAGTTCAAAGGGAGAAAATCCCGTATGTTCATTGGGTACCTCTCTGTAAGCGAAGAGGGCCGCAGGTAAAACTCTGTCCCAGTCCTGAGGATGATCCTCAGTTATCTTCCCCAGTAAGTTTTTAAGTGTTCTATTAAGGCGTTCGACCATACCATTAGACATTGGATGGTAGATACTACTTAAAGATCTATCTATCTGCAGAGTAGACATTACTTGAGACATGGTATCTGATATTAGTTGGGTGCCATGGTCTGACAATATCTCTCCGGGGAACCCCAGACGAGAAAATATAAGCCAAAGAGCATCTGCAATATCAGCAGTAGTAATGCTCTTCAGAGGAATAGCCTCTGGCCAACGTGTGCACATATCAACACACGTCAAGATAAACTGATGTCCTCTGGCAGACTTGATCTTAAATGGACCAATAATGTCTATGGCCATTTTTTTGAAACGGCCGAATAGGAATGTCCGCCGCCTGAATGGGTGCAGCATGCCGTGGACCTTTGGATTTAACTTCCTGACATACTTTACAAGATCGACAATAAATACGTATGTCCTTGTTTACCAATGGCCAAAAGAAAGCCGCAAGGACTCTTGACTTAGTACGGGAAAAACCCATGTGTCCAGCACACTGAGAGTCGTGAGCGTGCTGCAAAATTTTAACTCTCAAATTCTTGGGAACCAGGATTTGAGAATGACTTGACGTAATGGAGTCTTGAACCATACGTACAAGTACGCCATTCTTCTTTGTAATCCACGATTTACGACTTGTGTCCTTATTCGGATCACCTTTAGTTGCAAGAATGAAGAATTTCTTCAGAGTGGGATCATCTTCTTGCTGTTTTATAAACGAGTCACGAGAAATTACCAAGGGATTATCTTGGTTATGCACTTCATTATCTTCAATAGATGAAGTTTGAGGCACATTAAGAGCCTGAGCTCTAGTGACTACAGCGTTAGCAATCTGCATGTTTTGCCTTTCCCACGTGGAAATTTGTTGCGGAGTGCATTCCTTGACTCCATGAATGCGACCGATGATGAGGTCAGCGATCGGATTCGGAAGAAGACATGCGTGTACATCTCCTGTAAAGAAAGGAGTAGCAATCCTAATGATAGCAGTAGAGTATTTCTCTAATGTGCCGCCAAATGTTACACATTTGACTACTTGTCCAGTGGCACGGGAAGGATCTACGAGTGACTGCCTAACACCAATTGTGGTGCATCCAGAATCAAATAGCACAGAGACTGGATTGTTATTCACTAAACCCTTATGTAAGACAAGAGAACCTCTTCCATCATGCGCGACTGATGCTGGAAGAGCAGGAAGAGGATGGCCACAGTTTAAAGTAGACACTGTGGTTGGCTCAAATAACGTTTTGCATTGGGGGCACTGAGATGCTCTCCCAAAATCAAAAGCGGCACATGCCATATTACTAGCATCATTATTATCTTTACTCTGTTTATAGGCTTCATGGGACTCTTGTTGTACAGAGTTTGCCTGAAAATGTGGTTTATGTCTTTTGTTTTGAGATCTACCTCGGTTATTATCACCTCTGTAGTTATTGTTACCTCTATTGTAACCCCTATTTGGGTTTGAGTCATAGTTCCCTTGGTTACCATTATCATATTCATTATAATGAGTATCTCTGTAATTATGATCTTGTTGACTCCAAGACGGATAACCCTGATAGTTTCTATAATTACTTCCTCTACGGAAATTCCTATAATTATGACCACCCCTGTGTCGAGAGCTATCAGGTCGTCTCCAGTTCTTTGAAGAAGAACCCTGAAATGATTGGTTACCTTGGTTTTGATAACTATTATGGTTACCTTTTTTATCAAATCTGTTTTGAGGTCCCTGAAATCTGTGTGAATAATTGGGATTGTATGGTGTTGCTGAAGCAACTGGCATACTCTCCTTAATCTTAGTGTTGCCAAAAGTCACGTCGGGGTGTGCAGTGACATATTGGGAACAATATTTTTCCATTTCTTTTAGAGATTTGGGTTTACGCTCATGTATAAATTCAAGGAAAGGTTTGTTCACACATGACATAATCTTATCTCTGAGCAACAAATCCATAAGTCCTTCATACGTTTTTTCTGTTTTGGAAAGCTCAATCCAACGATCAACTGTGAGGCGTGCCTTTGCAGTGAATTCTGAGAATTCTACACCCGTCTCAGGTACCATCGTCTTAAATAAAAGGCGATAGCCTTCCTCACTTAGCTGATATTTTTTTATCAAAGCTGCCCTAATGACATCATAATTATCCTTATCTGCTTCTCCTACAAGGCATAATCTAGTCAAAGATTCACCTTTCAAGTTTTCTGATAATTGATTAGCGTATTGTGATTTATCCACATTATGTGTACGACAAGAACGTTCAAATCTATCCAGCCAGAATGTAATATCGTCACTGGACTGATTGAACGGTGGAACCTTAACCTTGTAAGTAGAAGGTTTACCATTACCACTAGATGCCTGATTAACATTACTCATACTTGTCAATCTCAATTTCTCCAACTCAAATTCATGTTCTCTTATTGCTTTTTTCTCTTCAGCATCTAATCTTTTTTGTTCAGCCTCCCTGTCTAATCTTTTTTGTTCAGCTTCCCTGTCTAATCTTTTTTGTTCAGCTTCCCTGTCTAATCTTTTTTGTTCAGCTTCACTGTCTAATCTTTTTTGTTCAGCCGCAGCTTCTCTTTCTAATTTTTTTTTGTTCAGCTTCAAATCTCCTTTCCTCCATCTGCATCTGCAATTTCTTTTGTTCAGCAGCAGCCTCAGCTTCTCTTTCTAATCTTTTCTCTTCCGCCATAGCTTTTCTTTCTTCTGCAGCTAATCTTTTCTCTTCTGCCATAGCTCTTCTCTCTTCTGCAGCTAATGCTTTGTCATATTGAGCAACTGCCCATTGTTCTAATTGTTGACCAGTCTTATCAAGGGCTTTCCCTTGTGTAATGAAGTATTCTAAAGTAGACATGATGTCTAACAATAATACTAATCACCTGAACCAATAATAATACCACAAGTTCTCAATGACTTGATTAATCAGTATACTATCCCAATATCTGTGGGTCACAAGCCTTCAATAAGGTCTTGTATAATAGTAATAATAATCAGGTACTGGTTTATACCATAATCCAAGTGCAGTGCACAGGCAATTGTGTCTTATGAAATATACCTATATAAAACATATGTCAACCAACAGAATACATAAAGTACAAATAGGACTGACAATACAAGAACGTTTGCAGAAATCAAAATAAATCAAATAGGGAAATCAATGAAAATAATCACTGAATCTGCAAAGAATAACAACACAAATGACGTCACAATATATGAATATAAATTGTGAATAGAACTGAAAGATAGAAAAGGTTAGACCAACAAATTACAAACAAATCAAAACAAAACTAAAGAACAAAGAAATATTACAAAAATAACAATAATTACAGTCTTCACAGCTAACACAAAAGCAACAGTTGTCGCAGCAAATTTTCAATCAAGAAAATTGCACCTATAGAAAACGCCCACAACGGACCCTCTATGACGTGGGATATTCTGTTGTGAGGACGCCGCCCAACCTTAAACACAACCCGCTGACATAGAAACTAACATACTATACAAACAAATAACATGTAAACATAAATATATATAAATTATGTGTATGATAGTATGTGTTGCAAAATAGGCTCAGTTTTACAGTAATGGCAAAGTTATTTTTTATGAAAATAAACAAACTGCCACTTTATTCAATTAAACATTCTGGCCTTAAATATTAAAGTTCATATATGGAAAACAAGAAGATCCATCGATGAAAATAGGACTTCTTAGTACACAAATACTGTCTTCCTGTTAACATTGACAAGAATTGATCCAACTGTTCTGTGAAACTCTGTAATGTCTAATGTAAAACTGTCAACAACGCTGACCTACATACTGCATTCACCTGACAGGTCACGTGACGAAGTGTTGACAAAGAGCAAACCAATACTGCAAGTGTGTCGTATCAGCCACAGGAAACGGTCTGGTATCGGTAATCTGTTGACTTCTGAACTTCTGCGAGGTCAAACCCAGAAAGCTGGTCCACCAGTTGATAAAGTTGGATATAATGTTGGATTTTTATTCCCGTTAATGATATCCACCAAAAGGATAAATATAAGTGGATGGAAGCAGACATCATCATCATCAGTGGATAAGATCTCTATGGTGTTGCTTGCTCCACTGTAGTGTATGGAATGTCAACTTGACCTACGCAGTGGTGTGTAGACATGGATTGAGTGTACAATGTGCGAATGATGATAAGGGTTCGTGTTGTTGACAAATGTTCTTTTCTCACACTCATGTATGACTGGAAGTCATCGACACCAACGACTGTGTACCTTTTCTAAAGTTTAATTGGACGTACACACTCGACAGCACAGATAGTGACAAATCACAGGTTGGCATAATACATCATAGTACAGTGGATAAATGGTCTTGCAATGTTACATGGGCACTCATGTAGAATAATATTATAATGGACTGTCAGTAGCCAAGCCCTCAGCATCGCCCATACATATAAATCATCTGACTTCACTGACTGAGCACGTCAGCTTATAAACAATATTTCAGATGGCTTCTAAACCTAATCTCGTTTAGCGACGATTCTCCCACATAATGTTCAGCACATATTTTTTCCATATAATAATATTGAACCGCTAATAACGGGTTCTCATGTGTAGCAGTGATCTCTGGACTAAACAAGCGATAATACGGGCATCCCCTTTCTCTTCTTGAAAGTCGCTACATGTTTTGGTTCCAAGATGGCTTCACTCGTGAACTGTCACTCACGTTTGGATGCAGATAATGAATCTGTCCTAAAGTTAGTCATTCATAAAACATTGCATTGCTCTGTAGATTTGATCATGAACAATTGACTGCATTCTACAGAATATAGTGCTGCTAGGAATCGAAGTCGTTTTCATCGAGTCAAATATATTCTCTTAGACATTCAAATCGTAACTATCGAAAATGGTGGCTTCGATCGAGAGTTCATAAGAGTATCTTTGATTACCTTGGTAGAGGGAATATGAAACTGCCATTCCTTGGCAATATGAATAAACACTGGGGTAAAGCATACACGATAGGTCTAGACGACTATCACTTTCCCCACAAATACTGAGATCACTTTTTCCCGGCGACAGGCTGACATAGGAAACACACACAGTCCCTATCAGGACGAAGCCAAATCACACCCCACACTCTAGCGACACATCCGCCGAATAGCCTTTGACCTCTCTAGAGACAACAGAACATATAGTTCGACTTAGATATGTAAAGATATACAGATATAAGACAGACTCGTCCTACTCAGACAAACAATACACATAAATTCAGGCCATAGATATTCTGAAGCAAGAACAATCTATTATTACCCAAACAACGAATAAATCGCAGTAAAATGGATTTATCCGCGGAGTTTGATCGAAAGAGCCGACACAACTTTCAAGGGAAGTAACTCAATAATGACTTTCCCTTAAGCACTAAAAAATTACCTATGTATAATATTGTAAGATATCAAAGACTGCACGTAACAACTACCTACACTACCACCACCTCATTAGAATAAGAACAAAAGGTCACAGTCAATGTGTATCAGTTTTTATTTTTTTTATGCATTTCTGTGTGTTCTCTCTTACTTTCCTCTAGACTGCTTTTGTTAATTTGTCTTTGGTAAGAAGTTTATCTAATTCTCAACATAGCAAAAAAGTCATTGCTTATGAGGACACATTCTCTCATCACTACTAACAACATGCCACAGGGAGCAGTGCATCTATTTTGTGTGTGTGTGTCTCCTGAGTAATGCCAGGGAACTACATGGGACAAACTATTGATGTAGCTGTTTTCCTGATGTGCCAGATTGTCATTGCCATTTATTGTGATCTAGTTTAAACTATTATGGTTACAGGAGAAACATCTAACAATGCATCTTCACAAAGAAAAGTTAAATTGACATTCATTAAGCAGTTTTGGCCGTTTTTCTCTCTATTATCTTCAGCAACTTGGCTTTTAATTTTAATGAACATTTCTGTCCTTGTTTGGTTAAGTGGGCATGACTTACATCATTGTGGAGTTTTTTTTTGTTTTTTAAATCTGTGGCTTTTATTTGTACCTCTACACCTCACGGTAGAAGGGGAACGACTAAGTAAGTAAGTAAGTAAGGCTTTTATTTGTGGTTATACAGTAAAATACCTCTCAAATTTTGCATTAAATATCTGCAATGCGTATATTGATTTTATTTATCATTTGCACCCAGCTGGGCCTTTCAGATGCAATTAGTATCGTTTCATTAGCTCATCTGTCCATGTAAGGTGTACAGCTTAATTAAGCTTTATGAATGAGGTGCATTATAATTTTTGTTTATCGTGTTCATATTTATCCACACCTGGTAAACTGCTCCTGGATACACCTGCCCTTGAATAAAGGTTTTTTAATAGCATGGGTCGTAAAAACATTTCTTGCTGGGAAACACTAGAGCGTTGAGATATTCTGTATGTAATTTGTTTTTTGAAATTTAAAAAAAAAAATTTATTCTTCAATTACCATGCCAGCGCAGGATTGGTCACGTCTGTCAACATCTTTTTGGCTTTCATCATAATCATCATTACCCTTCAGCTTCCTAAGGAGCATAGGCCTTCAACAAGGTTACAGCTACAGACTGTGGCCAGTATCTTCTCTCTGTGTCATCCTGTGTCTTGTTCCTTCAGTCTATCCTGATATCACAATATATTCTAGCTTATCACTTCTCATAACATGTCTAAAAAAAAAGGTGGATTGCTTCCTTCTGATGTGAATAATAAGTTCCTCTGCACGGTGGCCTCTTTCAGGTCATCATTGTTCCTCTTTTTAGCTGTTCTTCACCTGTTTCTGGTTTTATGTTACTATTATTACTCTATTTAGCTGTTCTTCACCTGTTTCTGGTTTTATTTTACTATTATTACTCTATTTAGCTGTTCTTCACCTGTTTCTGGTTTTATTTTACTCCTTGCTCTTCTCATGATTATTCTTAATAGTATTGTTATTGTGGGTTTTTTTTTTTAAAGCAAAGTTGTGAATATAGATTTTAGTATGATAGGAAACTCTATACAGAGCGATACCTGATCATCAGAAGAGTTCCCCCCGTTGATCAAGTGTTTTGGCCCTTTAATCTCCTTTACACTCTTAAGGGGGCGGGCCCACCTAGGTCATGACTCCCAAGTGTCTCCGCCTCCTGTTGTCTTATGTAGAACATGAACCCACTCCACCTTGGTTGCAGCTTTAAAATCCACAATTCTGCCAGCCGGAGGCAATTGTGAAAGTAACCCTTATGTTGAAAACAAATTATTGCGGTTGTTCATACATGCCACATGCTATGGTTTACCCATAATCTGTACGGGGATTTTGCGTTTTCGGACGTGTACGGCCCGTACAGACGTCTGTACGGGTTTTTTTGCCTAATTATTAACCCTTTCAGCACCATTATGACGTACGCCATACGGCATAAATCTTGACAATTTTTGTCGCTGTGCCGTACCGAGTACGTCACGGAAGTAGTGCGATACCTCGTTCCCATACACCTATAGAACGTATGTCCTATTTTAAAAGCACCAGAACTCTTCTGTTTACAATCGTATCGGCAATTGCTGGGCATAATCAGATTCAGCATTGAAAAATCTGGCCACTAAGCTTGAAACGAACAAAATATTTTACTGCTAGCGAATACGGTAGAACTGATAATAGTGATTTTACAAAAGCGAAAGTTACAAACATGGACGCTGCCGTACCGCCGAATCATAAACATTTTGTGGAAAAAGAGCACGAAAATTCTTGTTTGAGTTGAATTTATTCAACTTGAATGATTCTGACAACTCTTTTTACTGAGATTCTGGTAATCTTTACCTTTATTGCCGTCGAGTATGTTTAATATTTGTATTTTCGTACCATTTAGAGTTAAGGTTGAGGTTAGGTTTACGGTAGAAAGTGCGTAAGAAATGTAAATTTGAATAATAATACAAAACAAATTATGGGTAGGCCTAATATCGAAATGACGGTCGCCGAATGCTCTGCATGTATTTTCGTACCATTTAGAGTTAGGATTAGGGTTACAGTTGGGGTTAGGGTTAACCCGAAATCTAAATGGTACGAAAATACATGCGGAGCATTCGGCGACTGTCATTCCGATATGACCAAATTATGAAACTGAAAAAAAACCCACAAAAGCAAGGCAAATTTGCATCTTAACCAGGTCAGAGAAAAGTTTATTTGGAGTTACTTCTCTTCTTAGTTTTAATTTCGTTTCTTTAAAAAACAATGTGATTTTGCCTTGGGTGATCATCATTACGGTCATCCAATGATTTATATTTATTAAATAATTAATTACTATCAATGTTTGATTGACACTAAAATTCGTATGGGTATAACGGCTATTCCAATTTTTGAAGTTCGATAGAGAATATATAATATTGCGCCAGTTTATATTTTCATTGCTAGCTTTAAAAAAAAAATATATAAATATATATATATTTGATTTAAGATTCCTAAACCTAACCCATAACGCTTATTACTGGTCTCTTTAGATCTATACTTTTATAAGGCACTATAGAACACACACCAAACTGTTCTTCATTTCCACCATAAATTGTATTAATTTTTTTTGCAGAAATAGACTAAATGATGATACAGTCACAGCTTTTCTACAATACCGGTACAAAATAAATTCTAACTCTTGTTGTTTAGGTTTTAAAGCAAGTGAAGACATGCTTAAAAAGGCAAAGGGCGCATGTCACTATGATGGTGCAGAACCATCTAATTGAATATATTTGTACATTAATTAACTCTATTGTTACGTTTTTCAGTCTGTACAGGTTTTGCGGGTCTCTGTACAGGGTTTTTGGATTTGTTGTACAGGTTTTTCATGTCTGAGGTGTGGCATGTATGGGTTGTTTCACAGCACACCACGACTAGGGACAGAAACGAAGTCGTTCCTAGTAGATATTAACATCCACTTCTGTGTTTCGTTCAGTTTTGTTATTACTTCTATTCCTAATTCTCCTGCAGCCTCACTTTCATCAACTGGTATATTATCTGGTTCAGGGTCTTTACCTTTCTTTATTTGGCACAAGGCATCCATCCTCATCTTTTACCACACATATTGGTGATGCTTCACAGGTGTCTTGGATATTTAATTCACATCTTTTATCATTATCAATCAGTCAGTACCCCCTTATCTGCCCAAAGAGCATAGGCCTACAACAAACACATGCCCTCATGTGATCAGCTCAAGGTTGTTCCATGGTTTCCTCCAAATTTTTATTGTCTGTTATTTCTGTCTCCAGCTCTCTTCTCCATGTGTTCTTTGATCTGCCTCTACTTCTCTATGTGTTCTTTGATCTGCCTCTACTTCTCCATGTGTTCTTTGATCTGCCTCTACTTCTCTATGTGTTCTTTGATCTGCCTCTACTTCTCCATGTGTTCTTTGATCTGCCTCTACTTCTCCATGTGTTCTTTGATCTGCCTCTACTTCTCTATGTGTTCTTTGATCTGCCTCTACTTCTCCATGTGTTCTTTGATCTGCCTCTACTTCTCCATGTGTTCTTTGATCTGCCTCTACTTCTCTATGTGTTCTTTGATCTGCCTCTACTTCTCCATGTGTTCTTTGATCTGCCTCTACTTCTCCATGTGTTCTTTGATCTGCCTCTACTTCTCTATGTGTTCTTTGATCTGCCTCTACTTCTCTATGTGTTCTTTGATCTGCCTCTACTTCTCTATGTGTTCTTTGATCTGCCTCTACTTCTCTATGTGTTCTTTGATCTGCCTCTACTTCTCCATGTGTTCTTTGATCTGCCTCTACTTCTCTATGTGTTCTTTGATCTGCCTCTACTTCTCTATGTGTTCTTTGATCTGCCTCTACTTCTCTATGTGTTCTTTGATCTGCCTCTACTTCTCTATGTGTTCTTTGATCTGCCTCTACTTCTCTATGTGTTCTTTGATCTGCCTCTACTTCTCCATGTGTTCTTTGATCTGCCTCTACTTCTCTAGCCCCAGGTATTCCACAACTAGTACTGCCTGGTAGTTCTCTCAACAAGTTTCCTCAATGTGTGCCTAACCCATTGCCAGCTTCTTCTTTCTATCTTTTGTTCCACTGATACTTGTTTGGTTCTTGTCATCAGTTCCATGTTGGTGACCTTGTTTTATCATGTCAGTCCTATTATTATCATCATCATCATCATCAAAACCCTCCACTCCCAAAGGAGCATAGGCCTGCAACAAACACATGCCAAGTCTTCCTGTCACGTGCCATCATCTCAAGTTCTTTCCACGTTCTCCTCATCATTTTCACCTCTCTTTCCAGCTCTCTTCTCCATGTCCTTCTTGGTCTACCTCTGCCTCTCTTGCCCTGGGGGTTCCAGAACAAGGACTGCCTTGTAATGCTATCAACAGGTTTTCTCAGTGTGTGTCCTATGCATCGCCATCATCTTCTCCTATTGTTATAGGGTTCCTTTATGTATTGTGCCCATCTTTCTGTTGCATCATATTATTGCTGGTAAGAAATATGCAGACGTAATGTTACCAGAACATCCCAGCTGATGGATAACTTTAATAACAATTTTTTTTAAAGTTATTGAATCCTACTGACAAGCATCTCAGATAAATAAATAAACTCGTTAGATTTAATGTAATATGATGATCCATGTATGAAACAAAGATGCATGTGCATATAAACAATTAGCGAAGTTACAAAGATTATGTCATAGTTATAGTGAGAAACATTTTAAAAATTAGGAAAACCTATATGTGATCACCTATAAATTTCCAGAGAAAAAAAAAAAAAAAAAAAATTAATTTACATACTCATTTTAGTATTCTAGCGAACACCAAATGAGCTTACAAAACCAGATTAAGCAAACACAGTCATAGACCATGTCTGTGGTAGGAAAGAGTTCAGAGGTTTTTGAATAAACACTCAGTTTATTTTGTTCAGTTTGTTTAGTTATACAGTATAAATCCATAGATTGTTTCAGTTAATAGAGTCCGATGAAGATGTAATCTCTTTCTCTTGCATCTAGGAAACTGCTAAGGTCAAGAAATTACAGATTATGTTCCTTTCACCATCCAGGATGGGATTATAGAATTCTAAGTCTTACATATACTTATTTTTCTTAATCTTTTACTTCATGTAATTGTTGGTCTCTTCAGGAAGAATTTCAGTTTCTACAACATGAGGTAAGATGGTATTGAGTGTTCAAAGAGTTCTTGTTTTGTTTAACAAAATGCATCTATTTTTAGCATTTTGCATATTGCTACTAACCAATCAAAATTTAAGAGAAAACCACATCCTACAAATTGACAGGTGTTAACATAAACAAGGTATAGCATTCTTATGCTGGTGATGATACTTACATTATTACATTTGTCCTAGGTATATGTTTTCGTACCGTTTTACAACAAAAATGACAATGTGTAAGTTACAGACTTTCACAAATATAGCTGTGAAGTTACATATTTTTATGAATGGGTGCTTACATCAAATAGAAGACCAGTGTGAAAGTGGTGAAAGAAACATTCAAATACTAATGGAAACAAGAGGCGAGGAAAAGACTTTGGCATTGAGTAGAACACACATTGAGAAAGCCAGTAGACAGCATTACAAGACAGCTCCTGTATGTGAAATCCCCAAGGTAATAGAAATCAAGGGAGACCTAAAAACACATGGAGAAGAATATTAAAGACAGACACGATATATGGAAACAAACTGGATTGGGTGGCACAGGAAAGAAGGTTTAGCTTGAACTGAATAAACTGAATATGCTCGATCGGGGTCTGAAAATGAGAGGAATGAATGAAATATATTATGTGTATTTTTGAGGAAGTAAAATAAGATATTTAATTGAAATATGGTAGAAGATGGTCATTGTTAAATTTTTGGTGGTCTCTTCATTGTGTTAAACAAATGAAAGCGCTATAGGAATTAATTTATTAATTTACATCTATACATCTCGCAACAGATGAACTATACCCTTGTGCTCATGAATGACCAATTATGTATTGTAACAAGAAACCTACACATTTTCTAATTTTGAGACAGAAAAACTAACAGAAACCAAATGACTTCTCAGTTTGACACTATTAACTGACGGCACCTCATAAACTTTTTTTCACCCGCACATCTTATTATCTGTTGAAATAATCTGAAAAATAAAAGTTCACACAAAATGTGGTGATACTTCGCTAATTAAACTGTCAGACTACATTTGGATGTAATCTCATGTTTTACAGGAATTGAAATTTTTGAGTTCTTTGGACTTTGTCGTTATGTTTCAATCCATATTGGATTATTTTATAAACTCAAGATTTGAGGTTTCTGATTATTAGACACTCCATAAAATGAGACAATCATAGATCTCTCTCATGATCAGGAAGTGAAGTTATTCTATGAACAAAAATAATGTGGTTCCAGTTAGAGCTTAAGGATAAATTGAATTTGAACTTGAAAAACAAAACAATGTCAGAAATAATTTCTAGTTATGATCTACCACTATTGTCAGTTGAGCGGCCCTGGCTCTAGTGTTTAACTCTTGAAGGATGAGAGGCCAGTATCGGGTGCCAATTTTCCCAGGTGATCGTGATGGGAGGCCAGTTTTCATGGCCGGTATATTTGAATTAAGTGTTTTTGGTCGCAATTTTATATTTTATAAATCTTCATTTAATTTCCTTTACCATACTTTTACATTACTTGGAAAGAACCAACTCTTAAACTTTAAAACTATATGAAAACTCAAAAGAAATAGAAAATTCCTTGCATCAAACATGGGATCACCACCCCGTCCTAAGAGTTAAGCAACCAATGTTATTCAGATATAACTATCTGAGGTAGATCCCACGGTTAAAGCAAATTTACCTGAGACTGCCACATAACTACAAATGGAGGATGGTGGAAAGATGTCAGCATCAGGCTAACCTAAGTAAAACAAGCTTTCACATTGCTGCATGTAATCTGGAAATCAAAGGGTGTTAAAACCAAAATTAGGATATTTAGATGCAGTGATGTCCTACGTTTATTGTTATAAAGAAGAGAATGTTGGAAAATGAGCAAAAACATTGTCATAAACTTGACTTCTTTCATCACACCGTTTACACAGGATTAAATGGATATTATAAGTTCTCTCAGGAGCTGGTAAATCTAAGCTTAAATCAGATCATTTTCTCCCATGGCTGTGGGGTGTCTATAACCAAATGTGGCACTGTTGTTGATTTCTCTATATGCAGAGAATACTAGACCTCAGAACTGTCAAAATGTGTATATGAATTAATTGCACCTTTACATTGTTCTTTATGTTGGGCACTATTTGACAGTTGAATCTGAGTTTGAGTAGAGAGAAGCCAGAAGCTCATTATCAAAAGCGACTCCCAAAGAACCAGGATGTAAGCAGTATTTACTATCACTTGTCCAAAAGCCATCTGCTGTGTGACCAGAAATGCTCACTTGTTATAAACACAATCTGTCTTCTTCTTTCCCCCCTCCCCCCTTTCTTATCACTGACAAGGGACATGCACTCACATGTGATAGCACTGTGTGTATACAGCTTTTAATGGTTTTGTGAAGCTTAGTGACATACACAGCTGAAGTACACTATTTATAAAATGGAGATAAAGTTTCAAATATCTCTACTTTTATTTTTCACAAATCATGTGGTTTTAAAGTTTACAAGCTTACAAGGAAAGTGCTAGATCTTAAATGTGATTAAAATTGTATCTCTCTAGTTACCTCCATTTTATTTTCCCCCAAAAATATGTTTGTAAAGTTTTTAAATGTGTAATGAAAGTGCTAAAAGTAAAATGAAGTGAGAAATGTCTCCATTTTCTTGGGAAAGTGGGGAGGGGATCTTCATGCAGCTTAGATTAGTACTTTGTAGTGAGTATGCTAGGGGTTGAATATGTTTTTCATCATGAAACTTATTATTCTAGTGACATATTCAAGACAGGTTTTGGAGCATATATTGAATTGAATATATTATCTAGAATTACAGACACTACATATTATAATTATGCCCTGTGTAGTTCCCGGGGGGTGTTTCAGTAGACACCACAGAAAAGGACTACTGCAGCCTCAGGCATGTTGTACAAGGTGACTAATATGAGGTTGTACATGGGGCAGGACACCTCATCATATAAAACAGATTGCCACATAAACCACCACTGTAAGTGCATGTGACTGATTGGTTTTGGCTTCTTGCAAGAGGACCAGCTGCAGTGGTGACCCCATAAGGAGTGCAAAGGAAAAGGATATATCCTAATTATAACCCTCAGAACTCCGTCTAGGCCGGACCCAAGCCCGGCTGAAAAAGGAGGAGGGCGGCCTGCATGGAGGCCGTAAGGAGGCAGCCCCTCCACCATGCAAAAGCACAACAGGCCAATCACCTGTTTGCTTTAAACTTTTGATTACGAGAACTAGAGAGAAAACCAGACTGATTCTAAAGGCGACGAACTGGAACGAACTACAACTTATGGAACTTGGAACACAAGAAGTATAAATGGGAAAGAAGGGGAGCTGGTGGAAGAGATGAAGTTAGTTGCTTATCCTTTACAGGACGTGGCAATCAACCCCAGCTTTTATTGGCTGTTTGTGATTTTTCTAGGCAATTTTTTTCATTCAGTAGTTTGCCATTGCTTTCTGAACGGTAAGGCGCTTATACCATTGTTAAAAATCCACACAAAGCGATCTGCTACCAAACCGCCTCTAGCAGGTTTCAAACCTGGTATATCTGGATTATGAAACTGCGTTCATATCCATTACATTATGGTTGTAAAACTAAAAGGAGAAACCATAGTCAACCTGGTCATAGTGTATGCGCCAAATGAGGATGAGAGAGCATAGGTCAAGGAGGAATTCAAAGGACAGTGGATGACTGCCTAGATGAAATTATCATGCTCGGAGATTTCAATGCCAGAGTTGGAAATGACCATGCTAGATGGGGTAGAGTTATCGGAAGATATGGAGAAGATACTCTCAGTGACAGTGGAAAGCAACTCCTTAGATTCTGCAGTGAGCAGAATCTGATCATTACAAACACAAAGTTCCCCCATAAGCACATACATACATACACTAGAAGTGAACCAACAAAGAATGAGAAGTCAGTGATCGACTATGCCATTGTTAGGAGGAGCTCATTCAAATATGTCCGGGATGCTAGAGTCTGGATGGGGCCAGAGATTGGAAGTGATCACTACAATCAAAAGAACAACTGAAAGAGTTGCTCAGCCTAGGAACTGTCCAACATCACGCAAGAAACTAAGTAAATGAACGGGAGAAATGAGCATTAAGACCTACAAGCTGAGAGATCCAGAAATTAAGACCAGATATCAGGGGCTTATTGCTGCAGCGGTGAGCAACACAGAAGAACAAACCTGATGACTTGGAAACCCTCTGGCTTAAATTTAAGGACATCATAAAGACAGCTGCTACAAAGCATGTGGTGAAGTCTGATTTGGGAACAAGAGAAAGAGGACACATTGGTGGACAGAGGAAGTCAAAGAGAAAATAAGAGAGAAGAAAATGGCATGGAAACAATACTTAGGAGCTAAAAACACAACAGGACAAATGTAGAAATATAGAGAATATGTGACACTCAGAACAGAAGCAAAGAGCAAGGTGCTAGCAGCAAAACAAGTCCTGGGAAGAATTTGGAGAAAAGCTAGAAAAAGATGCGCAAGAAAACCAGAAATTGTTCTATAAGACCCTAAAGAACATGAGGAAGGAAAAACAATGCCCTCTCAAATTTATAAAGGACAAGCAAGGAAAATTGATTACTGCCCCGAAGGAAGTAATGGAAAGAATATTTCTCAGAACTCCTGGATGGTGAGCATGGTGAAGCATCAGAAATGATAACCACTAGCACAGAAGAGAAAACCAATGATGGTGAAGATGACATAAAGACGGAAGAACTGAAGGCAGCACTGGAGAAAATCAAGATGGGCAAAGCAGCAGGACATGATGGTATAACACCAGAAATGGTTAAGTACATGGGATCTCCAGGCGACCTATTACTCTTAAGGGTCCTACAGGCAGCGTGGTGCAACAAGACCATACCAAAGGATTGGGAGATTGCCATCATAACACCAATTTTCTAAAAGGGTGATATCACAAGAAGAAAGAAGACATCAGATTAAGCTGGGAGAACAGGTCCTGGAGCAGGTCGACCACTTTAAATACCTCGGAGCTATTATAGACCGAAAGGGAGGCATCAAAGAAGAGTTGGCCACTCGAAAAGCAGCAGCTGGGAGACTGTTTCAAGCCATAAATCGAGGATTCCTCAGCAAGAGAGAGGTTGGTAAGAAAACGAAAATGGCTGTATACCGCTCCACCTATGTCCCAGTCTTGACATATGGATGCGAGTCATGGGCAATGACTACAACCCACAAAAGCCAGATCCAAACCTCAGAAATGAGGTATCTGAGGAAGGTGGTTGAAGTAACAAGTAGAGACATGGTCCGCAACCAGACGATACGTCAAGGCCTAAAATCCTACCCCCTGCAGACCCAAGTAGAACAGTCCCAACTAAGATGGTTTGGCCATGTCTGCAGAATGGGAGAAGATCGGCTACCACGACAAGCATGGGAAACAAAGAGCCCGGGATCCAGACCCCCATGACGACCCAGAGTCCGCTGGGAGGACAACATTAGACAATCTTTGAAGGACCGAGGACTAGAATAGAATCAGGCCAGGAGGAAGACAGCCGATAGGATAGTCTGGCGTTCTCTCTCCAAACCTCTACACCTCACGGTAGAAGGGGATCGACTAAGTAAGTAAGTATAACCCTCAGAGGTGCAACAAGATTAATCTTCATTAATTTAAAAAAAAAAAAAGATATTTTGTTTTTTATGTTAATTGACAACCAGATAAAGCACACGTGAGATTTTCTAGTAGAAAAGTGTTATTTACAACCAGTGTAGGGAAAGAAAAAAAAAGAAGCTAATGTTTCCAACCTATCCATATTTATAGCCATGGATATTGTGTATCTTAACGGTTAAACTTTTTTGGTATCTTTGTTCTATATTTGCTATTTTGTGTTAAATTAGAGAATACAAAATTTATGTAAAATTAAGTCACATTGAAATATAATTTAACAGATAATTCTGACTTTTGATGACCTGAGTTAAGTTTGCCACAAAGAAATTATGTAATAGGGAGCCAAAAGTTACTTTTAAATGGCCATACCCTATTTGTTAATAAATTTTTTCATTAAACATTTTACAGAAGTGAAGGGCATATCCTGAAGCTTTAAAAGTGTTTAAAAAATGTTTTTTTTTAAGTATTTGTTTGTTTACAGTTCAGTAATAATTCGTTCCACACAGGATCATATGTCCTCCTTGCATCAAGTTGTCACTTCCAATACCCAAGTCTAAAAAAGAAAACTTCAATTTACCTCATTTACCCTCTGCTCAACCTAATCTTCAGCTATAATTAGGGTATTCATTGCAATTTTTTTATTTTCCATTTTGTGTGATATTTACATTCAAAATATAATGTTATTTACAAAGTATAGTACGCAATTTGATATACAGGAAAATAATTTTGGCCCACCCTGTATATGCACACATTGTATTTTGAATTAAGCACATTACAGGATGATACATTATGATAACAGGTAATATCCAGAATATGTAAGTCAATAAAATTTATAATTGCTTTTTAACTTATGTGTTGATTACGCGTGCAGTGGATTCCTGACGGGACTGCCACCAGAGGGCAGTATGCTCGGTCTGTTCAAGTTATCGCATCAGATATGGAGGAGGTCAATACATGTGTGCCAATATTTATGCATTTACTTGTTGTATGCAGCATGCATAACTGTTTAGCCTCCATTTTAATGCTTTGTGCCTACATTTGTAATAGTTATATATTATGAGAATATAGTAAATCAGATGTTATATACTGACTAGCTTTTTTTGGCGTTTCACTTTTGCTTGTGGCTTATATTGCCGTGGTTGCAGGCTGACGTACATGCTTAAGGCATTGTGATTGTGAAGATTACAGGGTGATTTAAAAGGTAATCCCTATTTTTATTTCTTCGCTCCTATTCAATAAATTTAAATGAAACAAACATCAAAATAAATATTACATAAAATGATACGTCACATTAACATGACTGCTGAGCGTGAAATCTGGCCTGGTCAGCTCATCATGATTTCATAGCAGCAAGCAATTGTTAGTCTCTTGTAACATCAGTTTACTAGCCATTTTACATTTTATTTTGATTTGTTTATGGAAATGGAAACATAAAAAATAAAACTTATTTGTCATATGGCAGTTATTGCTCCATGTTTTGACATTTGTTATATCCAATAGGTGCAAGTCAGGATATCAAAGTTTAATAATATGGAGTGACTTTTCAATCACCCTGAAGATGTTTGACCATCTTGTTATAGTTAAATGAGATATTAGATGTTGACAGAAGCTCTTAGAGGGAGCACTGAGCATATCCTGACTGAACTCATCTACAAAGTAACATTTACTGGTTCTTGCTAGGCATGTAACATTTGGGCTAAAGCTGCTTATAGTAACGAACAATGGGTGAGGTCAAAATATACATACTTTAAGAACATTTTAATGCCTGTTTTATCTTTTATACATCTGGTTATTTGTCTTGTTGTTTTATTTTTGTCATAATCTTTCTTTTTGGTGTTCCCCATTGCTTGTAATGGTAGTTATTTGAGTGATTTGATGCCTGCTGCTTATGCCAAAGTGGAAGATGTCATCTGCAGTTTGCGTGTTATTTTCTCTTTGAGTGCTTTAATTTTTTGCTTGTTTTCTTTCTTTCTTAATGATGTCTGATAATGTCATATGTGTTCTGAATGTTGATAACCTGTTTGCCTTAGTATATGTTTGTCACCACATTTGTCTTTTAGTATATATGTAGGCCTACAGAGCAAATCTAGTGATGCTTTCTGAAGCGTTGTCTTATTGTCTCTGTCAGTTACCCAGTGCATTGTTCTGTCATGACTTCTGAAATAAAATGCACTTATAGAGTAAATTGCATGTCTAAAAAAAGGTAGCAAGCTATCCTCATGATTTCTGTCACTACCATCCATCAAAATTTTAGAGTGTCACATACTTGCGCCTTCCATCATTAAAATGCACATGGTGCAGTCATAGAACAAACAGCTGTTTTGTTATCGCATATAAATAAAAGACTGGTAAATCTGTAAACATAAACTGTGAGTGGCATAATAACTACTGCCCTGTTTTATTCTGTGTGGTAGAGCACATTATAACTCTCAAAAATATATAAAAAGTTGATAGCTTTACAATGCCACAGATTGAAACAGCCAGACCTCTACACCTCACGGTAGAAGGGGAATGACTAAGTAAGTAAGAAACAGCCAGATTTAACGACACACAGTTTAGTTCTCAGGGATCTTTGAAGAGACCAGGAAAGACTAGGACTGATTCTTCCTCAGACATGTCGTCTTAAGAGGCAACTAATAAACTAATATGAGGCTGTGCTTGTGACGCACTCTCATCACAGATTGCTACAGAAACTATCGCTCCTAGAGCACATGGATGCTTTGGTACAGGCTTCTTGAAAATGGACCAGCTGCACTGTGGGCTTCATTCTGTAAGGAGTGAAAAGAGAAATGAATTAAATGTAATGACAGAGATGTCTTGGTTAGCCCACAACAAGCAATAGTGAAAGAAGTGGATAACAGATAAATGTAATGACAGAGATGTCTTGGTTAGCACACAACAAGCAATAGTCAAAGAAGTGGATAACAGATAAATGTAATGACAGAGATGTCTTGGTTAGCACACAACAAGCAGTAGTGAAATAAGTGGATAACAGATAAATGTAATGACAGAGATGTCTTGGTTAGCACACAACAAGCAATAGTGAAAGAAGTGGATAACAGATAAATGTAATGGCAGAGATGTCTTGGTCAGCACACAACAAGCAATAGTGAAAGAAGTGGATAACAGATAAATGTAATGACAGATATGTCTTGGCCAGCACACAACAAGCAATAGTGAAAGAAGTGGATAACAGATAAATGTAATGACAGAGATGTCTTGGTCAGCACACAACAAGTAGTAGTGAAAGAAGTGGATAACATATAAATGTAATGACAGAGATGTCTTGGTCAGCACACAACAAGCAATAGTGAAAGAAGTGGATAACAGATAAATGTAATGGCAGAGATGTCTTGGTCAGCACACAACAAGCAGTAGTGAAAGAAGTGGATAACAGATATGTTGCGGCCCGTTTTCTACTTCAGTGGTCGTTGTGGAAGGCTATTGTTTCTTATTGATTCAATAGGCCTCTTAGTTCTGGTCATTTGATTCATTAATTCTTGATCGTGCTATTGTTGGAATAATTACGCGAATGTGGGTCAATAACATTCTGTCTGTCACAAGGCTTGAACTCAGTATCATAATTGTTGAATTTGTAACTTCAATGAACGTGATAAGTCTCTTCTCGAGTCCACACAATTTTTAATATACATTTCAAACATTAGACAGTCCATGGAGGTTGATCATGAAAACATTATATATTAGAATTGAATCCTACATCGTAAATGCTATCCATGCATTACAGTCCTGGTCCAATAATATGCAATACTATAGTCAGAACGTCGTAACTATATGTACGCACGGTTGGGACACCCAACGGCCGACAGTGAGATTAGACGTCTGGCGATATAAACGAATATGGACCATAAATTCATCCTTCCTTGACTTTAGTTAATTTACTAACCTCGAAACATTCCTCTCTTCATAATAATATAGGACTGACCCATGTCCATACTGCAATAACATATGTGCGGCAATATCATGCCTACTACTGGAAGGATTATAGGACACGTCTTCTTAGTTCGACGGTCATGCAAAAATCGGTCCCGTCTCTTGGTCACGGTGCGTGACTACCAACGCTGAAACGTCACAGCGTTCAATAGGCTAATAATATTTTTTTACATTACATTAAACGTTGTAACCCCTAAAATCGCATGCTGCTAACCTCTAGCAGACAATGCCAATTAAACTACCGTAACAATTCCCTGTCCACCGGGGGAAAAAAAATCTATTCGATAGTTTTTTTTTTTTTCAAAAACCTATCTGAATGAATAATATAAAAAATTTAACAAAAATGCGGCATATGGCCTACGATGTTCTGTCTAGAACAATGTCGTGGTCATGTCGACTAACTAACAGTCATCTCATATATTAATTATCATCTTATACATAAATGTTATACATAAATTTTATATGAACTAAAGGAGAATGTCTAATGTTGATATCTAATTAATTAATTAATTAAAAATATGTCGCAATGAAATTTCACGTCAGACTAATCTAAAGAGTTAAAATTAAACTAATTAATTATACTGAGTGTGTAATAAGAATTAAGTTGTTGAAAATCTAATACAAGAAAAATGAAAGAAGATGTTAAAGAGAGAAATAAATAAATAAATAAATGAGAAATAAAGTAGAGAAAGAAAATAATGTATAAATTTAACTTAGTTATGTGTGTTGTACATTAATTAAGTTTGGTGTTAAGTTGTTAATACCTATCTAAATTAACTAATTTAAATAATAATGTAGTATGTAATGTGTTAACGTAATTATTAACTTATATAATATAATAGTTACATACAATAATATTATCTAAGAATCATGTGAGTTTTTATTTTTTTCTTTCTTTCATTTTTTTCCAAATTTCATTTTTTTTTTTTTTTCATATTTATCTCACATTCCATTTTAATTTCCATTATTTCAACGACTTAATTAAAATTAATTAACGTTGGATATGATGATCCATTCGTAGGCTTGATCCTTGTGAATTCCGATTAGAAAAAATGTTTAAGTGTTCCTATTCATAAGTATTGACGTTCTTGACAATAGTTCATGTCACATACTGAATTACTTTGATAGCATGTCAATTATTTTCACTTGATTCACGAAATAGTTTCAAATAGTTTTATCATGAATGGACTTCAAGCAAAGTCCTGGCGTAAATACGAACATAGTGTCACTTGATTTCATTCATTTCGTATATAACATGTCTCTAGTGAGCGGATACATGTATTGTAGGCAATAGATACTTTCTATGTCGAAAAGCAATGTATTTTGGGTAAGTATCTGCGACGTTATTATTGTTCATTACTCGACCTCGGAAGGGTTTCTCGAGAGAGTATCTGCCAAGACGTTCTCTGCTCCTGAAATGTAATCGATGGAGAAATCAAAAGGCTGAAGGAGAATAGCGAATCTGGTGAGCTTTGGACTTTTATGATTCGCCTGTCGTAGTGATGCTACGGCTTTTTGATCTGTCTGGACCACGAATGGGGCTCCCAGCAGAAACTTCTCCAACTTTGTTATCGCCCATACAACTGCCAACAATTCGCAGTCGACAGTGGAGTATTTCACCTCTGGTGGTTTCAGTTTACGTGAGACATACAAGGATGGATGGAGGATGTCGTCATGATATTGGAGCAAACATGCGCCAATTCCATAATTACTCGCATCTGTGCGGAGAAAAAACTTTTTGGAAGCATCAGGTAGTCTCAAAATTGGTGGATTTGAAAACATATCAATTATTTTAAAAAATAATTTATTACACTCACTAGTCCATGTCACCTTCACTGGCATGTTCTTTTTTAATAGAGACGATAAGACAGCCGTGATGGATGACAAGTTAGGTACAAATCTGCTGTAATATTGGACTAGACCTAACAAGCTTCTAACCTGTTTCTTCGTTTGAGGAACGGAAACGTTCAAAATTTTAGAAACCGTACTAGGTAGTGTTTGGATATATCCTGCTCCAATGATGTGTCCCAAAAAAGTTATTTCATGAAACGCTACTTGTAATTTTGTGGGTTTCGCAGTTAAATTATTCATTCTTAATGTGTCCAAAACGTATTTAAGACCCGAAAAATGTTCCTCAAACGATGAACTAAATAAGCATATGTCGTCTATGTATGTAATGATGTCTGGTCTACCTGAAAAAATGTGTCGCATCATGCGAACAAAGGTAGCTGGAGTGTTAACAAGCCCAAAAGGCATCACATTCCACTGGTATAGACCTTGGGGAGTGGAAAACGCTGTGTAGTATTTAGCTTTTTCGGTTAGTGGTATCTGCCAATAACCTTTAGTTAAGTCTATCTTAGTGAATATAGTTGCGGTAGATAGACATGGCAGTAAGTCGTCGAGAAGTGGGTGTGGTTCGCTATCAACTATAGTTTGTGCATTTAATTTTCTATAGTCGACGCATAGTCTAATATTATTGTCCTTCTTTCGGACAATAACTAATGGAGAAGAAAATGGGGAATTACTAGTTTCAATAATTCCTAAAGATAACATCTGTTCAAGTTCCTTAGTAGTTTTAGTAAGAAAGTGTAGAGGAACAGAATATGGATGTACCCGAATTGGAGTATCATCGTTAAGAGTGATGTCATGACTAATGACTGATGTGCGACCTGGAACGTCGGTCAACACATCTGGATAAGATTGTAGAAGCTCAGCAATCTGTTGATGCTGTTGCGGTGTAACCGACAAAGAGATGGTTACGTCCCGCCAAGATTCAGTAGATTGTACTACAGGTACAGGTAATGACAACTGTACCTCAGGAAAAGAAGATTCTTCTTCCTGGATAACAGACAAATTAGAATAGTGACATGTAGGTACGAAAGTGTCATCTAGTTCATGAAAAATAGCTTGTAGATGTTCAGGACGAGTATGAAATTGTTTGAGCATATTTATGTGAAATATTTTGTGATGTCCCTTAATGTCCAGGACATAATCAACATCAGAAATCTTATTGATAACCTGGTATGGACCATTCCACGAGATGAGTAGTTTATTATCGTTATGTGGCAATAACACATAAGCTTGATCTCCTGGAAATAATTGACGTAATCGTCTACTACTGTTTTGGAAAGTTCTAGCTTTCGCTTTAGCAGCCTCAGATGAAGCTGTTGCCATTTTGCAGGCATCAATAATATTATTCCGGAGATTAATTACATACTCATAGGATGACTGGGTATCCTGAGTCATCTCGGAGTCAATCAATAAGTCTTTTATTAGTCCCATAGGACCTCTTGGTGGAGCGCCAAAGACTAATTGAAACGGAGAGAAGCCAGTTTGTTCATGTGGCACCTCTCGATAAGCGAATAACACGGCTGGGAGTACTCTGTCCCAGTCCTGTGGATGGTTAACTGTAACTTTATGTAACATTTGTTTGAGTGTGCGGTTAAGTCTTTCTACTGCACCATTACTCATTGGGTGATAAATGCTGCTGAGATTTCTATCTATATTCCAAGTCTTCATTACTTCTGTCATAGTCTCAGATATAAATTGAGATCCATGATCTGATAAAAGCTTCCTAGGAAAACCTACTCTAGAAAAGATCAGGTGTAGTGCATCAGCTACATCTGTGGTGGTGGTGGTTTTCAATGGGATGGCTTCTGGCCATCGTGTGCATAAATCGATGCAAGTGAGAACAAATCTATGTCCTCTGGCTGATGGTAAAAGTGGGCCAATAATATCAATGGCCATCTTGTCAAAGGGTCTCACAGATATGTCACAAGCCTGAATAGGCGCCGTGTGAAAGGCTCCTCGTGCTTTCACTTCCTGGCATATCGTACAGGAGCGTACGTACTGTGAAATATCTCGTGATACTCCCGGCCAAAAAAAAAGAAGATAATACTCGAGAACGTGTCCGAGTATATCCCATGTGACCTGCGCACTTAGAATCGTGTGCGTGTTGAAGTATGTACCGTCTAAAAGCAAAAGGTACCATGACCTGTTGTCTTATTTGAGTTTTATCCATAAAACATCTTAGTAATATGTCATTTTTAATAATAAACCAATGATTATTATTATTGTTCATAGCAGGATTGTCAACTTTGTTGACCAGTGCAAAAAATTTTTTTAATGATATGTCTTCCTTCTGTTTGCAGCAAAGGATGCTCGATCAATCGAAGAATGAACCTCAATATTTTCATGTTTGTCTGTTTCCCTTTTTTCAGTATCCATAGTCTCTAATTGTTTAGTCTGTGCTCTTGTTATTACTGCATTTCCAATGCATAGATTATTTTTTTCCCATTCAATAATTTCTTCTGGTGTGCAATCTTTACTTCCATGTATGCATCCCACCATAAGGTCAGCAATTGGGTTCCTTAACATGCATGCTTTAACGTTGCCTGTGATAAAAGGTGTATTAATATGTATAATAGCAGTTGGATAACATTCTATTGTTCCTCCAAAAGTCATGCACCTGACATGTTCCCCAGTTGCACAATTAGGATGAACAAGTGACTGACGGATTCCGATCGTTGTCGATCCAGAGTCTCTTAAAACTGAGACGACGGATCCATTAACTTTTCCTCTGTTGAAGATCAGCGAGCCTGTTCCGTCATTGACTGCCAGACTGACTTCTGGGAGGATGTGTCCGCAGTTCAGAACCGTCTCTTTTGCCTTCTGAAATATAAGATTACATTCTGGGCAACTATTTGCCACGTTATAATTCATTGCATAACATGTAGACGAAGACTGTATTCTGTTATTAGTAGGTGAACTCTGAACCCCAGGGGTTGTAGCATTAGTAACGGCTGCCCCTGTATTATGATTATAATTTGTCGATCTACGAGAATGAGAACAATGATGAGAATAATCAGTTGAATTATCCCATTGTCCCCTATTGTAACTGTTATCTCGGTGTCTCGAGCTATAATTATTGTTGTTGTTCCAATTGTTACCATTATTATAGTTATATGACCGATTATAACTTGAGTTACGTGGATTATTGTTGTATCTGGACTGAGGTGAATAATTTCTATTTTGTGGTCTTCCTCTATTAAAGTCATTGTTAAAACTATTACGTCCCTTATGAAAATTAATGTCATAGTTTCCTTTGAACCTACCTCTGTCTACACTGTGTGTTCTTGGTTTGTTATTATTGTGATATGCCATATTGGAGGCTACAGGAAGAGGTTCTCTTATCAATGAGCCAGAAATGTTCGCATTCGGATGCGCAGTGCAGTAATTTAATGAAATTTTTTCTAACTCATCAATAGTATCTGGTTTACGTTCTTGCAGATAGGCAAAGAACGGTGGGCTGACAGAAGATAACACTTTATCCCTTAATAACAAATCAACCAACTTGTCGTAAGATTTGTTGACACCTGCCAGTTCAACCCATCTGTTAAAAGTATTGCGTATGTTAGCAATAAACCCTGTAAAGTCTTTATTATTATCTGGCAACAAACTTTTGAAACGTAATCTACATGCCTCTTCGTTCAAGTGGAACCGACGTAATAACAAAGTCTTAATGGCCTCATAGTCTGTGGCTAATGTCGGATCAATATTTTGTGCTGCACTTGCAGGTTCGCCATCCAGAAATTCCTTGAGTTTAAGTGCCCATGCAGTTTTGTCAAGGTTATTGACCTTGCATATATCCTCAAAGCGCGCCAGCCATGATGACAAATCGTCAACGTGTAACTTGAACGGTGGTAGCTTAAAGTAATAATTGCCCTTAAGTCGGTTGGATGAAGATACAGATTGAGCATTATCATTTTGGCTTGTTGCAGCACCCTGCGACTGAAGTTTTGCTGTTTCCAATTTAAGCCGTTGCAATTCCATTTCTTGCTGCAGTATGATTTCCTGTCGTTTCAATTTATTCTCTTCTTCAATCCGTAGGATTTCATCTCTTGCCACCTTTCTTTCTTCTTCTTGTCTTAATTCTTCTTTCTCTGCCTTAGCAATCGCTTTCCTTTCCGCCTCTTTTCTTTCAAGTTCTTCCATCTCTGCCTTAGCAATAGCTTTATATTTTGTAAATTCAGCCAATGCATAAGCCTCGAGAACTTCTCCTTTTTTTCCAAAATCTTTACCATTTTTAATAAAATAGTCTAAGTTAAGCATCTTGACGTTAATTTATTTAAGTATTCAATCACTAATGAATAGTAATCACCAATAGAATCTATGTAGATAATTGTAATTACTCAACGAATGAATAATCAAGATAAGAAAGTATAATATTCCTGTACTGTTATTTGTACGTTCCACAAATCTATAATATTTTTGTAAAAATATTATATATATATACCCACTAATATCTATCATAAATAGTTATGATATTTATTTATCTAAGATGATAAAATTATATCATGCACTTAATATTAGTATTCAATAAATATGGGTATTATCCCTAAATAATTAGGTTATTTACTCTTAATAGTTACTAAGTTCACACTGTAGTACTGAGAAAGTGTACTAATTAACATTTAATATGTCTTAATATGTTATAAATTTATAATAATTAATCATTGTATATTATGCCATAATCATGAGCTATAAAGTGCATTGCCCATTTATTGGACCACCACTGCAAATTGGTGCAAAGTCCCTAATTCCTCCTTAAAATTCATAAAAATTTAATCATATTCATCTACACTATTATTAATGAATAAATTATAGTATTAATATTAAATTATAAATGGATGAGATGAAGACAAACAACACAATTTGTTAACCAAGGATTACCGAACAGTATTACAATACGACA
The DNA here is from genome assembly GCA_024509875.1 of Oreohelix idahoensis. Lineage (NCBI taxonomy): Eukaryota > Metazoa > Mollusca > Gastropoda > Stylommatophora > Oreohelicidae > Oreohelix > Oreohelix idahoensis. The sequence goes on along the minus strand of JAMPIV010018254.1, from coordinate 631,936 downwards.
AAGACATTTTCACAATAAAAATGCATTTATAACTGAGTAGAATAAACCGGAAGTGAGAGATCAAAGAGTGAACTGAATATACTGCGTACACAAGAATAAGTGACATGGACTCATTAACGGTTATACAAATCTATAAAATAAAAAATAGTAAGGTCAGAGTAACAATTCAGATTACGAACATTACTTTACAAAACTGAATAAAATAACAACTGAATACAATTTAAAATACACCAGTTATAACACGACTTCACAGCTAAAATACTGAAGTCAATTAATTACAATTGCAGACGAAGAGTCCGATCGGTAGAATCTTCGATAGGGTTCTCTGCAAGAAATGTAAAGAATTAACTGCCTTAAAGAACATTCAAAATCAATATCGGCATCCTTAGAGCCATATTATTGATTCCGAACCGCCGCACCAACCAACCCACGAATTAGGAACAACACAAACTGTGAAAACAGAGATAACATCTATATATGAAACATAGAATAGACATGCCCGTACAGACGAAATGGACTCAGTATTGTGTTATCTGAATGACAATAGTCATAAAACTAGACTTTTAAAATGCTCTGGCGATGTCAAGTTCATCAACGGACTAGATTAATGCCTAGTACTGTTTGCTCCTCATTGGCTGAAAACAGTATTCCATCATCTGGTCTTCTTGATCATGCAAATCTTTATCAAATTTGGAATGCGTTGAAGGCTGTCCTTTCGAAGTGGGGCATCTACGCATGATGTAGTGACGTCAGATTGACATTTCGTAGTCATGTGTTCCACGTCGTATTTGTGCACATCATGTGACTTTCTTGTAATCGTAAACAGTTTGTGAAAGTTTGTAAACAAGAAAATTTTTTTCTTTCTTTCGTTCCCCAGCAATGGCCAACCAGGTGTTGCGGCCCGTTTTCTACTACAGTGGTCGTTGTGGAAGGCTATTGTTTCTTATTGATTCAATAGGCCTCTTAGTTCTGGTCATTTGATTCATTAATTCTTGATCGTGCTATTGTTGGAATAATTACGTGAATGTGGGTCAGTAACATTCTGTCTGTCACAAGGCTTGAACTCAGTATCATAATTGTTGAATTTGTAACTTCAATGAACGTGATAAGTCTCTTCTCGAGTCCACACAATTTTTAATATACATTTCAAACATTAGACAGTCCATGGAGGTTGATCATGAAAACATTATATATTAGAATTGAATCCTACATCGTAAATGCTATCCATGCATTACAGTCCTGGTCCAATAATATGCAATACTATAGTCAGAACGTCGTAACTATATGTACGCGCGGTTGGGACACCCAACGGCCGACAGTGAGATTAGACGTCTGGCGATATAAACGAATATGGACCATAAATTCATCCTTCCTTGACTTTAGTTAATTTACTAACCTCGAAACATTCCTCTCTTCATAATAATATAGGACTGACCCATGTCCGTACTGCAATAACATATGTGCGGCAATATCATGCCTACTACTGGAAGGATTATAGGACACGTCTTCTTAGTTCGACGGTCATGCAAAAATCGGTCCCGTCTCTTGGTCACGGTGCGTGACTACCAACGCTGAAACGTCACAGCGTTCAATAGGCTAATAATATTTTTTTACATTACATTAAACGTTGTAACCCCTAAAATCGCATGCTGCTAACCTCTAGCAGACAATGCCAATTAAACTACCGTAACAAGATAAATGTAATGACAGAAGTGGATAACAGATAAATGTAATGACAGAGATGTCTTGGTTAGCACACAACAAGCAATAGTGAAAGAAGTGGATAACAGATAAATGTAATGACAGAGATGTCTTGGCCAGCACACAACAAGCAATAGTGAAAGAAGTGGATAACAGATAAATGTAATGACAGAGATGTCTTGGTCAGCACACAACAAGTAATAGTGAAAGAAGTGGATAACAGATAAATGTAATGACAGAGATGTCTTGGTCAGCACACAACAAGCAATAGTGAAAGAAGTGGATAACAGATAAATGTAATGACAGAGATGTCTTGGCCAGCACACAACAAGCAATAGTGAAAGAAGTGGATAACAGATAAATGTAATGACAGAGATGTCTTGGTCAGCACACAACAAGCAATAGTGAAAGAAGTGGATAACAGATAAATGTAACGACAGAGATGTCTTGGTCAGCACACAACAAGCAATAGTGAAAGAAGTGGATAACAGATAAATGTAATGGCAGAGATGTCTTGGTCAGCACACAACAAGCAATAGTGAAAGAAGTGGATAACAGATAAATGTAATGACAGAGATGTCTTGGCCAGCACACAACAAGCAATAGTGAAAGAAGTGGATAACAGATAAATGTAATGGCAGAGATGTCTTGGTCAGCACACAACAAGCAATAGTGAAAGAAGTGGATAACAGATAAATGTAACGACAGAGATGTCTTGGCCAGCACACAACAAGCAATAGTGAAAGAAGTGGATAACAGATAAATGTAATGGCAGAGATGTCTTGGTCAGCACACAACAAGCAATAGTGAAAGAAGTGGATAACAGATAAATGTAACGACAGAGATGTCTTGGTCAGCACACAACAAGCAATAGTGAAAGAAGTGGATAACAGATAAATGTAATGACAGAGATGTCTTGGTCAGCACACAACAAGCAATAGTGAAAGAAGTGGATAACAGATAAATGTAACGACAGAGATGTCTTGGTCAGCACACAACAAGCAATAGTGAAAGAAGTGGATAACAGATAAATGTAATGACAGAGATGTCTTGGCCAGCACACAACAAGCAATAGTGAAAGAAGTGGATAACAGATAAATGTAATGACAGAGATGTCTTGGTCAGCACACAACAAGCAATAGTGAAAGAAGTGGATAACAGATAAATGTAATGACAGAGATGTCTTGGCCAGCACACAACAAGCAATAGTGAAAGAAGTGGATAACAGATAAATGTAACGACAGAGATGTCTTGGCCAGCACACAACAAGCAGTAGTGAAAGAAGTGGATAACAGATAAATGTAATGACAGAGATGTCTTGGCCACACAACAAGCAGTAGTGAAAGAAGTGGATAACAGATAAATGTAACGACAGAGATGTCTTGGTCAGCACACAACAAGCAATAGTGAAAGAAGTGGATAACAGATAAATGTAACGATAGAGATGTCTTGGCCAGCACACAACAAGCAATAGTGAAAGAAGTGGATAACAGATAAATGTAACGACAGAGATGTCTTGGCCAGCACACAACAAGCAGTAGTGAAAGAAGTGGATAACAGATAAATGTAATGACAGAGATGTCTTGGTCAGCACACAACAAGCAATAGTGAAAGAAGTGGATAACAGATAAATGTAACGATAGAGATGTCTTGGCCAGCACACAACAAGCAATAGTGAAAGAAGTGGATAACAGATAAATGTAACGACAGAGATGTCTTGGCCAGCACACAACAAGCAGTAGTGAAAGAAGTGGATAACAGATAAATGTAATGACAGAGATGTCTTGGCCAGCACACAACAGCAATAATGAAAGAAGTGGATAACAGATAAATGTAATGACAGAGATGTCTTGGCCAGCACACAACAAGCAATAGTGAAATAAGTGGATAACAGATAAATGTAACGACAGAGATGTCTTGGTCAGCACACAACAAGCAATAGTGAAAGAAGTGGATAACAGATAAATGTAATGACAGAGATGTCTTGGCCAGCACACAACAAGCAATAGTGAAAGAAGTGGATAACAGATAAATGTAATGACAGAGATGTCTTGGCCAGCACACAACAAGCAATAGTGAAAGTAGTGGATAACAGTCAGATAAAAGCAAAACTATCAGTGATAGAGAAAAAAAAATGGAAATTTAAGCAGTTAGAAACTTTGAGAATGAAGGTAAAATGTCAAAAGAGACTTAGACTGCACAACTCAAAAAGCTGGAGAACAGTTCAAACAACTTTTCAAGCCTTAATTTCAAAGTTTTCCAAGCCAATAAAATTAGCATGATGGTAAGTTATTTTAACTATCCACTCTTATAATATAATAATGCTTACTTTACTGCATCCTGACAATATAATAATGCTTTCTTTACACAACCTGTCATCCCTGAGATTGCACTTCTGCTTATGCAGTCCCGGAAAGATAATTCACTCGAAATCTGTATGCTATATTCACCACCCATAAATACATGACTATTCGCAGCTGAATTTTTGTTGTTTTGAAATTGTGCTGATGCAGTTTTATTGTTATGCTTCACAGGTAATAAATCATTTGAAGCTTGTACATTATTATGTGTAAAAAAAAATTTGGTGTACATCAGTTTAATCTCTTAACCATAAAAATATGCGCCTGTTTGGCTTTCTTTAATTTTTTAACATATTGGTGTGAAGAAATAACGACTGGTGGTCTTTTTTTTTAGTTTTTAGTGTTAAATTTTGCAGACTAATTTTTTTTCTGCTCTTTTCTTGATTTCTTTAAAACAAAATGTTTTAATGTAATTGTTCTTAAAAATATAGAAAAATGTAATGAGTATTACTTGGGATTGAGCATGCTTATAATTGTACAGTTCTTATACTCCTGCACTAATGTAGTTGCATATCTATATTAATTACTGTGAATCAGTACAGCATTTGCTAGCTTTGATTGTTTCTCAGTGCTATATTTTAATATTGTTTGTAGTAGTACGCACGTACAACCAGCAGTTTGTAGACATACAGAGATTTATTTAATGTGAAGTGTAGTTTTACTAGGAATTTTTTCACATTTATCAGTGCATTATTTTATTCTGTAGCCATTACTAGATGTAGCCATTAACAGTGATCTAAAATGTTTTAGTATTAGCAGTAGCCTCACGGATAGAACACTTACTTACTTACTTAGTCGTTCCCCTTCTACCGTGAGGTGTAGAGGTTTGGAAGAGAGAGCGCCAGACTATCCTATCGGCTGTCTTCCTCCTGGCCTGGTTCCATTCTAGTTCTCGGTCCTTCAAAGATTGTCTAATGTTGTCCTCCCAGCGGACTCCGGGTCGTCCTGGGGGTCTGGATCCCTGGCTCTTTGTTTCCCATGCTTGTCGTGGTAGCCGATCTTCTCCCATTCTGCAGACATGGCCAAACCATCTTAGTTGGGACTGTTCTACTTGGGTCTGCAGGGGGTGGGATTTTAGGCCTTGACGTATTGTCTGGTAGCGGACCATGTCTCTTCTTGTTACTTCAACCACCTTCCTCAGATACCTCATTTCTGAGGTTTGGACGGATAGAACATACATTGAGAAAACCTGTTGATAACATTATCAGACAATCCCTGTTCTGGAATCTCCAGGGTAAGAGAAGAAGAGGAAGACCAAAGAACACAGGGAGAAGAGAACTGGTGACAGACATGAAAGGGATGAAGAAGGAATGGAAAGACTTTGAGCTGATGGCATGGGACAGGAAGACTTTGCATACATTTATTGAAAGCCTATGCTCCTGGGGAGTTAGAAGGTGAAAGAAGAATGAGGCTCAAGCCTAGAAACAAGGATATAAAGATGACGGTTCAGCTTGGGAGAAAGCTGAGCTATAAATGTTGTTTTTTCCAACACAAGAACACAGTGACAGTTCAAGGGCTTTATAAATACAGTTCATAGACTTTATATACGCATGCAGCAAAATGGTATATACGTTTTTGTGTTTGATTTTGTTGATATTGCTTAGAAGAAAATAATTTTAATATTTTAAAGTGAATGTCAATCTTAAAGTATAGAAGCCATAAATAAAAGTTATATTTTTATACTGAAATTTAAATTAATGAAGGTTATAGAAATTTATCACATTTGTTTGTTATTCTTCTGTTTGTTCTATAACACATGAAAGGCTAAATTTCAGTTCTTATTATAATTTATGCTACAGTTCATTCTGTGTTAAAGAAACTTTCTATTTTGGACTTTTACAGATTCATGTTAGATAGTTCTATCTGCATGATTGTATAGGATATAAATGTCTGTAATATAAAAACTTCAGTGCTATTATGAACTATATTTATTTAGGAAATCCCCACTTTACTACTTTGTATGATGCTACACTGAGTCAGAGTGAGGATAATTAAGCTGCTAAGAATAAAAAGCAGGCGTAAATAATAAAGGGAGCTGCTGTATAACTGGAGATAAAGTTAATAACATCAATAAACATTGATTCACATTAAGTCGGGTTTACAAAAAAATTTATCAAAAATTGACTCCTATTGAGTCGGGTTTACAAACAAAAATTCTTATTTGCTCATTTGACCTGTTTTTTTCTTTTTTCAATGTGCAATTTGTAATATACTTTGTCTTTTTCTCTTAACCTGTAAATATTTCTTGCCTTCACCTGTCTGTGACTGACTAACAATGAGTAAATCCCGAAACATCTCAAATTTTGAGTCTATCATTCTGTTGTAAAACTGAATCAATACCAATTTTTATAAAAGTAAAAGTCACGAATGTGTTTGTTTGTTTGTTTTATTTTGTTGTTGTTGTTCGGTGCTGTTGTAAAGCTAGCCGTCTTCTGTCTCCTTTCTTCTGCAGCATCCATTTGAAGTGGGCATTATACGACAGTTCACCTTCTCCTCCGCCTCTCAGCGCATGAGTGTCATCACAAGAACCATGGGAGAGTCACACATGGACGTTTACTGCAAGGGGGCACCTGAGAAAATTGCTTCCCTTTGTAAACCTGAGACAGGTGCGTTGTTGTTTTGAGCTTTGAAGTAGTCCAGTGCAGTACTTATCATCATCATTATTGTCATCACCTTTTTTCGTTCTTTATGGAGCATGGAGCCACCACAGTATATGACCATTATGAAGAAGCCTACACCAAAGAACAAACTTCTGCAGCTCCGTCTCTGTAGCAGTTTGTTTTATAAAATGAGGTTGGCAGCCCCATGCACCTCATATTAGTCTTATTGTATGACAAGCCTGATGGAGCAGTGGCCCTGTTATTTCTTTGTTTTTCAGAGGCCCGCAGGAACTACTCGGGGAATGCAGTATCTAACGGGCATAATTCATTTGATTTTGAAAAATGCATATCAGTTACTTGTGTTATGTTTAGGAGAAAAGAAAATAAAGCTTAGATTTTCATGTACATAAACTCTTGATCTTATTAGATTATTTTTTTTTTTTTTGGTACATTAGCGCAAGATATCTCTTTTGTCAGATTGACAGAGTTGTTTGAGCGCTGATCTAGCGCGGGCAAAGGTGCCGGGTTCGAATCGCAATACTGACACACTCCATTCAACCCAGCTGTAAATGGGTACATGACCAGAGTCAGGGAAGGAAAAGGCAGCGAAGAAGGGAACCGGTCACCCTGCCTCTCAATGCTGGATCTAGTACAGTGAAGTCTCTGACACTTCCACTCCACTACAGCAGTATCTGCTATGGGACTACCTTTTTACCTCTGTTTTAAATAGTACTAAAAAATCAGGAAAATTTAGGAGAGCTGATGGAGCAGGAGGTGCCATTATTTCTGCTATTTTACGCTGCACAACACTACACAAGATACAAGCATACATGATAGAAAACATTATATAGAGTGTTGCATTAGGAGGCTATCTGATCATCAGAAGATGCACCACCATAAGACAAGAGTTTCAGCCCTTTTTTCCCCTTTATACTCTAAAAGTGGTGGGCCAACTTGGGTCATAGCTCCCAAGTGCCACCTTTTTTTTACTTTCAGCTGCACTGGAAATTGTGAAAGTAACAAGTTTGTTGTATATAAATTACTGTGCTGAATTCCATAGCTCATTGAGGTTTTTCCACATTCAGCACAGTGCCTTTTTCAAATTTTTACCAAGTTTTTTAAGTCCCTTGTTCTTGACTGTCCTTTTAAGCGAAATTATTTCAGTAGATCGTACATTGAGGCAGCCTCTAGACGTATGTACATGTACAAATGTGAACCCCTTATGCTGTAAACCCCTTATACTGTGAACCCCTTATGTCTTAAATCCATTGAGACATTGTTATGTCTATGCATATATAAGAGTGAGTGACATAATTCCAGAAATGAATTTATTTGTCAAAAGTACAAAGATTGGTGGGGTGGTGTCAGTCATGGTTATTGTCTTTTGGGATTAATATTACACTGAACAAGAGATGAGAAGAAGACCCTTATGATGGATAGGACACTCACAGAGGAAACCTGTTGATAGTATGTCAAGGCTGACCTTGATCTGGAATCTCCAGGATAAGAGAGGTAGAGGGAGAGCAAAGAACACACAGAGATTTCAGAAGGCATGAAAGGATGAAGTAAGACATGAAAGGATGAGTAAGACATGAAAGGATGAGTAAGACATGAAAGGATGAGTAAGACATGAAAGGACGAGTAAGACATGAAAGGATGAAGTAAGACATGAAAGGATGAGTAAGACATGAAAGGATGAGTAAGACATGAAAGGATGAAGTAAGACATGAAAGGATGAGTAAGACATGAAAGGATGAGTAAGACATGAAAGGACGAGTAAGACATGAAAGGATGAGTAAGACATGAAAGGATGAGTAAGACATGAAAGGATGAGTAAGACATGAAAGGATGAGTAAGACATGAAAGGACGAGTAAGACATGAAAGGACGAGTAAGACATGAAAGGACGAGTAAGACATGAAAGGATGAAGTAAGACATGAAAGGATGAGTAAGACATGAAAGGACGAGTAAGACATGAAAGGACGAGTAAGACATGAAAGGATGAGTAAGACATGAAAGGATGAGTAAGACATGAAAGGATGAAGTAAGACATGAAAGGATGAAGTAAGACATGAAAGGACGAGTAAGACATGAAAGGATGAAGTAAGACATGAAAGGATGAGTAAGACATGGAAGGATGAGTAAGACATGAAAGGATGAGTAAGACATGGAAGGATGAGTAAGACATGGAAGGATGAAGTAAGACATGAAAGGATGAAGTAAGACATGAAAGGATGAGTAAGAAATGAAAGGATGAGTAAAACATGAAAGGATGAGTAAAACATGAAAGGATGAGTAAGACATGGAAGGATGAGTAAGACATGAAAGGATGAAGTAAGACATGAAAGGACGAGTAAGACATGAAAGGATGAGTAAGACATGAAAGGATGAGTAAGACATGAAAGGATGAGTAAGACATGAAAGGACGAGTAAGACATGAAAGGACGAGTAAGACATGAAAGGATGAAGTAAGACATGAAAGGATGAGTAAGACATGGAAGGATGAGTAAGACATGAAAGGATGAGTAAGACATGAAAGGATGAGTAAGACATGGAAGGATGAGTAAGACATGAAAGGATGAAGTAAGACATGAAAGGATGAAGTAAGACATGAAAGGATGATTAAGACATGAAAGGATGAGTAAAACATGAAAGGACGAGTAAGACATGAAAGGACAAGTAAGACATGAAAGGATGAAGTAAGACATGAAAGGATGAGTAAGACATGAAAGGATGAGTAAGACATGAAAGGATGAAGTAATACATGAAAGGATGAAGTAATACATGAAAGGATGAGTAAGACATGAAAGGATGAAGTAAGACATGAAAGGATGAGTAAGACATGAAAGGACGAGTAAGACATGAAAGGACGAGTAAGACATGAAAGGATGAAGTAAGACATGAAAGGATGAAGTAAGACATGAAAGGATGAGTAAGACATGGAAGGATGAGTAAGACATGAAAGGATGAGTAAGACATGAAAGGATGAGTAAGACATGAAAGGATGAAGTAAGACATGAAAGGATGAAGTAAGACATGAAAGGATGAGTAAAACATGAAAGGATGAGTAAGACATGAAAGGATGAAGTAAGACATGAAAGGATGAGTAAGACATGAAAGGATGAAGTAAGACATGAAAGGATGAAGTAAGACATGAAATGATGAAGTAAGACATGAAAGGATGAGTAAAACATGAAAGGATGAAGTAAGACATGAAAGGATGAAGTAAGACATGAAAGGACGAGTAAGACATGAAAGGATGAGTAAGACATGAAAGGATGAGTAAGAAATGAAAGGATGAAGTAAGACATGAAAGGATGAAGTAAGACATGAAAGGATGAAGTAAGACATGAAAGGATGAAGTAAGACATGAAAGGATGAAGTAAGACATGAAAGGATGAAGTAAGACATGAAAGGATGAAGTAAGACATGAAAGGACGAGTAAGACATGAAAGGATGAAGTAAGACATGAAAGGACGAGTAAGACATGAAAGGACGAGTAAGACATGAAAGGACGAGTAAGACATGAAAGGACGAGTAAGACATGAAAGGACGAGTAAGACATGAAAGGACGAGTAAGACATGAAAGGACGAGTAAGACATGAAAGGACGAGTAAGACATGAAAGGACGAGTAAGACATGAAAGGACGAGTAAGACATGAAAGGACGAGTAAGACATGAAAGGACGAGTAAGACATGAAAGGACGAGTAAGACATGAAAGGACGAGTAAGACATGAAAGGATGAGTAAGACATGAAAGGATGAGTAAGACATGAAAGGATGAGTAAGACATGGAAAGACCTTGAGCAGATGGCACAGGACAGGAAGACTTGACATATGTTTGTTGAAGGCCTATGCACCATGGGGAGCTGAAAGTTTATGAAGTATGATGAGGATGATGATGATTACACTGAACTGTAAAAACCTGATATCCGGGAGTTTGACGTGTGAGCTATGCCCTCTTCAAACGTGCATTAATTTCCATTAAAGTTTTCCATTTTAATGATTTATTTCATCATTGTCAAAAGTTGGGCAACCGCAGCTGAGATTCAAAGATGTGTTCAAGAGTGACACAAGGGCACTGGACATAAATCCAGCAACCTGGGAGGATGAAGCTGCCGATCGCACGTAGTGGTGATGCTCTCTATGGCGCCACCTCAGATTTGGCAAAAAGAAGCTCTCATGGCAAGCAGAAGAGAGGAGAAAACATCGAAAGGAACAAGGAAAATAAGCAGCTGATGGATGTCACCTCCGGGGCACATCCCCATAGTCTGTTATGAATGAAGGGGGTTATTTTTATTATTATGTCAAAAGTACCTCATGTAGCTCCCGAGAGTCTGTCTCCGGGTGTTAAGAATTTGACAATAAACATATTGTATTTTCCATGAAGATCTGATGAGACAGAGAAAGAAAATAGGACTATTGCTCCCTTAGGTATGTTGTGAGAGATGATTAATACGAGCTTGTACATGGGGGCCGGCAGTTAGATCATGTACAACAAAGTGGTACAGAAACCACATCTGCAAGAGTGCATGGATGCTGTGGTACAGGCTTCTGGCAACGGGTACCAGCTGCAGGGGTAATAAGTGAACAGAGAAATTAATGAGTGAATTATTGTATAAGTCTTGTTTTCTTCTTGAATTCACGATACTGACATATTACATATTTTATACAATAACTTCACTATTTCATGCACACACTGACAGACGTATACATCTACTAATAATGCAATGGTTGAACATGGGAGACAAATGAAGGATCACTATTTATTTACTACTCATAAAATTCCAGTCACAGAATGTCTAAAATAGTAGTCGTTATTTTATTTCTGTATATTTTTTGCAGTGCCACATGACTTTCACTCAGTTCTTCATGGCTACTCAATCCAAGGGTATCGAGTCATTGCTTTGGCTTACAGACCAATGGATCCAAAGATTACCTGGCATCAGGTGCAGAGAATATCCAGGTCGGATGTCAAAAAGTGTCATAGCAGTACCAGATATACCTTGAAGCAGTTAATTCAGAATGCTAAATCTTTATATTGTTAGTTTAATAGTTTGAATATATATGATGTTTTTTGTAAACCTACGATTTCCTACTTTTATTTGTATATACTTTATTATCTGATTATAAGCAAGAAGGCGAAGAAGTGTTAAAACAATATATATGTATGAATATATAATTTTCGTTTGCAAAATCATCAAGCAGTTATAGGTCATTAGTAGGTTATTTTTTTGTTACGGGATATTATTGGACTTATGAAAGTCTGACTGATTTCAGATGGCCAGAAAGTGCCTCTTTTGCTTCCAAGTGATTTCTAGTAGTGGACCAATTGATATAGCTTGTCTCAAGCTGAATGTTTACAGAGAAAGACCCTTGGGGCTGAAATAAAGATATCTGCGCTTCCTCAAAGAGAAAATGAAATAGATAGATTGGATTCATATATGATATACAGAGAGCTACAGAGGATGACTTTTGCTATGAAATATAATTATTATTTCCCTTTTCACTGCCAATGGACCAGGGAGCCACCAGTGCAGCTGGTGGTCCCCCCTGCAGGTAACCTGCGCCAAAGCATTCATGTGTTTTTACAATGGTAGTTTCTGTAGCAATATATTTTACATGATGAGGTGACTAGCTCCAGGGATAACCTCGTATTAGCTGCCTCTTTCAGCGTTGACGCGCCTGAGGAAGATGTAGTTTTATTCTTTCGTTGTCTCCCTAGAGACCCCCCAGGAACTTCATGAAAGGTAAAAAGGTCAGTGATCCCGTTACACACCCATTGAGACATATTGGGAATACGGTGTTAGGCCCATATTTTCTCAACCATCGGCACACTAGGAGTGATGTGGTCAGCATCACGCCAGCCGCCTTAACCTTCACAGAGTTGCTCTGGTACCCAATTCATGAGGCTGGATCGACCCTGGAGTCGTTTGTGGTCTAAAAAATCCCACCTCAACTGGGGATCAAACCATGGACCACCGAGCTAGGAAGCCAGTGCACTAACCACTTTGCTACCACGGCTCCTAGACACTTCATGTGGCACTGTGAAAATTGCTACATTTAAATTTCTATGGGGGAAGTAACTGGGTACAAGATAATGACATTTGTCTGTGTTTATCAAATAGGGACAAGGTGGAGAAAGACTTGAACTTCTTGGGCCTTTTGATTATGCAAAATCAGCTGAAGCCACAAACAGCACCCGTCATTCGTACTCTAAAAAAAGCAAATATTCGATCAGTTATGATTACTGGTAAGTGTTGTCATGTTTTGTTTGGTATTACTGCATTATTGGGAATACCCCAAATGGCTCTCTGCCTAATTCCCCATATATCATGAATGGACAGCGCCCATGTGAAACTGTCAAACTAAAGATAATAAACCAATCACATTAATTTAAGTAGTCGGTGTGGAATAAATATTTTGCTGCAAATAACAGCTTTCGTTAAACAGTGGTCATTGTGTTTACAGAAAATTAAACAATTTTTAGCATGAAGCATGTCAGTCACAAACCAAGTATTTAGAGTGGGAAAGCCCTAGGTCTAGGCTGCTAGCAACTGCTCGGGTAAAAGAAAATACTTTACTTTCAGACGACAATGAACATAAATGTGATGAAACATACATGAAAGTGACTTAGAATCCTGTGGTGAAGAAAGTAGATCTAATAGGGATAATGAGCAGGATTGTGGCAATGCCAGGGGTCGGGACTCTCTATCAGATGGTAGTGGATAATTCTACATGCTGGGCTGACTGGCACAGTAAGGCTGAATACTAGATTATAAATACACCAACTGTTGATGATATCCTGTAATTTTTTTGGTATATGTACATTGGTTTTTTTTTTTTTATCATTGTTTCTGTGACGTGTGCTTTTATACATTTTTATGTCACCTTCACTGCCATCACTGGTGTCAATCCCTTGTCGAGGCATGGTGGCTGGTGTACCCTGATTACCCCCAGAGCTATGCCAGCGGGAGTTTTACTCCTGGAAGGTTCTACCAAGCTGGACAGGTTTGCACGGGCAGGGGTCAGACTAAAGCAGACACCCTGGTCCTCCAGGTTGGGGGTTTTAGCATAGGGCTGACACCCTGTCTATGTAAAAAAGAAATGAAGTTACGGAAACGACAACAAATGAACAAACTTTGCTGCGGGACGGACATCCGGAGTCTTAGGCTCGTATGACTGTCAGTGGTGAAAGCCGAAAGGAAGCCACTGACATGAAAATGGATGTCCTGACCGCAAAACGCGAAACAAGAATAGGATTTTGGAATGTCAGGACAATGAACAAGACGAGTAAACTGAAAAAGGTCACAGCAGAAATGAGAAACTATAGATTACACATTCTAGGGATAAGTGAGAGCAGATGGACAGGGGCAGGAAAAGTTAAAACAGCAACAGGAGAAACAGTACTTTACTCTGGAAGAGAGGATGGACAGCACAATGAAGGTGTAGCCATTATTCTACAGAAAGGAATAGAAAGGACATTACTGGAATGGAAACCCATCAATAACAGACTGATAAGAATAAGATTGAGAGGGAGATTCACCAACACTACAATAATACAATGCTACGCACCAACGAATGACAGTGATAAAGAGGTCAAGGATGAATTCTATCAACAACTGCAGAAAGAAATGGAAGACACACCTAGATATGATCTTATCTTAGTAATGGGAGACCTCAATGCAAAAGTTGGAACACAATACATGTAATGAAAGAGTAATGGGGAAATGCGACAGCAGAACAGCAAACGAAAATGGGGAAAAATTAATAAGTTTCTGTAGCATTAACAACCTGGTCATTGGAGGAACACTTTTCCCACACAAAGAAATTCACAAATTAACATGGGAATCACAAAATGGTTGGGACAGAAACCAGATAGACCACATCATGGTTAACGGTAGATGGAGACATGCATTACAAGACGTGAAAGTAAGAAGAGGTGCAGATGTGGGAAGTGATCACCATTTAGTAGTAGCAAAACTGAAAGTGAAACTAAGAAGGGCTGGACCAACTGTAACTACACAGAAAAGGTTTGACATCAGCAAATTGAAGGACCCCCTTACCAGAAAAGCTTTTGCGGTTGTCATAAAGAAACAATATCAATTTGCTAAAAGTCAGGAAAAGACATTGACTGATGATATAGACCAGAAATTCAACACCATTTCAACAATATATAAGGAAAGCAGCAAATCATGCTTGGAATTCCAGGAAAGGAAGAAGCAAGACTGGATAACACCAGAAACATTAAACACCATAACGATGAGAAAGGAAATGAAAAGAAAGAAAACAGAAGCAAAGTCCCCCAGGTTAAAGCAACTATATAGCGAACAGTACAGTCAGCTGAACAAGGAAGTTAAACGCTAAACCCGAGCCAACAAAAGGAATTTCCTAGATGATCTTGCAAGACAGGAAGAGGCAGCACTGAGAAATAAACAAAGCACAGTATACAAAATAACTAAAATCATCAGTGGAAAACGAGGTGCAAACAATATTACATTAGTAAGAGATAAGCAAGGAAATCTCATCACGACAGCAGAGAAACAAGAAACAAGATGGGCAGAGCATTGCAGAGAAACTCTGAATAAGGAACCACCAGAGACACAATTGAATGTTCCTGAGGCTGAAAACGATCTAGATGTTAATACAGACATTCCACGAAAAGAAGAAATCATCACAGCAATCAAAGGGTTAAAGAATGGAAAAGCTCCTGTCCATGATAACTTAAATGCAGAGCTATTTAAGACAGACCATGAGCTAGCAGCAGAACTATTAGAACCACTATTTGCACAAGTCTGGAAAACAGGGACAACACCAATGGAGTGGAACAAAGAATTAATTGTCAAATTGCCCAAGAAGGGAGATCTTGCAGACTGCAATAATTGGAGAGGAATCACTCTTCTCTCAGTTCCCAGCAAAATACTAGGCAGGATAATTATACAGAGAATTTCAAAAGCAGTAGACCACAAACTGAGGAAAGAACAAGCAGGATTTAGAAAGAACAGAAGATGTGCAGATCATATATTTACCCTCAGGAACATTATAGAGCAGTGCTCAGAATGGCAAAGACCGCTGTACATTAATTTCGTTGATTTTGAAAAGGCTTTTTACATAAGGACAGTTTATGGAAAATGCTGAGGGCTTATGGAATTCCAAGCTGCATAGTGTCAATCATAAAAAGCCTCTATGCCAACTTTACGTGTAGTGTTGGGCAGAGCAACCTAACCTTTGAGGTGAAGACAGGAGTACGACAGGGATGCCCTTATCAACCACTCTATTTTTAACAGTCATAGACTGGGTGATGCACCAGACAACAGAGGGCAGTCCAAGAGGAATAAGATGGACTACATTTTCTACATTAGAAGATCTGAATATGCAGATGACATTGCACTACTAGCACATTCACATCAACACATCCAGGAAAAAATGGATAGACTTAATAAGTGGTGGGCTTGAACATCAATCTAGAGAAGTCAGAGGTCATGACGCTCAATGGGAGCAACCCTGAGCCCATATCAGTAAGGAATCAGCACTTGGAACAGACAGACACTTTCACATACCTAGGATGCATAGTAACACCAGACAGCGGAGCAAGCAAAGACATCAACAACAGAATGAACAAAGCAAGAACAACCTTTTTTAGTCTAAACAACATCTGGAAGTCTTCTCAGTACAGCACAAGCACAAAATTAAGATTATATCAGAGCTGTGTGCTTTCTGTGCTTCTCTATGGTGCGGAATGCTGGAGAATTACAGAGAAGGAAATGTCGAAATTGTCATCTTTTCACACAACATGCCTAAGAAAAAATCACCGAATCTTTTGGCCGAATACCATCACCAACCAAGATCTGCTTACTCGGAGCAAGCAAGAGGACATGCACACCATCATAGCTGGCAGACGCTGGAGCTGGGTAGGCCATGTCCTCAGAAGAGACCCCGATGCCATCACAAAAACAGCTATGCTATGGACCCCTGAAGAAAAACGAAAGAGAGGCCGACCAAAAACAACTTGGCGGAGGGGCTGAGATGCAAAGAATGAACCAGAGTTGAGGCACTGTACGAAGGATGGCCGCCGACCGAGCAAAGTGGAATCAATTTGTTGTTGCCCTACAAGATGTCACCAGGCGTGATGGCCACTGACTGCTTTGACGGTCGGCGGCTAAGGATCAAAGAAGAAGAAGATGTCACCTTCAAATCTTGCAATTGATTTTTCAATTACTTCCAGATGAGCAATAGCTCTGAAATTTGGCAAAGTTGTGAATTCCCGATGACAATACAATAATCAGTATTAAAAATAATAAAATTAATAACAAAATATATAAAAGGAGCTCAACTTTTATTACCACTTTTCTTTTCGTTCCTTACGGAGTTCACTATTTTGTATGCAACGTCACCAAGTTATGTGATCTTCACAATTTTGTGTACAACTTGTATGCAACATCACCAAGATATGTGATCTTGTACTCAATTTTGTGTACAGCGCCATCAAGTTGATTCTTAAATGCATGCACTACAGTGAAAACTAACTTTTGTTCTAATAACATTTTCAAACTTTTTATGTGCTCAATAGACACAGTGTATGTCCATTAACCAAATTCTACAGTTTATTTTGTTAAAAAAATGTGGTTACCATGGTAACCAAAAAAAAAAATCTGCCATATTGGATTTTCACCAATTTTCTAGAGCTAAAATCATGTGTTTCCCATTGACCAAACTTTATCAAATTGCACACACATGTTGTGACTGACAATTAAAACAATTTTACACATGCTTTTTTTGATAAGTTTAAAATTCTATTTTTAATGATTTAAAAAAAAACACTATATTTGTATGAAAAAAAATATTTAAAAAATATTTAAAAAAATATATCAAAGCAAATTATCAAAATATCAAAAAAAAGCTTGTGACAATTTAAAGATATATATGTGTACTACATGCATGCCAAATTTCAGACTGATCTGTTAGATAGGGTGTTAGTTTTTAAATTTTTTGTTAATAAAATGTTAGTTTTAAGAAAAATGCATTTTACTCACCGAGTGCCTTGTCTTGTCCAGTATACTCCATTCTGGGGGGCTGAATGTGTTTAAAATTGTCCAGCACTATATGCCGCACCTCCTTCCGCTTCCGGCAGCTCCTCCTCTCGCCTTTGTCTTGCCTCTTGCCTAATTTTTCTTCTTTTTACAAGTTTGTCAGCCTCATATTTCTGGCTGTTGGCCAGATGTTTCCTTAATCGCACCTGTCCAAGGCGTTTCGAGTTTGTTCCAGATGCTTGGCCATACAGCTTTTTTATTTCTGCACTGGCTGATGGACCAAAAGTTGAACTCTCCAATGGCCACAAGGATACTGAATTTGACTTTTTTAATGACACAAATGTCCGCTTGCTGCAACGACTCCATATAATATTGTGGAGGCTATCATTTGCATTTTGAGTTGCACCTAGCTCACACTGCTTGAGCAGATGCTGATCAGTAAGACGCTCGTAAATAAGGGCTAATTGCTTATGGAGCAGGTTGTAGTCTAGCGGAGTATGAACTTGGGTCTCGTGGGGTCCACAGCTTCTCCTTTGGCCATGGAAGCCTGATAGAAACACCAGGAGTTTTTGCCTGGCGGACACAAATTATGTTGGGGTTTGTCATTTGTCGAATACCCATGGTAGAGAGAAGCCATGATGGCTTGTTTCACCTCTGGAGGTGTACTATGCTGGCGGATGGCCCTGGTGTAGTAAATACACAGTTTTCTTATGGCATTTTGGGTCAGACGACCATGGCCATTTCCCACAAGGGTGACTTTTTGTTTCCTGCAGTCAGTAATGAGTGTCCTCAGTGCAGTGCCTAATTGCTTTGCGACATGGTTGACGCACTCTTCTGTGGTTTTGTCAGCTTCTGGACCATACGGTTTGATGTCGCAGAGTCTGTTGTAGGCCTTGGAATCGCCATCTGATAGCAAAACAGTGTAGCGTAGCTTGTGATTTACCACTGAACGGAGCCAGAAAACCTCACAGGCTTTTACTTCCATCATTCCGGCTGACCCTTCGTAATTACAGCAGCAGTCCTTCTGATGCTCTGCTTTCCATTGTTCTAATTTGTTAGGGTTGTTTTTCACTTGCTACTGTCCAGTATTCTCGCATGTGTAACAGAAAGAAGACATAACGTGCATATCGATGACCATGCCAGTCAAGATGTTGATAACACTGCCAACACCTATCAGTGACTTATAACCTCTAGATAGCCATGTTGCATCAAAGCTGACAGCGATGTCAATGACTTCTATTTTTTTTATTAATGGTACGATGCTGACTTTTAGCATGTTTAGCCCAGACGATGCTGACGGCATGTTGAAATACTGTAGAGTTGTGCATGGTATTCAAATGATCAAAAATTTGATCTGCATATTTCTGTACGTAGGTTTAGCACAGACAGTTGAGAAGCACTATTCTAGCTCGCGCTCAAGTTCAGATCGACTTGGGCCAGCGGTGTAAGGCACTATTGGATCCGCGATTTGAACTATAGGCCTATTGGATAGCCTACATTTTTTGGCTGCAAGCTATAAACTACTTGAAAAATTATTTTTGGGTTTTTAGTGCATTAAAAGCGTGCGTTTAAAATATTTTTTATATGTTTTTTTTTTTTTGCTTATGAACTCAGGCATAGTGGGACGTAACTCTCAGGGGATCAGGGCTGGTAGGGTTAATAGACAGGTCATGATTACTGTTTAGTTTGTCTAAGTTCATAGTGGTAAATATTTGTAGACCAGTCTCACAATTACTAGTTTATATGTGTATGTTTATATTGGATCTCATGAGCTATTAGTAGACAAATCATGGTTACTAATTAAATGTGATTTGTTTGTTTGGATTTATGTGGGACCCCAAGATGCAGCAATAGTGAATGCAGTCAGCGACCCATAGCTGTACTGCTTGCATCAGGACCAGCGAACCAGAGCTGGTAAAGACCGCACTCCACCTCCATGTGGTGGTCCTGGAAACAGTCTGAAGCAGTGCAGTCTGGCTGAGCGAGTGCGGATCGCAATGGGAAGGCAAACCCGGTCCCTAAAAAATGCCGTGCTGAAGTCGGATGTGTCGACCGAAAGGTGCAGATATCACAGCTTAGGCGTAAACAGACACAACGCAACCACCGTCCTTTTCAGGGCGAACGAGGAGGAAGAAGAAGAAGGATTTATGTCAGTTGCTAGTCGCTCACTCTTAATTTTACTTGTTAACATCTTACAGTGCTCTGCAACACCCTACATTCCTTTATATGAGGTGTCCTTTTCCACTCCCATTCTATTTCCCCGTGCGATCACCATTTTTTTTGTTTTAAATGAAAAAAGTTATCATTCTGTCTTTTTCTACCTCATATAACCTCTTCCATCTCTATTACCTTTATTATTATATCTGGGTTGTTTCTTGTTCTGTTTCCCTTCTTAGATTGTAGTGTTTACACTCGGAAGTGGCAGCCATTTCATGTTTTCATGGCAAGCTCTCTTTTTGATGGGCATGCTAGATCTCAGCTGCTTTTACGAGCTTTACATTATTTATATTCTTACGTGTCCTACTTAGCTCTCACTTGCCTTTCTCTGACAAAGTCCTTGTGGCCACAACATTGGCTTTTGTCTTAGTAAGACGAATCACTTTTGTCCCTATTTTTTTTTCATATCCATCCACCATACTTAACGTCTTACTGCAGTTCACCTCATGTTCTACAACAAACAATAGTTAGTAATTAGTACTTGAGTGTTCCAGTAATTGCCCCATGTAGTCCCAGGGTTCTCTGAGGGGGACAAAGAAAGAACAAGTCCACTGTTCCCTCAAGCATATCGTAAAAGGTAACGGTTGTGCATGGACTGGTATCCTCATCATGTAGAAGCACGGTGTTGCAGAATCAACAGTGTAGGAGCTTTTTTTAGGAGACAGGCTTCCTGTAAGGTGGAGCCAGCTTCAGATTTGGCTCCATGGTCAGTAAGGAGTGGAAAGAAGATGATGATTTTCCAGTAGTTAATACTGTTTTTCATCTCTCTACTGAGACCTTGCAGTTAATATTTAAAATGGTTTTTTTTTCTTAACCTAGGAGACATGACACAGACTGCCATCAGTGTGGCCCGTAACTGTGGAATGGTGGGCAGGGATGATCGAGTCATCCTTGTGCATGCACATGCACCAGACAAAGAACATAGTGCAAGAATAGAGTGGGAGGAAGCAGAGCACCCAGTAATTTCTGCTGCAGAGGAGGAAACAGCTGGGCCAACACCGACAGTTGAGAATGACATCGACCGAGAGGTGAATGACTTTTAATACCTGATTTAAACTTAAGTTGATGATAAGACAGAGACAAGGATTATAAGCTGTGATGGTTCAGATCAGATCAGCTGCTGACTTCCAACATCTTTTATCTCTTTGTCTTGATGGTACACTCTGATGGACCTGTCCATCTCTTGATGTTATCCTGCCTCCACCTTACCCTTCAGCTGCCCAAGGAGCATAGACCTTAAGCAAACGTCTGCCAAGTCCTGTCACGTGCCATCAGCTCAAGGTCTTTCATTATCATTTTCATTTTTGTCTCCAGTTCTTATCTCTTGTGTTTTTTTTATCTGTCTCCCTCTACCATATATACCCACGTCATGTTATCTATCCATTTACAGCACTGTCTTCCTCTTGCACGTTTGCCGTCAACTCTTGCTTCTTCTATTATGGTTTTCTGCGAGGTTTTATATCTTTTTGTAGGACCAATATATTTAAACAAACTTTGATGTCTCATTCCTAGCTTCTCTAGGACCTATTTATTTGTTTTCTCCTAATGGAGGTTGGAACCACACCACTATAGCTGACCGCCTCTCAGGAAACCTGAATCAAAGCCCTTGCTCTTGTAGCACTAGTTTCTGTTTTGAGTTTTCCAGCACCCATACTTTACTACATAGGAATCTCCTTCTATGATATGTCTGATATAGTACTGGTCCTGTTCATTCTGTGTCTCTTCATAGACTCCTAGGAACTGCACAATGCAGTATGAGCAGTGGCAGAAAATAATGAAGTAAAGATGCTTCACCATTACGTTACTACGAGGGACGGTAAAAAAGTAATGCCTCGTAATTTTTAATTTCATTCAATAGGCAAGGAAACAGATAAAATTCACATTGAAATGTAGCCCCAAGTCTGAACTTCAAAAATTTATTTCTCAATGTAGTCTCCGTTATTTGTTACAGTTTTTGTCCATCTTCTCACAAGGACATGTATCCCCGCACGGTAAAAATTTGTGTCTTTTTTCCTAAACCACTGGCGTATGGCGCGTTTAAGGGTCTCGGTGTCCTCAGAGTGATGTCTTCTTTCAGTGGTCTAAACAGATGGAAGTCAGAAGGTGCAAGATCGGGACTGTAAGGGGGATGTGGTAATAATGTCCAGCTAAATTCTGCATCACATCAATGGTGCGTTTAGCGGTGTGTGGCGTGGCATTATCGTGCAACAGTAGTGCAGTTCTCTGATCTTTTAATGGGTAAAGTCGCCGAAGACGACCCCTAAGCTTCTTCAAAGTTTCAATGTAACGGTCTGCATTCACCGTGTTTCCCTGTTCCAAGAAGTTGAGAAGAAATACACCCTTCTCATCCCAAAACACGGAGGCCATAACTTTCCCTACAGATGGTGAACTTTTGAACTTCTTTCTTGTCGGCGACGTTGTGTGATGCCATTCCATTGACTGCCTCTTGGATTCTGGTTAAAAAAAATGAACCCAAGTCTCATCACCTGTCACAATATTCGATAAAAACTCTTCTCCTTCAGTTTCGTAACGGTGCAGGAGGTTGATGGCTATGGTTTTCCTTGTTTCTTTATGTCTGTCTGTCAACATTCTGGGTACCCACCGTGCACAAACTTTTGGATAACCCAGGTCTTTAATGATGTTCTGGACACTGCCTTTACTAATGGACAACATGGAAGAAAGTTCATCCAGTGTTACCCAACGGTCACCACGAATGATGCCATCAACTCGATGAATGTTGTGTGGAGTCACTGCAGTAGACGGACGGCCTGTCCGCTTTGCGTCAGCCACTGAGGATTGACCTACTTCAACTTCGTCACAACGATGTACCCAACGTCGGACAGTGCTTACATCCACTGTTGAATCTCCATAAACATTCTTCAAACGTTCGTGGGGTCTCGCCTTCAGCATTGAGGAATTCTATGACATAACGTTGTTTTAACCGAATGTCTTTGGCAGCCATTTTTAAACTGTTACAGTGGTGCCACCTGTTATTGAAACAGGTTGGTAATGCTATACAGTGCAGAAGAGTGTTTGAGGAATCCTGCTAAATTTACAAATTGCACATCGATGCAGTATTTACATACATAAAAAATAGGAGGCATTACTTTTTGACCTTTCCTCATAGTTGTGCTTCTGTTTTATCTGTGTATCTTTCTCTTCAGAGACATAGCTTATTATTTACTATCTTGGATGCCTTTTTAATCTACAATAGCATATATTATAGTGCCTGCAGATGACAATCTCTGCTATGGTTTTATATATGCTCAGAGATTTAAGTGTGAGGTTTTGATGAGGTGGCAACCATCATGTAAAATAATTACCACAGAAACCACTGCTGTAAGTAGCATGCATATGCTTGGTGCAGCCTTCTTGGAGACAGTGGTGCAGCATTGACTCCATTCTCCTCAAGGAGAGCATGAGTTAGTGCAGGCTGTCTGAGAACAGCTATAGCAATGGTTCCATAGTCCTCCATTAGGAGTGACAAGGAGACAGGAGGAGCTTGGATCCTGCCCTGTTTAGCTGCCACCAGTCTCAGAAGAGACAAGGAAAGTAAAGGACGACTGCACCCTCAGTACGAGGTGACTAAGATGAGGTTGTACATGTGGTTGGCAGCCTCACCAAACAAATTGCCACAGGAATCTCAGCTGCTAGAGCATGTGGATGCTTGGTACAGGCTTCCTGAAAAAAGACCAGCTATAGTGGTGCTGCCATGCTCCCTAGGGAGTACAAAAGACAATAATGATAATGATGATCTTGGATGGTGCACCATTTGGTTCACAGGCATGTCATAAGATGCAGCCATGGTGAAGTTTGCTACAGGAATTGCAACTGCTAGAGCACTTGTGGTGCATTGGCGCTGGCTGCCTGCATGGAAGGTCCACAGCTATGGTGGTTTCCATGCTCCTTAAAAGAATTAATAAGGAACATTAATTCAAATGAGAGACTGACTCTCTACGAATCGTGGTGGTACTATTGACTATTGCCACTT
Source organism: Oreohelix idahoensis (assembly GCA_024509875.1). Lineage (NCBI taxonomy): Eukaryota > Metazoa > Mollusca > Gastropoda > Stylommatophora > Oreohelicidae > Oreohelix > Oreohelix idahoensis. Next base: position 608,037 of record JAMPIV010018254.1, on the reverse strand, counting down.
ATTTTTACAAAGTCCCAAAAAAAAAGAAAAACTACTTTATGGGTCAATGTTGGTTAGGGTTGTGTTAATTTAATAGTGTTATGAAAACACAGATGATCATATGTTGATATCATTGTTTCTAAAGAGGAAGTTTATGCTCAGAAGATGATTATTGTATTAATATATTAGTGTTAAAAGTGATATTTATGTGTTACTAACTCATCATCATCATCACCACCAAAATCTCCACCACCACCATCATCATCATTCATCAATCAAATATCATCATCTTCAGTCATCTGTCATCATGTCATTTTCTCCAGTCATCTATCATCATAACGACCACCACCACCATCATCAGTCAGCATCTTCAGTCATTTGTCATCGTATGTCATCATCTTCAGTCATCTATCAACATCAAATTCATAACCACCATCATCATCATCGTCAACGTCATTCATCAAATGTATGTCATCATCTTTAGTCATCCATCATCATCATCATCATCATCATCATGTGTCCTATTTGTTACTTATAGAACATAGGTCAGCAACTGTTAATTGCCACCAGTTTTCCATTTTGGGCTGTTTTTTTTAGCCCCATCCATGATGATGTCCTATTTGCTCTGGCTTTCTCGTCTGCCATTCCTGCCCAGGTTCTCTTTGACTTTCCAGCTCTACGCTTCCCCTACAGGCTACTATCAAGCACATGTCTGATTATACTGGTTGGTTGTTTCCTGAAGCTTGCTTGGTCTGTCTGTCTGCACCTTGACAGTTTTGCATGAATATAATTTTTTTTTTTTTTTTTTTTTTTGGAGGGGGGGGGGCATTGCTTGAATAACAGTGTTAACAGTTTTACATAAATATAATAGCGCTGATTAAGCAACCATTTGGTAGAGTGTTAAAGCACTTGTCTCTTAGGGAAATCTACCAGGCTCTGGGTCAAAGCCTGGTGGTGTCGTGCTCCAGTCTATGCAGTTATAAATAGGCACTTGAATCTGCTTTTGATTAAGGGAAGACAAAGGCAGCTAAGAAGGGAATTGACTACCCACCTCATAAAGCTGAGACCTAGTATAGTGAAGTCTCTAGCACTTCACTTCCCTATGGCAGTATCTGCTGTTGTACTACCTATAACTTTTAACAGAGCCGATAGTATTCCATTAGTGCAAAAGTGTTGAAAGCAATGGCACATGTCCCTATAGATAACATCTGCCAGGGTCCAAAAACACTGAAAATGCTTGTAAAGAAGAATAAGGGGCCGAAACACTTGATTGCCGGGGGAGAATTCTGATGATCAGATTGCCTCCTGTTGAATTGCTCTATATAGAGTTTCCTATCATGAGTTGTATAAAATTGTATTTGCATAAAAATGTTCTTTCCTGACCATGATGCTAAATGGATGAACTAAAAGAACAGCCTTCAGAACCCTGTTAAGGTTAAGTGATTATGATATCAATTGTTTGGTTATAGACTGTTATAGTTATCAAATATTTGGTAGTAGACAGTTACTATTACATTGTTGTACACTAAATGTTTGATTATAGACTTCTATGGTTACCAAATATTTGGTAGTAGACTTGTACAGTGTCAGACTGTATCTGCTTGCTACATTAGAAGTTCATTCCTAAGCTGACTTTGTGGTTGAGACGACACAGTGACGTGAAACATTTATGAGGATCTTGCAGCCAATTTTCTGAATGCTAAATAAAACAGAAAGGACCATGATGTTTTGGAAAGTGAATAGAACAACCTTAGCTTTGCTGCCTAGTATTGAAAATTTATTTCGTTTGAAATTCTGTTGTTTTTCGAGCTTATGATTGCCATTGTGGTTAAAGCACTTGTCTCTCACAGCAAAGGTACCAGGTTCTGGGTTCAAAACCTGGTAACATCATGCTCCAGTCTGTAAATGGATACTTCACTTTGCTCTTGAGTTAGGGAAAGTGAAGGCAGCAGCAAATAGAACTGACTCCATAAAGCTGGACTTTGTGTAGTGAAATCTCTAACACTTCGTTCGTTCCCCTCTGGTAGTCAGCTATGGGACTACTTTTACCTTTTTTTTTTTTTAAAATTGTTTTTCAGTCTGCCTGAACCAGTCTTCAGCCCTGCATTCTGTTTTGTAGATTTTCACATCTTGTCCAAAAATTATGCAGGTCAATTATCATAATACAGTAGAGCATTGATTGTCCGAACTAATTGGGACCAAGGTTGGATCGGTTAATCAAATAGTTAGGATAATCAAACATACATGAGAATACCCAGTTTACATGAAACAATGTGTAATTAAGCTTACAATTAAATTATTGTACGCAAGATCATTACTCCTATATTTTGAAATATGAAGTATTATAAAAATAATTGATTCAGGAAATGGTTTGTAAATAATAACCAAAGCATTTTGATGAAACAATGTATATTATATTTATTTTGAACTTACCTACCGTAATTGTTTGACATAGTTTCAACTATAAATCACATGGTAGCTAAAGCCAAAACTTGATTTTTAACTCTTGTAATGACAAATTACAACCTGCAAGTCTGGAAAGAAGAGCTGGAGAAGAGAGGGATGATCATAAGCAGCTCGAAAACAAAAACCATGGTGATATTACGAGAGGAAAGAAGACATCAGATTAAGCTGGGAGAACAGGTCCTGGAGCAGGTCAACCACTTTAAATACCTTGGAGCTGTCATAGACCAGAAGGAAGGCATCAAAGAAGAGTTGGCTACCCGAAGAGCAGCAGCTGGGAGACTTTTTCAAGCCATAAATCGAGGATTCCTCAGCAAAAGAGAAGTTGGTAAGAAGACGAAGATGGCTGTATACCGCTCCACCTATGTCCCAGTCTTGACATATGGATGCAAGTCATGGGCAATGACTACAACCCACAAAAGCCAGATCCAAACCTCAGAAATGAGGTATCTGAGGAAGGTGGTTGAAGTAACAAGACGAGAATGGTGGGCCGCAACCAAACAATACGTCAAGGCCTAAAAACCCAACCCTGCAGACCCAAGTAGAACAGTCCCAACTGAGATGGTTTGGCCATGTCTGCAGAATGGGAGAAGATCGGCTACCATGGCAAGCATGGTAAACTAAGAGCCGGGGATCCTGACCTCCAGGACGACCCAAAGTCCGCTGGGAGGACAACATTAGACAATCTTTGAAGGACCGAGGACTAGAATGGAACCAAACCAGGAGGAAGACAGCCGATAGAATAGTATGGTGCTCTCTCTTACAAACCTCTACACCTCATGGTAGAAGAGGAACGACTAAGTAAGTAATGACAAATTAAAACTATGTCTATGCAATACTGCACCTATCTTCTAATAAATAATCAGAAGAGAATGGATTAAGCGGCAGGAATAATACTTCAGCATAACAAATAGTGTACTAAAAGTAGATACTGTAAATTTTTTTTTTTTTTTGGCAGTGGCGGTTTTCAATTAATTGACGTTCGGATAATTGATGTTCTGCTATATTTACATTATGCTCTTTTTATTGCGCATATTTCTTGACCTGCTTGTAAAATCATTGCTGTAACACTGTCAATAGATAGTTTCCTAATGAAAGTTAAGCTTGCATGCATGTACATGTTTTTTTTTTAAGTTAAATCTGTCATACAGTGTTACCATCGAACTGTGTTTGAAACACCACAAAACTTTAACGGAAATGATTCTTATGGAGTGAACAAAAATGTAGCTGTTTTGTCATTGTTTTACCCATCATAAAAGTTGTTTCTGTGATACCCTTATTGTGTAGCTGTTAGGACTTCATGTTATTGAATGAGAATATGCCTCGTTTGTTAGTGACCTCCATATAATTATATGTCTGTTTGTGTCAGATGTTAACAAAACAGAAAATTTGTTTATAGATTGTAGACAATTTGTGAATAACCTCAAAATAGTGAAAAGCTTTTAAGACTACGCATTTTGAGAATAGTAATGCTGGATGATTGAAAAGTCATTCCCTGTTTTTTTAAATATTATAACTACCATTGTATCTATTAGATATACATGAAATAAATGTCAGAATAAGGAACAATAACTGCTATTTGACCTTTGACAAATAATTTTTTGTGTTTTATTTCCAGAAACAGAATTAAATAAAACAAAGTCATTAAACTGACGCCACAAAAGAGAGCAAATATTGCTGCAGGCTGTGAGGTCATGTGTTAAACAGGATCTCACATTGAGTTGTTATGTTAAGGGGAGGAGCTACATCTAAATGCTATTTTCACAATTAATCGCAGGATTTTTATACAAATACACAGGGCTAACTTACAACAGTAATAGCAATGCATACCCTTATATCTGACGGTATAATGCTGTTGGTCATACATGCCACACCTCAGAGATGAAAAACCTGTACAAAAAATTTAAAAAACCTGTACAAAGACCCGCAAAACCTGTACAAAGACCCGCAAAACCTGTACAAAGACTGAAAAACGTAACAAAAGAGTTTATTCATGTAAAAGTATATTCAATTAGATGGTTCTGCACCATCATAGTGACATGCGGCCTTTGCCTTTTTAAGCATGTCTTCACTTGCTTTAAAACCTAAACAACAAGAGTTAGAATTTATTTTGCATAGTAAATACAAATATTAATAATCAATTTGAAAAATATAATTATTTGTAATTTTAATATTATATAATGAAATAGAATCTTGGAAAAAAATTAATACAATTTATGGTTGAAATGAAGAACAGTTGCTGTGTTTTCTATAGTGCCTTATAAAAGTACAGGCCTAAAGAGACCAGTAATAAGCATTATGGGTTAGGAATCTTAAATTTAAAATCTAATAAATTTTTTGCTAAAGCTGGTAATGAAAATATAAACTAGCGCTGGCGTAATATTAGCCTGTATATTTTCTACCGAACTTCAAAAATTGGAATAGCCGTTAAAGCCCAACTGGTAGTTTTAAATAGACCTTCCCATACAAATTTTAGTGTCAATCAAACATTGATAGTAGGCTAATTAATTATTTAATAATTATAAATCATTGAATGACCGTAATGATGACCACCAAAGGCAAAATAACATTGTTTTTTAAAGAAACGAAATTAAAACTAAGAAGAGAAGTAGGCTAACTCCAAATAAACTTTTCTCTGATCGAGTTAAGATGTAAATTTTCCACGCTATTGTGGTTTTTTTTTTTTTCTTTTCAGTTTCATAATTTGGTAATATCGGAATGACGTTCGCCGAATGCTCCGCGTGTATTTTCGTACCATTTAGATTTAGGGTTAACCCTAGCTGTAACCCTAATTATAACTCTAAATGGTACGAAAATACATGCGGAGCATTCGGCGACCGTCATTACGATATTAGGCTACCCATAATTTGTAGGCTATTGTATTATTTTTCAAATTTACATTTCTTACGCACTTTCTACAAGTTTTAGTGAAATCAAATAATATGTAGTGGTATCAGCCTTTTTTTTTTACCAGCCGTAAATAATAAATTATGCTAAACCTTAGGGGAAAAAAAAGCATAGGCCTAAGTTATCTGACAGTTAAATCTAACTTCATCTAAACAATGTTATTGTAATATTTTTTTAAAAATGAATTACTTACCAATACTAAACTGGAAATTAATCCTAAACAATAGGCTCGACTCAAAAAAGATTTCAGTGCTGCGTAATCGTTCAAATAATCAGTAACCTCGCGCTAGCTTTAGCGAAAAATTGTGAATGAACACGCCACGCACATCACGCGGCAATTGAAAAATAGGCAGCTTGATTTTCATTGGTTATTTTTTTTTTTATCCACTTGGCTTAAAATCTCGCCGAATCTCATGACGCAAATTGTGTAGTGGCACAAGATTTATATGTATATTTAATAATTAGGCGAAAAAACCCGTACAGACCCGTGTACGGCCCGTACACATCTGAAAACGCAAACACCCCGTACAGATTATGGGTAAACCTTTAAGTGTGGCATGTATGCTGTTGGTTGCCATGGAAGATAACAGTTAATTCTCTTTACTTTGACTTTTTCCAGATATAAATTAGTTCGATAGGAGTGAAAAAATTAAAAATTGAAAAGCAGGGAGTGACTTCTCAATCACCCCGTAATTTATTCTGTTATGCCGTCTCTAGTATAAATGTAAATAAGTTCTTCGTAGTTCTCAGGGGTGTCTGAAGAATAAATGAATTATCAGCAGCCACATGCAATGTAGGCTACTCTCCCACAACCATTGAATTGAGAGGAAGACAGTGCACTTCTTTTCTATCAGAGGATGTATGCTTCTTGGGGTCATGGTTGCCAGGGATCCATGGATTGTTTTTTAAAGGATCTAATAGCCTCAGGAGAGATGATGCAAGAACCATTTCCAGAGCCAAAAGAATGCCTTTTCTGCATTATGATCAAGACTACTCAATAAGTAGGAATGGGCTTGACACTTTGCACCTGTTAGTCGTTGGCAGACGTAATAGCAATAACCATGTTCTCCCACTTCAGCTGCAAATAGAGGCCTGTATTCTTCTGTCTGAAATCTTTGGGGACAGCTGTATTTCAGATACCAGATTTTTTATTTAGTTTCCGGGAGTCGCCTCGATCGCGTTCGAATAGTCACCCAAAATAGCCCAAAGTTACCCAAACGTGTTCAAAATTCGCCAAGAGTTGCCCAAAGTGTGTTCGAAAATTACCCAAAAATCGCCCAGTTGTGATTAAAAAGTAGGCCAAAGAAACTTTAAATTTTCAGAATATTTCAGTTTTCTAATAAACGGATACAGAGCTTTAGCATGGTTTTTAAAGTATTCATCATCATCTTTTTCCTATATGCTCCCAACAAAGCATGGGACTACCTTGTAGGGAGCCTACACCAAATATTCACATACTCTTGCAGCTGTGGTTTCTGTGGCAATATGTTTTATGTGATAAGTTTGCAAGCCCCTTGCACAACCTCGTATTAATTGCCTTTTACAGCGTACAACAGTAGTCCTATTCTTTTCTCGTCACAGACTCTAGAGAACCAAACAGGGTGAGAAGCATTATTATTGAAGATTTAATCATTATTGGATAAGACCTCAGTTTCCGTAATGTAGCAGCTTGCAGCCAAACATCTCTTTCATACATTTGTTTGTTACCTTCACTTATCAACTGTTTTATTTTTTCAAATGTTTGGAACTATTGGCTTGTGTGGAACTGAATCTATAATAGCACATTCTTGGCCACATAAAGACTTTGCTGTGTGCAGCGTTTCTGAAAGCTAACCAGAGTTTACAATTTTTTGGGCAGTCCTTGATACGTGTGAGAGGCCAAATGAAATATGTTTGAAGAGTGTGATAATTTTAACCATTTCATGTCACAGAGTGCGCCATTACTGCAAGGTGGCAATCATGGCACATGTAGTGCAAGATCTTCTCCAGGACAGGTTTGTAGTATTGGAGGAAAAGCTTTGTTTTGCTTGTTTTATGTTAGCTCTTAACAGGCAGTGAACTGTTCTTTGTGTTGCCTTGATTCTGGATTGACATTTTTCTTATAATTTAGAAGAATATCATTTCAGGTTTTAATGTTGTATGTTCAAGTTTAAGTTGTCTTAACTAACAATGTGACATTGCTTTTTAGATCTCATTTAAAAATAAATCATTAATTGGCAGATAATTATTTGTTGAGGGTAAATGGTAAGGTCACAACTTTGACTAGTGATGGAGAGTGAAAAAAAATGGCAACTTAATTTTTTTTTTTTTAAATGGAAAAGATCTGGTTTTTTACTTACTGATTTATGATAAATAAAAAAACAAAACATTTCTGATTATTGACTACATACATGAAAGATTGTATTTTCATAGTTGACTGAGAATAAACAAATTAGTTAAGAATAAATTGAAAAGCCATATTTCTGGTAAATGGATAAATGGAAAGATCACATTTCTAATTATTTTTGAGAATAAATGAACATATTAGGTGTCTAAAGTTAAAATTCTACTTAAAATTCAGTTTATTTGAGCTTATTATTCATACCTATTAGATTTTTTAAAAACATTTTTGCGTAGATTATTTCTCAGTTTTATTATAAAGCACATTGTGTTGTACCAGTTTTTGTAGTTTCCAGTTGAAATTTTGCTCAGAGTTTGTTTTTAGGTTTGATATTTTTAGCAAAGGTTATCATGCGGGAGGTGCGTAAAAAAGAAAAGGGTTTGTGACCAATTTGGTGATATCGTAATCTTGGTGGATTTGAGCATTCACACCTGTTTTGCAAACAAGTTTAAAAAAATGAATAAAAAAGGCACAAATTATTTGTTGTAACAATTATGAGGTGCTCTTTAAGAAATCAGTAATCTGCCAAAATATCTAATCAAGAGAAAGATACAAATTCTTCACGTCAGTTAAAAACAATAGATTTTGAAATAAGTTTACTTTATGGAACTTTGAATTATCTTCTGTTAAAAGGTATAGATTAAATTTGTGAGTTTTGATCTTATGTGCATTTGAAAACAGTACCATCTTTAGACATTTTTATATTATTGACTCATTCACTTTGCATTTACGCACCCCAACATATGAGTTGGTCCTATTATAGGAAGCCTGCAGTAAAGTATTTATTGTGCCCTTACAGCGGTGGATTCTGTAGCAATTTGGTGGTTTACGTGAAGAGGTTGCCAGCCTCATTCCCAATTTTGCATTGGTGGCTTTTTATGACATGCCCGAGGGAGCAGGAGCTGTTTTCTTTCATTATCTGATAAGAGACTGTTAATATTATGCTAAATGTTAAACCCAGTTTTCTTAGAATTTGACCTCTAGACATTCATTCATTCATAACCCTCCACGACCCAAGGAGCATAGGCCTTCAACAAACACATGCAAAGTCCTCTTGTCATGTGACATCATCTTAAGTTCTTTCCACGTTCCCCTCATCATTTTCACCTCTTTTTCCAGCTCTCTTCTCCATGTTGAGCATAGGCCTTCAACAAACACAAGTGAAGTCCTCGTGTCATGTGCCATCATCTTGAGTTCTTTCCATATTCTCCTCATCATTTTCACCTGTTTCAAGCTCTCTTCTTCTTCATGTGCTTCATGGTCTACCTCTGCCTCTCTTGCATGGGGGCTCCAGAACAAGGACTGCCTTGTAATGCTATCAACAGGTTTCCTCAGTGTGTGTCCTCGTCTTCTTCTCATCTCTTTTTCCACCGGCACTTGTCTGGCTCTTGTCACCAGTTCCACATTGGCAACCCCGCCATACCATTTTAATCCTTCTATTCTACGCAAGCGCCCATTTATGAAAGTTTGTAGCTCTTTGGTTGTTGTTTTTGTTATTCTCCAGACATACTGTGTTCAAAACATAAATTTTCACAAAATTTTTCTCTTTAAATAAACTCATCTTTACCCACGCCTTTCTCGTGATCCCAATGTGTCAGTCCCTAAATATATGGACATGTTAATGACTTCGTCATGCACTATTACATTTGGTGGCATTCACATTTTTAACTTGTGTTCAAGATACGCTGTTATTTTTAACGGTCTAGTTAAACTGAATTTAAAGTAAGAATCAAAGAATGTGTTCTGTATTGAAGTAAAAGTCATATTAGCACTTGATGTCAGTCGTATTAGTAATGTTAAAATAATTGTCATAAATGTTGTAATGTATAGTTTAATATATGTTTATTTAAATATACAGCTTATATTCTGAATGCAGTGCGATCATGATTTAAATGAGGGTCATGTTTCAGAGGCACATAAAATTTGAGATTCACATAAATTGAAAGAATTTCCTCCATAAAAACTAGGGGGATACTTCTGCAAAGTAGATTAAAATAAAATTAATAAAAGATTTAGTAAAAATCGTAGGAAGACAAACATAAAATAAAAACAACATAAATAAAATAGGAACATGAAATTCTGAATTTTAGTAGTGTTAGCCAAATTTTAAAATTTTTCCCAGCTTGCGTTATTATGGATTCGCATAAATGGAGATATGGTAAATTGTGATCAAACTGTATGTCCCTTGCACTATTACAAAAATGAAGATCATTTGTTAGCCTACCTAGTTTCTCGGACTAGCAATCAAACAAATTGCATTTTCATGAAACATAAAATTTGATCCTTTTTGTAGGAAACTAGAAAAACCATTTTAAAAAAAAGAACAGATTAACGGCAACAAATTTTGTTTGGTTTGTTAGGGAGTCAATTTTTTTTCTACTCTTATGAATGAGCAGATTTGAACTACTAAATGTCTGAATGTGTCTTTAGCTTTACAACACTTATCTCTCATTTTGTTGTTGTAGTTTTTTTCCCTCATTAAATAATTTTAAAGTGAATGTTTTTATTTGAAATGAAGTGCAGAACGTATTGCTATAATGTACATCATTCTTGCACAGGCTGTGGTATCAATGATTGTCCAAAGTACATGGGCTGTGGTGATTTTTTCTGTTTATTTCTAAATTACACAGGCTATGGAGATATTTTATTATAATACATATTACACAGTCAGTGATGATATTCTTCTCTTCTTCCGTCCTTAGCCAACGACCGGCAAAGCAGTCAGTGGCCATTATGCCTAGTGGCGTCTTAAGGGCAACAGCGAATAGATTTTCTTTGCCGTTGTTCCCATCACGCCTAATGGCGTCTTTAGGGCAACGACAAATCAATCCGTTTGTCGTTGTTTCCGTAATCAAAGTGACTGGCAAACGGGTGATCAGCCCGTGTGGGATGATATTCTCTGATAGTTCAAATTACACAGCATGTGATGGTCCAAATTACACAGCATGTGATGATCCAAATTACACAGCATGTAATAGTCCAAATTACACAGCATGTATTAGTCCTTCTTCTTCTTTCTTCATACACTCTCAGACGTCAACTGAAATATATTCAAAAGGGGTCAACTTGAAGCTATTTCTATCTCCATAGAGCTTTTCCAGGAATGGTACTTGTAACTGTCTTTTTCTCTTGTTGAGGTGATCACTGGCCCAAGACAGTATACATGTTGTTAGGTGTGTAGTGCGAGCGTATGATGAACTGAGTGTGGGTGCGAATGAAGGCGCGAATGTGTTTAGGCTCGTATATATGTAGACCCTGCAACCCATACACTCACATGCAGTAGTCAAGGATGCTTGGACACTGCAGGCACGTTTCAAAACATTTATTGACGAGAACACACATGGTATCAACAGGAACAGTCAGTGTAACAAGGTCATGCTGACCGGAAATCGATAGGTATACATTAGGCATTCAACAAGCTGGTAAACATTTGAATATTCGTGCATGGTCAATACAATGTTCTTCAATAATGACAGTTCGTGGCGTTGCCCTGGTATCACTGACTAAACGCGTCAGATACCTTAATCACTTTGACACATAGGTGCAACTTGGCATTCCCCGCCAATTGCACTGTATTAGGCTGTAGTACATTAGCCGAAAACACAGTCCTCGTTCTGACGTCAGCTGTGTACTTCTGATAAGCAGGTTACCATCAACCCTGCAGTAATGCTTATTGTAGACATAAATACCGCCAATCTGCGGTTCCCACAATATATCTTCGTCACTGGATTTCTGGACAATATAAAAACTAATAGTCTTGGATGGCTACCTCGAGCACAAAATATAAGTTCTGAAATGGAGGATCGGTGAGCTGCAGTTCACAGACTAGGCAATCTTCTAACATGTTCTGCCACCGAAAGCATAGTAATGGAAAAAGTCGGTATTACCTGTAACCGAATCCACAGAATATAACAAGGAACTCTGCTGTCATTCCAACGCACAGAGATTCACTGGGGAAAACTGCCATCGCAGTCACTTCGAAGATTCTCCCCGAAAAACACAATGGACTCTCGTCCCTTCAGAAACCAGGACACTTCACGGCTCGCCGGAAGTCTAACTCAACTCCCGCTTAAAAAACCCTGCCTATGGGCATACGCCAGAACTGTCTACCTTTGACCCTAAAGGTCAAACACAATGAATGAATAAACAAGGGAAGACAACCCCTAATCAACCTGACATCGCAGGTAAAGACACAATTATTCTTATGATAAAAACATAAGCAAATAACTTGACAGATGACTCCGTCAAAAATGACAGCAACAGTACTGGTCATTTTATCGGTGCCACAGTCACAGCTCATAGGTAGTACCTATCTTCAGCTTTTTGAATAGGTGGTATCCCAATCTGTTGTGGCCCATACAGAGTCTGAAAGTTATCACCTGTTCTCTTCTGTTGAGCTGGTAATATGCATCATTTTTTGTGTGGCCTGGATGTATCTGCTTCTGATAAAACTCTTTGCCTCTTCAAAAGTTATACTTGTATCAGGCTGAGGTAGTTTTCCCACCTTCCTTTGCCAGTCTGTCAGCTTGTTCATTGCCAGAGATGTTGCAATGAGATGGGATCCACTGTACTACAACTCTTTTGAATTTGTAGCTCAGTTTGTGGAGTACTACTCTTAGGTCATGCAGGTCTGCATTGTTCTGGCTCTTCAGCGTTGCAATTACTGACAGCACTTCTGTAAAGAAAGCAGCTAGTCTCTTGGTGCTATCCTCTATCATTAGGACCTCTGCTGCAGTTGTCAAGGTCTCTGCCTCTGCTTTGAAGTTGCTACCGTGTCTCCACCTTGGCGAGAAAGAGGAGCTTATGTGCCCCTATGACCCCAAGAGCTATGCGGCGGTAGCATAGCTACCAGCAGGGTCTCCCAAGCCGGACAGGTCGAAGGGTAGGGACCAGACCAAGAGAGACACACACCTGTTGCCTTGCAGGCAGGCTGGGGACAGTCAAGGGCTAAGGAAGGCAGCCCGAGAGAAATGTCTATTAAAATCGGATGCACTAGGCCACAGGCTTAATGAAACAGTGCAACGTACTTTGCTAAGTGATGATGTGTTAGTCCAAATTACACTGTACTGGATGGTCCAAATTACACAGCACATAGTTTTCCAAATTACACAGCATGTCATAGTCCAAATTACACAGCATGAGATAGTCAAATTACACAGCATGTGATAGTCCAAATTACACGGCATGTGATAGTCCAAATTACACAGCATGTGATAGTCCAAATTACTCAGTCTGTGATGATATTCTGTGGTAGTCCAAATTTGAGTCTGTCATAATATTTATACTGTTGTTGCCGTGTTGTACCAGCTGTGGTGATACAGAGGGGCAGACAACAATAAAGTGACCGGGAACCAGGAACACAAAACATTAAAATAGTGTTTTAAAAATTACTTGCTGGTTAACCATTTTTGGTCCATTACGTTATTTTTGTAACCTCTACACCCCAAAGTAGAAAAGGAAAGACTAAGTAAGTATGTCATTTTTGTGAGCTCTTAAAGTTAAACAGTTACCCTTTATTGTATAGGTTATGTTAGTGCTCTGAGATCTGGTAGTGCTCTTTGATTGTCCAGGATTGAATCTTTTCATTGATTTCTAATGGTTATCAAAATATTTGGCCCATAAAAGGTCTTAGTCTAAGCTTAATGAACAAACATGTTAGTCATTCTTCCACATAATGTGGACATCCTGAACAAGCACACAACTGCTAGCTCAGATCAAGTTCTCATGTGTTCTGCTATTCCAGTTAACATATGAAGGTCTACGGTGTTGGCTAGGCTATTAATTCGTAAGAATTTTATATAGTGATTCTGTAGCTTCTTTTAGGCATCACTGTCATGTTAGCTGTTAATATTATTATAACTATTACTAAGATGACCATATTTTCAAAACCCTAATCCGGGACAAAATAGTAGATTTGACCTATTTCAATGCAAAAAATCGGGACAAAAGGGTAAAGAAAAGGTCAAAAGTCGGGACACGTCCCGGAAAATTCAAGTTGATGTCAATTTAAAATAATATACAATTTATATATACATTTGAATAACATACATTTTACTGTATAAGTTTAACTACTTAAACTAATAAGAGAAAAAACATCAATAATCCTTACTTAAGGTGAAGCTGAGTTACTGTACTTTTCAGATGAGTGGATTTTTTATCAATAGGTCCTTCTTTGCAAGCAGCATCTTAAAAAACTCGACACATGTTTCCTCACAGTTCACTTTGGTTGTCAACATAGCTTTCAAAGTTTCAACACCTAGCTGTGTTTTATCACTTGCCTATAAGCTGTTCATCAAAGAAAACACTCTTTCTGTGGCAGCATTTGTTCCAGGTAGACAGGAAAAAAACTCTGCCAACTTCAAAATATTTTAAAATGTCACATTATTGTTTTTGAAGTGGGAAACCATTTCAATCCAACGTTGTGGTGGCAATGTATTTTTGGCACCCCATTCTTTAATTTTCTGAGAAGTAACAAACTGCTTCATATAGACATATTCGTCATAAATTTCAGTTTCTGTAAAGTGGGCTGAAGGTAATGTTTGAATCACTAGTGATGATGATATCTCAATATCTGCCCAAATTGGTATTCTGTTCATTGTTACCCAGCTGTAGGATTCTAGGTCTTGAAAATTTGTTGCAGCCCATTTATTCAAATAATTGAAAGCTGTTTCATAGAACGAAGAAATTCTAGCATGAAACTTTTTCACATCCTCCATTTCCAGCTTTTCAAGGATTAGCTTAACTCTTGATGGCAAGAAACAGTCTTCCAGTTTGGACTTCAAAATAGTTTTCAACCTGTTGATGCTGTCAATGACTTTAAACACAGTGACCGTCTGTCCCTCTATTTTTTTGCATTGTTTCGTGGAATGGAGAGGCCTGACTGTGAACAAAAACAAGCCATGCCTCAGATAGAGGATTTTCAAAGAATGTCTGTATAAAAACTGGGCATCTGTCTTGAGATTGAAAATATGATTTTAGAGGTAGGAACATCTGAAGAACCCTTTCAACAGCAGAGCAAGCCACCTAGTCTGAGCATAACCTAAGATCATCTGGAAGTCTGTTTCCACAAACTGGCAAAACTCCTTGAGTCTTTCAACTCGTACTGTGTATGATTTGAAGAGTAAATAAATTTTAGCAATAATCAGCTCGACATCAACAGGCAGTACATCTGCAGCTGTTCGAACAGTGTTGTGGAAAATATGACCTGCACACCCAACTCCTATAAGACCATGTCCAAGGTTTTCTTGCAGTTTTTTGAAAACATTGTTCTGTCCTTTCCTTTCAGCACCTCCAAAATTGGAATTTGTGTTGTCTGCGCATAATCCAACTACTTTCCTGTTTAAACCATTTTCAGTTATGCAGTCATTAAGAAAACTACTTACAATATCAGATGTTTCACCTGGCAATGACTTTAACTCTAATATTTTAATTTTCACTTCATTACTGTGATCAAAGTATCTGACAAGCAAAGGAAAAATCTTGAATTCTCTGTGGTTGGATGCATCTGTCAGTACAGAAATAAATGTAGACTTTTCTAGGTCACACCATAACTCATTTAGAATATGGGGTGCCAAGACATTTCGAATAATGGCTTCTGTTTTCGTACGTGCACATGCAAATTTTGGCTCTAAAATAACCTGAAGTAATTTTGATGTGCAATCCATAGACCTGAAAGTATGATTGTGTAGCAGTGTATGGTATGCAAAGGCGCCTTCTATAGCAGCTAATTGCTCTTCTTGGTCACCAATTTTATCAGCTCTGAAGAAAGTTTCTAACGACGAGCTTGATGCAGCTGTAACGACGGCTCTCTTATGTTTCTCACTGCTTATGTGGTTCTTAATATCACCACGTCCACTATGGCTTATCGAAAACCCGGAGGCACATATATTGCATCGCACATTGAAGTTTGATGTACTCATTTTAATAAACGGATATTCCTTTTGTAAATATTCATTGAAACTGCATTTACGCTTTGGTACCATTTTCTTACAACAATAACAAAATATGCACAAATAGTTCACCATTTAAATTAAATAAACGTATACCGTACGCAAAATCTTGGTACTTTATCACTACCTAAAATTTCAAATAACTGCGAATATCACATTGGAACTACAAAACTAATTCGCGGTCCTGACAACCTCTTGTGCTGTTTCGGCGCCAGTTCACTAATAATTAAAAATTCCCTCAAGTCAGCCACGAAATAACAATTTTTTTTTTAATCTGTGAGATTTATGGAAAATTCGTCCAAAACCGGGACAAATTGGCATCCCGGATTGCATCGAAAAAAAGTCGGGACAAATTATCAAAAATGGTCGAAAACCGGGACTGTCCCAGAAAAACCGGGACGTCTGGTCACCTTACTATTACTGAACTGCCCCGTGTAGTTCACAGGGGTTCTCTGAAGAGACAAAGAAAGAATAGGGCTATCTCACCCTCAGGCATGTTGTACAAGGTGACTAAAATGAGGTTGTGTATGAGGCTGGCAACCTCATGATGTGAAACAAATTGCCACAGAAAGCACTGCTACAAGAACACATTACTTCTTCATGCAGGTCCATAGGAACCAACTGCAGTGGTGGCTTCATGCTCCATGAGGAGCACTAGGAAAAGTGATGATGATGAATGATTACTAAACTACCTACAAGGTATTATCTCATCTACAAGTTTGTCCTGTTAATGTGATAAATTTAGATTTTAGTTTTGTCTGAAAGAGGTTAATAATATGAAGCTTATAATAATGCAAGATGTGATACAGTGATCATTCACATTTTTATGGAAGCATTAAAATGTGATATTTTAAGTTTTTTTTCAAATGTTTTAGTTGCAGTATTTTCTCCCACTCTTGTCATAGATATCTTTGTTTTGTTTGTTTTTGAAATCATCATTTCTTTACTGTGAGTCTTTCAGTTTCTTTGCTTCAGTAATTATATTTATTAATTTCTTTGTCAACTTGATTTTGCTGATTCCCTCTGTCCAGCGTTGCCAGATCTATTTCTGTGTTGTCCTGTTTTAATCTTTGGCAGCTCCCAGACACCTTTCATAATAATCTCAGGTTAGATTCCATTCATGTCAGAAGTTACACAGTTACATCATCATAACCCTACAGCATGTCAGAAGTTACACAGTTACATCATCATAACCCTACAACATGTCAGAAGTTACACAGTTACATCATCATAACCCTACAGCATGTCAGAAGTTACACAGTTACATCATCATAACTCTACAGCATGTCAAAAGTTACACAGTTACATCATCATAACCCTACAGCATGTCAGAAGTTACACAGTTACATCATCATAACCCTGCAGCATGTCAGAAGTTACACAGTTACATCATCATAACCCTGCAGCATGTCAGAAGTTACACAGTTACATCATCATAACCCTACAGCATGTCAGAAGTTACACAGTTACATCATCATAACCCTACAGCGGGCCCAAGGAGCATAGGTCTTCAACAGACATGCCAAGTCCTCTTGTTCTGTGCCATCAGTTCAAGGTTTTTCCATTTCTTCCTTTGCTCTTTCATCTCCAGTTCTCTTTCAATGTGTTGTTTATTCTATCTCCCTCTACCTCTCTTACCCTGGGTATTCCAAAAATAAGGACTGCCATGTAACACAATATGACATGCTTTGTTTTATTAAAATTAATTTTATCAGCCACGTAACAAACCATGCACACTGTTGATTTATTTTAGCTCTGGGCTGGTCCGGATGAGTGTCTTATCATTAAAGTAATGTTTATGAATAATAGACCATCATTTCTGGTAAAGCTAAAACCTTGCTGTTTCCCTTGAACAAACATTTATGTCACTGTTTGAGCCTTTCTGAATGGAAGGAGATACTCAAAAAGGTTTTCAGCTAGATGAGAGGTATCCTTTCTGGCAAACCTCTACAACCCAGGGTAGAAGAGAAATGACTAAGTAAGTAAGTAAGAGTTGATTAGCAAATGACTGAGTGTTTGATAAAATGCAGACTTATTATTTCATTTAACTGTCACAGTGATGGCAGATCAATGTTAACAAAGAAGGAAATATCTTCACAGCTAAAAATTAAAAAAAAACATTTTTTTATGAAGACTATCACAGTTCTGCTGCAAAATCCAGATCATCAAGCTGTTCAGTCAGAATTTTGCAAATGACTTGGCTCTTCTGTCCCATAACCATAATCAGATACAAGAGACAATGAAAATTCTCAATGGGAGGTCACAGCGGGTGGGCCTGGGAATACACAGGGATTGTGAGAATAAATGCAGGAAAAGATGGCAGTGTTGGACTTGGGGAAACACCACTAGAGGATGTGGGGTCATACACATATTGTCAGTGGTGTAGACAGAGTTGGAGGGATGAACAGTGATGTCAAAATGGGAATACATTCGGCAAGAGAGGCTTTCATTGCGTTGAGATACATGTGGAGAGCAGAGGAGATCGAGTCCAACGCGAAAGTGAGAGTCTTCGGCTCAAATGTCAAGTCAGTCCTATTGTATGGCTCTGAGACATGGAGAGCAACAAAAACAACAACCAAAAAGCTAAATACTTTTATAAACGGGCGCTTGCGTAGAATAGAAGAACTGAAATGATATGACAAAGTCACAAATGTGGAATTGATGACAAGAACCAGACAAGTGCCAGTGGAACAAGAGTTGAGAAGAAGACACTGGCGATGAGTAGGACACACATTGAGGAAACCTGTTGAAAGCATTACAAGGCAATCCTTGTTCTGGAATCCACAGGGAAAGAGAGGCAGAGGTAGACCAAAAAACACATGGAGAAGAGAACTTGATACAGAGGTGAAAACGATGAGGAAAACATGGAAAGAACTTGAGCGGATGGTACAGGACAGGAAGACTTGGCTTGTGTTTGTTGAAGGCCAATGCTCCTCAGGGAGCTAAAGGGTTTGATTGATTGATATCACAATTGTTCTTGTTTCTTACATTTACCTGGAGTGTGCAGACTTTGTTTACTTTGAGATGAAATAAAATAACTTTTTTAAATATTGTTTTTACTGCACCAGAGATAATTCTGGCAAATTTTGAAATAACAGTTTGTTATCTTTTAACTTCAGAGCGTAGACTGACAAAGTTCATATTTTGATGTATTGTGTAAGCAATGTGTATGCTTTAAAAATAAAATTCCAAATAAAAAAATAAGTGTTAAAAAAAAAATATTTAAATGTTTTGTTAAGTGGTTGATATTATTATTAATAACATTATTATTGTTAATAAAGTTACAATATTCTTACTTCTGATGTAAGTAGAGCTTGCATTTGTGGTGTAACATCTGTAGTATTTGGTATCATTTGTTTCCTTTTTTTAGTTAATCTATTTCTCATTTTTAGTCTGTTTCTCTTTTTAGTTAGTCTTTTTCTCTTATTTTTGTAGTCTTTTCAATGCTTCATCTTCTCTTCTGGGAATCTGCTGTCATCCTATAGAAATTCAGAAATAAACAAAAAGGGAAACCGCCAGGCATGTAGTTGTAGATAATTAATGAAAGTAGGTCAATGGTTGAAAGCAGGCTCAATACCTTACATCTACGGTGTCTATGCCACATCCTTTGTATTTCGTGGAAGGACAAAGTGACAAATGTCGAGGTGCTGTCATGTGCTGGCCTTCAAAGCATGTACACACTGCTTAGACACCGCAGACTTAACTGGCTTGACTATGTCCGCCGCAGGGAAGATGGTCGCATCCCGAAAGATATCTTCTACGGACAACTGGCAGATGACAAAAGAGCAGTTGGGTGACAGCTGCTGGGATTCAAAGATGTGTGCCAGAGAGACATGAGAGCACTGACCCAGCAACCTGGGAGGATGAAGCTGCCAATCACACCAAGTGGCGATGCTATCTACGGCGCCACCTCAGATTGGGCGAAAAGAAGCTCTCATAGCAAGCAGATGAGAGGAGAAAACATCGAGAGGAACATCAGGAAAATAAGCAGCTGAGAGCTATCACCTCAGGGGCACATTCACATAAACAGTTATGACTGAAGGGGCTATTATTATTATAAAAGCCATTATATGGACACATGCCCCAGGTAGTTTCTGGGGGTCTCTGAGGAAACAGAGAAAGAATAGGACTACTACTCCATGATGCATGTCATACGAGGGGACGTGTGAGGTTGTGCATGAGGTTGGCAACCTCATTATGTTATAAAATTGCTACTGAAACCATCATTCTAGAGCACATCAATGGTTTGGTGCAAGTATAAGGGGACCATCAGCAGTGGTGTGTTCCCATGCTCCTTAAGAAGTGTAAAGGAAAATGATGGTATGGACACACCAGCTTGGTTTGAGGCTTGTGTTGATTATTTGGTTCTTTGTTGTCAAGAAGATGTGACGGCATCAAGGGGTAGTGTTAGTGACTGGCATCATTTTTTTTTATGGTACTCACGCTTCATTTTTGTGGTTGTCGTGTTACTCACGCTTCATTTTTGTTGTTGTGTTTTCTGGAGACACAGACTAGATATTTAAATGTAGTGATTTGCTGAATTTCTTTATGCTGCCAGTACTGAGAATGAATATTTGTCTTATTGGAAAGTATTGATTATTCTTTTTCTTCTTCTTCCTTTTGAAGTCCTTACAAATCATGGATCTACCACTGCAGCTGGTTCGCTTGCAGGAAGCCTGCACCAAACATTCACAGCATATTTAAGTTCTTCAGCAGCTTAATTTAATAAGTGCCTTAGTTTACATCAGTTATCTGTAACTTTCCCTGTGTAGTTCCTTGAAGGGGATGTGGGGGGGGGGGGGGGGGAGGGGGAGGTCTCTGATGAGTCAAAGAAAGACTAGGACAGCTGCTAACTTAGGTATGTTGTAGCAGACAACAAATATGGTGGCTGGCAACCTCAATGTGGAAATAAAACTGTTACAGAAGCTACCATTGGTCAGAGCACATGAATTCTGTGTGGCAGAATTCCTTCAAGATGACCAACTACAGTGATAAACCCATACTCCAAAAGGAGTGAAAAGAAAAAATGATGATGATCTGTAACAAGTTTGTGAGTGTTAGTGTGGCGCACCCATTTATGTTTCATTGAATATGTTTGGACATCCAAGAAAGTTGTTTCATTGACGTTAACAAATGTGTCAAATATCTTGGGTTGTGCAGATGTCTTCTTCTTCTTCTTCCATCCTTAGCCACCAACCGGCAAAGCAGTATGTGGCCAGTACGCCTAGTGGCGTCTTAGGGCAACAACAAATTGATCAATCTATCGCTGTTTCCACCACGCCTAGTGGCGTCTTTGTGGAACAAAAACAGACCAAACAATCTATCATTGTTTCCGTAATCAGATTGGTTGGCAAGCAGGTGATCAGCCCACATTGTGCAGATGTAGTACTCAGTTATTAAGGATTTACTAGAAATGGCATAAATGAAAGATTTGAAGATGTCTGAATTTCGTTACGAAGATTGTCGAGGAAAAAGAAAAGAAACATTAAGATTTTAAGTTGTTAAACTCTTGTTGTTGCAAGTTTTATGAAAGTTTAAGCATGTTAACTTTTCCTGTGTTTCATGAGTATTTTTATATGATTTACTAAAATATACATTCATTAACAATACCTTTCTTTTCTTTAATTCTGCTGTTTGCGAACATATACTTTTAACAACTCAGAATATTTCCTGGAAATTGTCTTTACATGTTTCACATAATAAAATCCTTTAATATTCTTTCACCTCACAGCTATTTTATGCCACATGTTTCTTGGTAATTATTTTTATTCTCAGCTGTTTCTTGGTGATTATTTTCCCTCGAGCCAATTCTTGTTAATAATTATTTTTATTTTTCACTTGTGCTCAAAGTCTAGAACTTTGGTGGTGTTGGGCAAAAGTTTCTAAAGTGTAGTGTTTGTAAAATTTGCTGTGAGAAAAACTCGGTTTTTTCTTCCTTGTTTCAAACTGTAAGTTTATCTAAGACAGTGGTATTCAACCTTTATTGGTTTGCGAATCCTCAGATATAATTTATCTTTAACCATGTACCCCCAAGGTTATTGGTGCATAATTCAGAGTATTCAATTTACCTATACATTGCACTGGCAGACTTTTTTTGTCACGTACCCCCTTAGATGTCTTCTCATACCCATAGGGGTACATGTAACCCAGGTTGAAAACCATTGATCTAAGAGATAACCAGCAGAGACATATTTCAAGATCTGGACATTTTTGCTTCAGCAATCGGAATTCTGGTCAGCATGAATAGTTTTACATACAAAAGTACACATTTTGTCTTACTAAATCGTCCTTTATTTTTTATTCCTTTAGAAATACAGCAGTGTATGTGTAACAGCTGAACCACACAGAAAGCATTTAGCTGTTGGTGGAAAGTCATTTCATGTCATCTCAGATTATTTCCCAGAGTTGCTGCCCAAGGTAGGCCATTCTCACTTCTGCTGTCCCTGCTCCACCCATCTTTTTTCAGTTAGTGGAATTCTCATGATATTGACATGCCTTTTTAGCCATTTTTCATTGAATATTTATCACACTGTACATATCTGTATAATAATTTCTTACCTTTTTTTTTCATACCAAAAAGAAAAAAAAGTTAAAAGTTTCAGGTAAAAGTATAATATCATTATTTCCCTTTTTGCCTTGTGTGGTATCCAAGGTTTTCTGATGAGACAAAGAATAGGACTATTGTACACTCTGGCATGTCGTACAAGGTGGCTGATATGTGGTTGTACATGGTGACTGATATGTGGATGTACAAGGTGACTGATACGGGGTTGTACAAGGTGACTGATATGTGGTTGTACAAGGTGACTGATATGTGGTTGTACAAGGTGACTGATATGTGGTCATACAAGGTGACTAATATGTGGTTGTACAAGGTGACTGATATGTGGTCATACAAGGTGACTGATATGTGGTCATACAAGGTGACTGATATGTGGTCATACAAGGTGACTGATATGTGGTTGTACAAGGTGACTGATGTGTGGTTGTACAAGGTGACTGATATGTAGTTGTACAAGGGGCTAGAAACCTCATCATGTCAAACAGATTGCCACAGAAAGAGCATGGAGTAGTAATCCTATTTGTCCTCTGCCTCCTCAGAGACCACCCTGAACTAACTGGGCCAAAAATATAATATCACCATTTTTCTTGGTGCTCCTTACAGAGCATGGAGCCACCACTTAGCTGATCCCCTTACAGGAAGTCTGCAGCAAGTATTCACATGCTCTTGTAGTGGTGCTTATGTCACCATTTGTTTTGTTTAGATGAGGTTGCCAGCCTCATGCACAACCACATATTAGTCACCTTGTACAACTACATATTAGTCACCTTGTACAACCACATATTAGTCACCTTGTACAACCTCATATCAGTCACCTTGCACAACCTCATATTAGTCACCTTGTACAACTACATATTAGTCACCTTGTACAACTACATATTAGTCACCTTGTACAACTACATATTAGTCACCTTGTACAACTACATATCAGTCACCTTGTACAACTACATATCAGTCACCTTGTACAACTACATATTAGTCACCTTGTACAACCACATATTAGTCACCTTGTACAACCTCATATCAGTCACCTTGCACAACCTCATATTAGTCACCTTGTACAACTACATATTAGTCACCTTGTACAACTACATATTAGTCACCTTGTACAACTACATATTAGTCGCCTTGTACAACTACATATCAGTCACCTTGTACAACCTCATATTAGTCACCTTGTACAACTACATATTAGTCACCTTGTACAACCTCATATTAGTCACCTTGTACAACTACATATTAGTCACCTTGTACAACCTCATATTAGTCACCTTGTACAACTACATATTAGTCACCTTGTACAACTACATATCAGTCACCTTGTACAACTACATATTAGTCGCCTTGTACAACTACATATCAGTCACCTTGTACAACCTCATATTAGTCACCTTGTACAACTACATATCAGTCACCTTGCACAACCTCATATTAGTCACCTTGTACAACTACATATTAGTCGCCTTGTACAACCTCATATTAGTCACCTTGTACAACTACATATTAGTCACCTTGTACAACTACATATTAGTCACCTTGTACAACTACATATTAGTTGCCTTGTACAACTACATATTAGTCGCCTTGTACAACTACATATTAGTCACCTTGTACAACTACATATTAGTCACCTTGTACAACTACATATTAGTCACCTTGTACAACCTCATATTAGTCACCTTGTACAACTACATATTAGTCGCCTTGTACAACTACATATTAGTCACCTTGTACAACCTCATATTAGTCACCTTGTACAACTACATATTAGTCACCTTGTACAACTACATATCAGTCACCTTGCACAACCTCATATTAGTCACCTTGTACAACTACATATTAGTCACCTTGTACAACTACATATCAGTCACCTTGTACAACCTCATATCAGTCACCTTGCACAACCTCATATTAGTCACCTTGTACAACTACATATCAGTCACCTTGCACAACCTCATATTAGTCACCTTGTACAACTACATATTAGTCACCTTGTACAACTACATATTAGTCACCTTGTACAACTACATATCAGTCACCTTGCACAACCTCATATTAGTCACTTTGTACAACTACATATTAGTCACCTTGTACAACCTCATATTAGTCACCTTGTACAACTACATATTAGTCACCTTGTACAACTACATATTAGTCACCTTGTACAACTACATATTAGTTGCCTTGTACAACTACATATTAGTCACCTTGTACAACTACATATTAGTCACCTTGTACAACTACATATTAGTCACCTTGTACAACTACATATTAGTCGCCTTGTACAACTACATATTAGTCGCCTTGTACAACTACATATTAGTCACCTTGTACAACTACATATTAGTCGCCTTGTACAACTACATATTAGTCGCCTTGCACAACTACATATTAGTCGCCTTGTACAACTACATATTAGTCACCTTGTACAACTACATATTAGTCACCTTGTACAACTACATATTAGTCGCCTTGTACAACTACATACTACTCGCCTTGTACAACTACATATTAGTCGCCTTGTACAACTACATATTAGTCGCCTTGTACAACTACATATTAGTCGCCTTGTACAACTACATATTAGTCACCTTGTACAACTACATATTAGTCACCTTGTACAACTACATATTAGTCGCCTTGTACAACTACATATTAGTCGCCTTGTACAACTACATATTAGTCGCCTTGTACAACTACATATTAGTCACCTTGTACAACTACATATTAGTCACCTTGTACAACTACATATTAGTCGCCTTGTACAACTACATATTAGTCGCCTTGTACAACTACATATTAGTCGCCTTGTACAACTACATATTAGGCATCTATCTATCTATCTATCTATCTATCTATCTATCTATCTATCTATCTATCTATCTATCTATCTATCTATCTATCTATCTATCTATCTATCTATCTATCTATCTATCTATCTATCTATCTATCTATCTATCTATCTATGTTTATTTTTATTTATTTTATTTTTACATTCATTATTATTATTATTATTCTTTTTTAATGTTAAAAACGTACTTTAATTATGATGATTATTGCAAATGTAATATTACTTTTATAATGATAAATGCCTTAATTATGCTTATAGTAAATGTGAGGATGAAAGGATATAGTATATATGATGAGAGAGAGAGGAAGGGCAGAATGTCAGACGGGCCTGCGTGCCCAATTCTTAACCCTTTGAAAATAAAGTTCGTTCGTTCGTTCGTTCGTTCGTTCGCCTTGTACAACTACATATTAGTCACCTTGTACAACTACATATTAGTCACCTTGTACAACTACATATTAGTCGCCTTGTACAACTACATATTAGTCGCCTTGTACAACTACATATTAGTCGCCTTGTACAACTACATATTAGTCGCCTTGTACAACTACATATTAGTCACCTTGTACAACTACATATTAGTCACCTTGTACAACTACATATTAGTCGCCTTGTACAACTACATATTAGCCACCTTGTACAACTACATATTAGTCGCCTTGTACAACTACATATTAGTCGCCTTGTACAACTTGCCGGAGTGTGCACCAGTTCTATTCTTTTTTTGATGTCTCTTCAGGGACCTCAGGGAACACAAATGTAATATGGCACCACAAAGTTAGTCTACGCACACAAACAGAATTAGTCTACGCACACACATAGAATTAGTTATCTAGTGTCAGAAAGATAGACATGCTGGTATCTCATGAGAGACCAGTCGTGTATCTAATAAAATGTATGTTTTGAATATCAAGGTCTGAGAGCAGTAAAAATAAAGTTTAGGTACTGGATGTGTCTCTAGTTCATTTTCCTCATTCATATACATTTTTAATGAGTATAGTAACATTCACGAAAACCCTTGTATTTAAAAATAAAAAACAACACAAGTTTGTAAATACATAAAAAATCTGGATCAGTTTATTTTTTTCAATTTCCTTTACTTTTCTTCATTCTTTAGTGCAGATATACATCCAGATATGCATGTGTTTTTGTGTTTCCCAAGCTGTTTTATATATGAGGTATCATATGTAATCAGGTGTTCTGATAAAATTTTTAATTGAATATATTGAATCATCCAAGAAAGTTGTTTCATTGACTTGAAATGTTGTAATGTATCTAGGGTTTTGCAGATGCAGTGTTCAGTTATTAAGAATTTAATAAAGGTGGTGAGGATGAAAGATGCTAGACTTTTGCTTTGAAGACATGTATCATTACAAAAATTGTTCTGTTTTATATATGAGATGTCTCCTGTAATCAAGTGTTGTGATTTAAGTAACTGAGGGACAAAAAAACAGTTATCCTAACTCTTTTCTTCAGATCTGTGTCCAGGGCACAATCTTTGCACGAATGTCACCAGACCAGAAATGCCAGCTTATAGAGCACCTGCAGAAACTTGAGTAAGCCATTTATTTATGATAAGTGACATTTATTTTATGTAAAATGTACATACCAAACCACATATGTCAGTCAGATCTTTGCACACTTAAAGATACTATGAGTAAAGTGACTGGTTAGTTATTCATTCATTCATTACGAAATCTCTTCATGGAGCACAGGTTTTCAACAAATACATGCCAGACTTTCCTGTCCAGTGACAATCCATTTAAGTTTTTCCATGTCTTTTTTTTTTAATCCCCTTAATCATCATAACCCTTTACTCCCCAAGGAGCATAGGCCTTCAACAAACACAAGCCATGTCATCCTGTACATTCCATTAGCTCAAGGCCTTTCCATGTCTTCCTCATATTTGTCATTTCTGTCTCCAGTACTTCTCTTCTGTTTTTCATTCTGCCTCTGCCTCTTTTACCTTGTGGATCCTTGAAAAAGGACTGCTTTGTAGTGCTATCAGTAGATTTCCTCAGTGTGTGTCCCTTGCCAGTGTCATCTTCTCATCTCTTGTTCCTCTGGCACATTGTGTGTGACCTTATTATATCATTTCAATCCTTCTATTTTGCACAAGCACCCATTTATTAAAGGTCTGTAAATTCTTGACTGTTGTGTTTGTTCTTCTCCATGTATCAGAGTCATACAATATGACTGATTTGACATTTGCGTTAAAGATTCTTATTTTTTTTGTTGGACTTTGTTTCTTTGTATTCCAATATATTTCCTAATGCAATGAAAGCTGCTCTTGACTGGTTATCTTTCATGACAGTGTATGAAATGTATTGATGTAATTGGCCAGAAGATCATTTCACAGGAGCAGCAGAATTTGAAAGATTGCAAAAGTTGAATGGGCAGTAATGATTAAAAAAAAAAAAAAGGTAAATAAAGCGTGTAGTAGATATTGTCATAGGGGAGTGAAGTGTTAGAGACTTCACTATATGAGAATGGAATGACCAGTTCCCTTTTTTGCTACCTTTGCCTTCCGTAACTGAAGAGCAAAGTCAGGTACCCATTTGCAGCTGGGTAAATTGGAGTGGGATGCTGTCAGGTTTCTAACCTGGTAACTTTGCCTTGAGAAGCAAGCGCTCTATAATCACTGTGCCACATGACTTTCATGCAGTAAGGGTAAAATACTCTGAACAGATTTCAAGAGGACGTAATGTGATCATATTTTTATCTAACACAAGACAGTGTGATACATCTCAAGGGTTATTACCCTTCACACACAGATAAACCATTTTTGTTTTTAAAAATAATAAATATCAGAAACGTCACCGTTACATATTTTCACTAAATTGCCTTCTAAAATCTTGGTTCACTTTGTGGTCTGGTACATCTTGCTACCGAGAACTTAATGAAACAGAGAAAATTAAAAGTGCATATTACAAACTATATCAACTTTTCATAAGCTCTTCATTCATTCATCTCCTGTTTAGCTCCTTGTGGAGCATTGGGTCTGTACTGCTGCTGGTCACCTTATTGTAAGAAGCTTATATGAGAATATGTGCTCTTGCTGTGGTGGTTTCTGTAGCAGTATGTTGTACATTATGAAGTTTCCAGTCTCTTGCACAACTTCACATTAGTTATCTTGTATGACATGCCTGAGGGTACAATAGTCATTTTTTTTCCCTGTCTTCCCTGTCTGGCAGGGCCAAGAAATTCTTGCTAGAAGAGAATATCAAAGAACAAAATAGTGGAGTAGAGAAAAACCTGGTTTGACAGCATTGAAAAATTAAGAGAACCTGTTTGTTTCTTACTTTCAGCTACACTGTAGGAATGTGTGGTGATGGAGCTAACGACTGTGAGGTATGGAGGACTTTTGCCTTTTCTTTTTTTGGGGGGGTTTTTGTTGAAGTTTATGTAACAGCAAGAAAAATAGAAAGTGATGAAAAATGAAGAAGAGATAGAAGGACTAAGAGATATGAGAGAAGGATACAAATGAGAGAAAGGTGAGAAAGAGGGATTTGAAAAGCTTTAAAAAAGCAGGATCTGTTATAAGTAGTGTTAATAGCTAAAAGTGAAAGAAAGATCTCCAGGAATTGATTGATATTGTGGTGATAGAAAGTGAACAGTGATTAACATAAACAAGACACGTTCACTAGAGACCACAGAGATGTGATTAACATAAACAAGACAAGTTCACTAGAGACCACATAGTTCCATGGCTTTCTTGCAACCCCAGAGGGCTTCCCCAACTCTGCAGGCTCAACATTGGTAAAACACCCCAGACCCACAAATTGGCAGGTGATGCAATGCCACGAGTTGGATGACCCTGTACCCTAGAGGGGATCATCTACGTGGGAAAAAGCAGGACGGTTAAAAAAAAAAGAAGATGAAAAAGCCTGACAGAATGGTATAGGAGAGAGTGAATAACAGCTGGTAGAGACTAAGACCATTACAGATCTGTTATGGTTTTTGATGGTGATAATGAGAGCATATTCATAATCCTAATAATTTCATAGATCACAAAACGTTTGACTGTTATTGCTTCCTTCAGGCCCTGAAGGCAGCCCATGCAGGTATCTCCTTGTCAGAAGCTGAAGCATCAGTAGCAGCTCCCTTCACTTCATCTGTCAACAACATTGAGTGTGTTGTCATAGCCATGAGGTATGAAACATCTTCTGTATGTATGCATATTTGTCTTGGAATGTCCCTAACTAAAGACAGACACGACATGCTCACTGAGGAAGGCAGTAATTAGAATTGTTTTAACAAACAAACAAAAACTACATATACCAAGGCATGGTGGTAGTTTAGTGGTTAGACCATTTGCTCTCCAAGCACACATTCTGCATTTGATTCCTGGCGGTTGAAAAATAAAAAATTTAAATTTCTTTAAATGTTAACCCTTTTAACCATACCCTATCCCCAAAGTTCCTGACAAGAATCGTAAAAGCGCGGCTGTATTATTACATATTTAAGGTTTGGCACCTTAGCGAGGGTAAATTGTAATTAGAGATTGCGAATGGGTTAGAAAGGGTACTCAAAGTGATCAAACTGCAGGCAACAAATCAAATTGCTAGGCAACTGTTATTTCAGTCCGACGTGCAAAAAGTTTACGGTGTGGTTTTTTAATTTAGTTTCCTCTGAAAACCACAAAAATTTTCCTAAACAGTGGAATATTTACTAGTCACTGTTCTGCTAATTGAGCTGAAGTTGCTGGCCACAATAGTATTATAAAAATTTTGGGAAAATCCGTCAAAATAAAATGAAGTCTCCCTGTTCTGCTTTTCTGAGATTACTGGCTCAAATGAAACAGGAATTCTGAATGGCCAGTCTTCACATCAATCAATACCATTTAGCCAAGTCTTCCTGTCCTGTGCCATCCGCTCACGTTCTTGCCATGTTTTCCTCATCATTTTCACCTCTGTGTCCAGTTCTCTTCTCCATGTGTTTTTTGGTTTACCTCTTCCTCTCTTTCCCTGTGGATTCCAGAACAAGGACTGCCTTGTAATGCTATCAACGGGTCTCCTCAATGTGTGTCCTATTCATTGCCAGCGTCTTCTTCTCAACTCTTGTTCCACTGGCACCTGTCTGGTTCTTGTCATCAATTGCACTTTTGTGACTTTGTCATGCTATTTCAGTCGTTCTATTCTACGCAAGCACTCGTTTATAAAAGTCTCTAGCTTTTTTGGTTGTTGTTTTTGTTGTTCTCCATGTCTCAGAGCCATACACTAGGACTGACTTAACATTTGAGTTGAAGATTCTTATTTTTGTGTTGGACTTGATTTATCTTGTTCTCCATGTTTTCCAATGCAATGAAAGCTCCTCTTGCTTTTTGTATTCTTATTTTGATATCATTGTTTGTCCCTCCAACTCTGTATATTACCGCCAAGATATGTGTACAATTCTACATCCTTTAGTGGTGTTTCTTCAAGTTCAACCTTGTTATCATTTCTTGCATTTATTCTCATAATCTTTGTCTTTTCCCTGTGTATTTTCAGGCCCACTTGTTGTGACCTCTCATCGAGAGTTTTCATTTTCTCTTGCATCTGATTATGGTTATGGGACAGAAGAGCCAAGTCATCTGCAAAATCCAGATCATCAAGCTGTTTAGTCAGATTCCACTGGATTCCATTTCTGTTGTGTGATGTCGATGTTTTCATAACCCAATCTATTGCTTGT
The DNA here is from genome assembly GCA_024509875.1 of Oreohelix idahoensis. Classification (NCBI taxonomy): domain Eukaryota; kingdom Metazoa; phylum Mollusca; class Gastropoda; order Stylommatophora; family Oreohelicidae; genus Oreohelix; species Oreohelix idahoensis. The sequence goes on along the minus strand of JAMPIV010018254.1, from coordinate 577,279 downwards.
AAGAACTTTGACTTTTCCGATCCCCTAGGTTACGAGTTTTCACTCTTTTTTTCCTGCTAGTAAGAACAGAAATGGAGCCAAGAGGCATTCCTGTCTCACTCCCGTTCTAATCCTAAATGGTTCTGTAATTTGTCCTTCATGAAGAACTCTGCATGTCATGTCTTCATAGGTCTTCCTTATTAACTTAATGATCTTCATGGGAACTCCATAATGCAACTGAGAGATGAACAAGCAGGTTTTCGACAAAACAGATCTTGTACAGACCAGATAGCCACATTGAGAATAATAGTTGAACAAAGTCTGGAATGGAATTAACCGCTGTACATCGAATTCGTGGACTATGAAAAGGCATTTGACAGTGTAGAGAATCACTTTGGAAATTGATGACGCAGTCTTCACATATTGGTCTCAAATCTTTTTCCACCGTGAGACCAACAAATATCGGCATTAGACATATTTGAATATTTACTAGTCACTATGTTGGAAATTGATGACGCAGTCTTCACATATTGGTCTCAAATCTTTTTCCACCGTGAGACCAACAAATATCGGCATTAGACATATTTGAATATTTACTAGTCACTATGTTGGAAATTGCCGCACATGGTTCTCAGGGGTCTCTGATGAGACAAAAAAAGAATGGGATTACTGCTTCCTCAAGAAGTTTGGTTTGGTTTGGTTTGGTTTGGTTTGAAGGATTATCTTCATTGCACACGGACTACTCCATCAGTGCACCGATCTCCTCCCTTAGATCACAGAAGGAGGATCTCAGCACAGTGCACAAACTCCGTAGCAGCGGCGAGAATCCCAATGTGTGTATATATAGGAATCACAAATTCTATATATATTTTTATGGTGGGTAGATTTCTAATTTAAAAAAAGAAATTTTTCTGAAGATGATGTCTGATGATTGAGATTGTCTTCCTGAAGTATATCGCATAAGGTGACTAGTATGAGGTTGTGCATGAGGCTGGCAACCCCTTCATGTAAAAAAGATTGCTTCTTATATCACTGCTGCAAGAACATGTAATTGCTTGGCGTAGGCTTCATGTAAGAGGACCAGCTGCAGTGGTGACTTTATGTTCCACAAAGAATGACAAGGAACATGATGATGATGATGATGATGATGATGATTGTGGTGCTACAATAGCTGGTCACACATTAGTGTAATATATACAGAGATATAAAGATAGTCTTACCATTCTACGTTTACGAGGCTATGGGCTCATAGGAAATAGGAATCTGACATCAAATTCTCAGTATTATCACAATTTCCATTTTTGCTCCCTAGGGAGCACAGAGCCACAGTTACCGCAGGTCCTCTTACTGACCCAGCGCTGTAGCGGGACTGCAAGGATTAGAAATAGATGGACTAACTGCTATAGCGGTACTGCGAGGATTAGAAATAGATGAACTAACCACTATAGTGGGAATGTGAGGATTATAAATAGCTGGACTAACCGCTATAGGGGGGACTGCGAGGATAAGAAATAGCTGGACTAACCACTATAGCGGGACTGCAGGTTCAAGGGGTTAATTTAGTCATCTGTCTTCAGCTTTTACAAGTGCATTTTTGTTAATTATAGTTTCCATGTATCTGTGTGTATTGATGGGTTTACTGGTTCAGTGGGAGGTGGAAGGAAATGGAAAAGATGAAACTGAACACATGAGAAATGGTGTTATTCTCAGCACATTAGACACCATAATTCTGTGCCATCATTTCTTGATGGGATGGCTCACTTGTTAATCAGTATATATTTCACTAAGTTTTAAAAAAAATAAGGATTTTCCACCAAGTTTCTCCTTATCCCTCCTGTAGTTACTGACCGTTAATTCTGCCATGATTGACTTGTGTTATTGTGATTAATTTTGTAGACTTGTGATTAAACAAATCCAAATCAGAAACGTTTTTTCCTTACTTGCAGGGAGGGCAGGGCTGCATTGGTGACATCTTTTGGTTGTTTTAAATACATGGCTCTCTACAGTTTTATACAGTTTGTCTCAGTGTTAATACTTTATACAGTAAGTAAATTTTATAATTTATGTGGGTTGCCTGAAGTATGGATTGGAAAGAATGTTATGTAGTTCAAGCAAGTGCCTTTTTTTTTTTTTTTTTTTTTTGGTAAAAATTCATTAAGTTTTCACATATTGTAAAAAACACAGAAATTAAAATCTTATTTATGCCAAGGAAATGTAGAAAATGACAGTGGGCATATGAGTAATTCTTGCATTTTCAACATAGTCTAAAACTTAGTTTTTTAACCTGTGGTCCATAGACCACTTAACTCTTAGTATACGAGCTCAAAAACCACGTTTTTACGAGCTAATTTCAGAGAGTACATTTTTAGACATGACTACATTTACAGATTTTGCATTAAAGAATTTATTTATAAAGATAACATAAAGTGTTATATATCAAAATGTGAAGAAATGAAACTCCTATATCATGCACTTAACTTAAATTGTTCAGTTGTTTTAAACATGCATTCACCATATACAGTAATGAGTGCAGAAAATTTTTAAAATTTTAAAAATTTAAAATCAAATTGTACTTATCAACATGTGTAATTAATTCTGGTAAACTTCAACTCCTAAAACTACTTTTATTTTAAACTACATCCATTTTCACATAATGTAGGAAAGTTGCAGTTGTTTTTGAGCACAAATAAAGTTTTTATAACAATTTGAAATTTTGTGGTATATTTAGAAAAAGCGCACAAATATTTTAATTCTAAATTTACAGACATGACTACCATTACTGATTTTGCATTAAATACTTTATTTATAATGATAACATCAAGTGTTATATATCAAAATGTAGAGAAATGAAACTCCTTTGACACGCACCTAACTGAATGGTTCAGTGGTTTTAAACATGCATGCAACATATAGATTAATGAATGGAAAAAAAAACTTTTTAATGTAAAAAAATGAAAAACAATTTGTACTTATCACTATGTATAATTAATTCTGGTAAACTTCAACTCATAAAACTACTTTTATTTTAAACTACAGCCATTTTCACATAATGTAGGAAAGTTGCAGTTGTTTTTGAGCACAAATAAAGTTTTTATAACAATCTGAATTTTTTTGGTATATTCAGACACAGGGCAAAAATATTTTAGCCTATTTTTAGACATGACTACCGTTACTGAATTTGCATTAAATAATTTATTTATAATGATAACATAAAATGTTATGTATTACAATGTGGAGAAAAGAAACCCTTTTGACATGCACCTAACTGAAATGTTGAATGATTTTAAACATGCAACATGCCTATACAGTACAGAGTGCAGGAAAGTTTAAATATTTAAAAATTTGAAAAAGAGTTGTACTTACCCACAAAAATAATCCAATTTGAAGCCAGAAACTCCTAAAACTACTTCCATTTGAAAAGGGACCAGAAGACGCAGCAATAGAGACCGCAGTCAGCGACTCATAGCTTGACTGCCTGCGTCAGGACCAGCGAACCAGAGCTGGTCAAGACCGTGCTCCACCTCCACGTGGTGGTCCTGGAAACAGTCTGCAGCAGTGCAGGCTGGCTGAGCGAGCACGGATCGCAATGGGAAGGCAAACCCGTTCCTAAAAAATGCCGTGCAGAAGTCGGATGTGTCGACCGAAAGGTGCAGATATCACAGCTACGTTGTAAACAGACACAACGCAACCACCGTCCTTTTCAGGGCGAACGAGGAAGAAGAAGAAGAAAAGTACACTAACACAATGTAGAAAAGTTTCAGCTGCTCCTCCTTTTTATAAATACTATTTTTATTACAATTGAAAATTTGTTGGCACATTTTGAAGATGCACTCCAAATCGGAAATTTTACTATATACAATGTAAATTTTCCCTTCATTCTTAAAATTAAACTACTTTGCCTCATGGTATTTGGCAAAGCAGTCATTTGGGTGAAGGTGTGGATGATCTGTGCACCCATCACAATAAAAATATGTTCTCACTCTAACTTGAGGGGTGCTACAAATGACGCACCTGCGCAGAAATGTTGATTTTTTTACAATGTGTCTGGTTCCACACAGACGGTTCAACGGGCTGTTGTGTTGATTTGCATGAGGTACTCTGTGTGGGATATTCTGGATAATATCAGAAGCAATTCGACTAAGTTCTGTAATTAACTCATTCTTGAACTGCAGTAGGGTCTGCTTCTTTGAATTATCTGATCTGCTGAGTGCAAACAACACAAAAGCATTCAACTGGGAAACTTCAAAAATCCAAAAGAATATTTTCTTCCACCACTTTCTGGTTCTTCTGTTGAATGTTCCATAGGTTGTTACACACTGGTCAACCTTGTCACATCCATTCATTCGTTGGTTGTAGTCATCAATTATAGTGAGTTTGTGCTTTCTTTCGCCGAAACGATTTGTGATTTCTTTGGTTTCCACAGTTGCAGAACTTGACACTAGAATGCATGACTTTTTTGCCTTTTTATCTCTAAACATTACACAAAGAAATTTACTTTCTAGATCAAGAAACCATTTCATCTGGAGATGCATCAGTTGTGTAGTCTTCAACGCCTTTGGAAAATTTTTACGATTTATATTTACAGTTCCAGTAAAATATTGATTGTTGTCAGTAAGATATTGCAGCAATGCAAAACTAGTATAGTAACGATCTGCATAAATATGATGGCCTTTTCCACAAGGTCTTAGCAGTGTATCAAAGACTTTGATGGCTTGTTGGCTCTTTACATCTAGCTCAGGACTGTATGATGTATTGACAACGAAGTAAATCAATAAATTGACAACGTAACCAGTACTACTGTCACAACTGTATATAAGGCTCCTGAGACCAGTAATCACTCATTTTTGGTTTTTTGACAATGCCCATGGCTATGATAACAGAAAAAAACCTGTAAAGTTCATGAAGTGTTATTGGATGCCAGTTGCGATAAACAGACCTAGTGCTGGCTGTTGCTGCTTTTGACTGACAGAGGTGATCAGCATAATCATTGACAGACACAACAAGTTGTTCCAATATTTTCTCTGTAAAAAGGGCTTTGAGGCAAAAAAGTGCTGGTGAGTCTTCGGGGACAATATCTGGATTCACACCAGGAGTCCTACCCTGAGGTGGAGCAAAGTGAAATGCATTATGAGTTGAACCCTTATCAACTTCATTCCATTCAACCTCCTGTTCAATAATATTGTTGTTCTGAAGCTCTGCATTACCAGATTCAGTAATTACCGATCTCAGCTGCGATCTAGATCTATCTTCTCTTTCGTTTTTAGGGCATTTACCTTTCCTTTTTAGCAATCCCCTACCAGTTCTATAACTAGGTCCACCTAAGGAACACGCCCCCTTGTCCTCAGAATCTGCTAATGTATCGCTAAATTCAACGTTATCTGAACTATCAGTACTCGAAAATTCATCGCTGTCATTATCAATCCATGATTTAATAAGCTGTGAGACATGTTCAGCTGATAATCTTTTCGAACTACTGTAGCCGCCGGGTAGGGTAGTTGGGGGTTGCTGTTTCTTTGCAGAGAGTGTTAGGTTTAGATACTAGCTAGTCTGCTAGAGTTGGTAATTGCTCTCTTACAGTCTTACAGGAGTTAACCAGGTTCGGGGATAATCCTCTATGATGTTTTATGTTAGAGCTAGTTTTTATATGATACATTGATTCATTTGTATGATGGCCAACTGCAAGCATATGATTCTTCAACAGCATTTAGGTTTTACAGCAATACTTTTAATAGTCTTTACTTGCAAAACTGAACGTGGTCAAATACAACAATGTCTATGATACAGGCGTATGTACAGCAGTTAACAATTTCTATAAAACATCTGGTACCGTTTCATTAATGCAAAGTTCCTTTTGTACCTTTTCTAAATCTTCATTTATTCATGAGACTGTCTCCTTGTTTCTACTGTATTCTTACATTGCGTATTTAGATTCTGTCCTCGCAAATATACTGCCGGCTCTTCAGTATAGTTCTTTAGGCAAAAGCTTTCTTTTGTTTTGATGTGGGAATCCATAGGTTTACTTTTCTCCAATTTATAGAGTATTTCCTCTCCACAAGGTTTTAGGTTTTCATTTTCTCATTTTAATCTTCGAACCTAAGTCTGCCGTAGACTTAGCCGTGTGATCTATTAACCAAGTGAAATCGTCTTATGGTCAATACTTACAATATTCTGAAAACACAATATCACACAACATCCTAGAATGCACAATGGATGAAAAAGTCTAAAGTTGATCTCTTCAACTAATAATTTCACAGCGCTAGAGTAAAACACGTCTGCTAGGATTCGCTTTCCTTCTCTGACTGAATGGCGTCCTGTTCTACATTCCTGCCGGCAGAATGGTACTGAGCCTTACGATTGGTTGGGGATATCACATGACCAATGCTTGGCATCTACAAGCGAAGCTAGCCTAATTAAAAATCTGTGTCAAACTTTTTAAATATCTTCTGTTTCTCATAAGAATTTATTTTATGTTAATCTGTGCCTGTTTCTGTTTTTGTAGTGGGAATAGTCTGTATCTGAAGAAAATTACGGTATACGCGGCTACACTACCATTTGAACATGAAGCCATTCTCAGACAGACAAAAAAAAAAATTTTTTTGAGTAATGAACCGTACTAAATGTAATCAAAATCGATCAATATTTAACACAAACTTGAGTTTTCAAACATGAGGTGTACCGGAAATGGCATTAGAACTCTTTTTGGGAAGAAAAGTATGTAAATAATGTTAAATCTTTAGCTATTGACGCGGAAACTGTCTAAACTGACTACGGTCGCTCTAGAAGGCCGGCCATAAAATAGCGAAAGTCCATCGGCCTCGTGAAAAGGCCAGCCGGATACTAAGAGTTAAGGGTCCATGAATGGATTCTAGAGGTCCATGTACATAACCTAAAATTTAACACATTAACTACTTAGTTAGTAAACACTCTGTGGCGTTGTTAAATTTTGTTCCCATTTTCATCCTGTAGGTGTATGCACAAAGTAAGCTGTAGCTTTCATAATTTAGATTTTTATGAATTACACGTCATTTAAAGATAAATGAATGTACTATTACAATAAGCACCCTTTGTAACTAATCAAGGTGGTTGCTATTTCACGGCCCTCCGATGGCCAAGGACTTGCAATATTTTCACTATCGTAACAGCTTGTGCCCCACCATCAAAATCACTATTTCAATCAATGTGCACACTGTTTTCACTCTTGTCCTCGTCGCTAGATCTATCAGTCAATTGTTGAAACAAGTTTCTAGCCTGTTCAGCCGTTAGATGAGATGTACAAGCATTTTTGTGTGGTCCTATCACTTGTTGCCATGGTAAACAGTTTTACACAATTTGGTAACTAACCCGAAACATTGAAAAATATGAACATAATATCAATTTTCCAGTGTTCTACAATAACCATGCTTTGGAAATTTGTTTTCCGGTGGTCAATTAAAATATCAAACCAGATCGGAATGTGTTTCGGCACATATTTCATTCATTTTCTTACTAAACTAGATTGCCATTCTGAGTGGCACTCGGTCCAAATGTGTTTATTTCATGCGCCGCGGACAGCGGCTCGCAGTAGTTAATGTGTTAAAATGCAAAGTTTTTATTTATGATTTTCTGTACACTTTTTTTCAAGAAGGGTCCACAGCTTTCATTGAACAATCAAAGGGGTCCATATCATTCATCAGGCAATCAAAGGGGCCCATGGCACACACAAAAAAAAAAAAAAAAAAAGGTTAAGAAACACTGTCTAAATAGATATTGTATAATCATTAAGTTAATCAGTATGTATATCTTTTGTCACATTGTCATCATCATTTCCCTTTTCACTTCTTATGGGACCATAGAGATGCCACTGCAGCAAAAATTGTTTTTGATTATTTTAATGTTCTGAATACTTCACAGAATGTAGACAGTTAAGGAAAGTTGTACAGAATAGTGAGTTTGGAGGTAAAGATTACTTCTTTACACAAAGAAAACCCTAGAGGTACCAACATTTTTTGCAAGAGAAATCCCTTATTTTGGTTAAATTTATGTTTCACAGGCACGAACAAACCTGTCTGACCTAGAGTTCCTGTATACTGATTTAGCAATCACCACCACTATTGCTATACTGAGTGAGTTCCTTCTGTCTTGTCTCATGTGTTTGTCATGAAGAACTGTGGTGGAATGTTAAACACTGAGGTTGGAGCATTCGTGTCATGTGTCAGTGATTAATACATTTAAATAAAGCAAGGAAAATAACATTTTGACCATAACTGGTTGCTGCCCTGCGTAGTTCTCGTCAATGAAAATAACATTTTGACCATAACTGGTTGCTGCCCTGCGTAGTTCTCGTCAATGAAAATAACATTTTGACCATAACTGGTTGCTGCCCTGCGTAGTTCTCATCAATGAAAATAACATTTTGACCATAACTGGTTGCTGCCCTGCGTAGTTCTCGTCAATGAAAATAACATTTTGACCATAACTGGTTGCTGCCCTGCGTAGTTCTCGTCAATGAAAATAACATTTTGACCATAACTGGTTGCTGCCCTGCGTAGTTCTCGTCAATGAAAATAACATTTTGACCATAACTGGTTGCTGCCCTGCGTAGTTCTCATCAATGAAAATAACATTTTGACCATAACTGGTTGCTGCCCTGCGTAGTTCTCATCAATGAAAATAACATTTTGACCATAACTGGTTGCTGCCCTGCGTAGTTCTCGGCAACGAAAATAACATTTTGACCATAACTGGTTGCTGCCCTGCGTAGTTCTTGTCAATGAAAATAACATTTTGGCCATAACTGGTTGCTGCCCTGCGTAGTTCTCGGCAACGAAAATAACATTTTGACCATAACTGGTTGCTGCCCTGCGTAGTTCTCGTCAACGAAAATAACATTTTGACCATAACTGGTTGCTGCCCTGCGTAGTTCTCGGGGGTCTCTGAAGAGGCAAAGAAAGAAGAGAACTACTGCACCTTCAAGTACGTCGTACAAGGCGACTAATATGAGGTTTTGCAGGGGCTGGCAACCTCACCAGGTACGGCAAATTACCACAGAAACCACCGCTATGAGAGCATATGAATGCTTGGTGCAGGGATCCTGCAAGGGGACCAGATGCAGTGAAAGCTTCATGAAGAACGGCAGAGATAGCTGCCAACAAGTTACAGACTTTCATGCATTGAGTGGAGGGACTGGGATGACATCACAGGATTGTCAGTGTGAAACTGACGATGGTGTCCACTTGAATAGGAGGGGAGAAGAAGTTGCTGGTGATGTACAGGGTTAGGAGGGAACCTGTTGATTGCATTACAAGGCAGTCCTTATTCTGGAATCCACAGAGACAGAAGGAGACTGACAGACATGTAGAGAAACAAAGTGGGGGATATAAATGAAAGGGATACAGAAGTCAAAGAAAGGATCCTGAATGGATGGCAGGACAGGAGGACCTGGCATAAGTTTGTTCAAGACCTATGATCCTTGTGGAGCAGAAGGCTGTTGATGATGATGATTGTCATTCTTTAATTTTAATGCTTCAGCTGTTTACTATTTTAGTAGCCATTTTGTCACACCATTTTTGATCTTCCCTGTATTTGACCTTTGACCTTTCTTGCTGTCACCAGATTAGCAAGACTCTGCTATGGTATACATTCAGTGTGAATTTCTGTGCTGTTTTTTTTTTAACATTTTCTCATTTGATTTCATTGAGGCATTCTTATTATATTGTCACAGTCCATTCCTCTAATTTTTAATATGCTACTGCCAAGATATGTATGAGTCCACAACTTATAGGAGCACTTTGCCAAATGCTGTCTGATATCAGATTTTCTGTGTCTTACCATAAACAAATACATTACAGAAACTATTTCCTGATTTCCCATTTTTGAAATACTTCTTCTTCTTCTTCCGTCCTTAGCCACCGACCGTCAAAGCAGTCAGTGGCCATTACGCCTAGTGGCGTCTTAGGGCAACAGCAGATAGGTTTTCTTTGCCATTGTTTCCCATCACGCCTATTGGCGTCTTTAGGGCAATGGCAAATCAATCCATCTGCTGTTGTTTCCGTAATCGAAGTGACTGGCAAACGGGTGATCAGCCCGTTGGTTTTTGAAATACACTTGTTTGTTTTCAGTGAGATCTAATTATATTTGTTTACTTAATACCATCAACATTCATAACCTTGAAACTTGACAGTTAATAATGCACTAATGTTGACAGTTTTTAGAAGATATTTTTATCATAATAATATAATATGTCCCTGCATTTCACTAGATTTACCACAGTGAGTCAGCATTTCTGTCTTTTGATCTCCCATATAACTTTATTTATAGTTAGTACCTGCCCACTCTTTTATGATTTTCGTTACCTGACTACTTTCCTCAATTCTCCAGTCATCACCTCTCACTGTCAAAAACATCTCTGCAGCACGTCATGTCAGATGTTCTCTGGTACATTATTTCTTTTATTAGCTTGTTGTTTCATAGATTTATTGAAACTTGTTTGTTACCAGTGGAATTTTCAGCAGTCTCTAGTATCTTGATCAACGAATGTTACTGGACAAGCAATCTTCTCTGTTTTATTCCACGGATTTGGCTATTTTGATCTGGACTTGTTTCACCAGTTTTGTTAATTCCTTTGCATTGTATCGCTCTTTTTGTCTGTGTTTCTCATCCTTGAATGTGTTTGTAGTATCTTTCTTTGACCTAACTATAATTCTTGTCCTTGTCACTTGTTTGTAGCTGTAGCTGATGAAGGGTGAAACCCCTGAAACATCCTGTGTTTCCCGTGTACCGTTAATGTGTAAAACTGATTCTATACCATTTTATTTTTTAATTTATATATCTTGATCAACTATTTATACCTTTTGTACATTGTATAGGATGTACCCTATATTAATTTATCTGTATAAGTATCAGCTGAGAATGATTACGCTTTAATATGCATGGTCATATCATTACAGTATTTTTTGTTCCAGAAATAAGACATTTCAATTTCATCATTGCCATTCAGCGCTCCAAGGAGCATAGGCCTTCAATAAACACATGCAAAGTCCTCTAGCCATTTCCACCAGCTCAAAATCTTTACGTCTATCCCATCATTTTAATTTCTGTCTCCAGTTCTTGTCACTGTGTTGTTTGGTCTGCTTCTATTTCCTGGGGGATTTCAGAACAAGGACTGCCTGTTATTGCTATCATTAGGTTTCCTCAGTGTGTGTCCTTTTAAATATCATCATCAGCTTCGTCATCATGTTTCTTTATGTCCCTTACATAGCATGGGGTCACTAATGTAGCTGGTCCCCTTGCAGAAGCTTGTACCAAGAATTTACATGCTCTTTAAATATGGCTTCATTAAATTCTCATATAGAGTAGTTATTTGCTTGTTTTCAGTTAGCTATTTTTAATGGCAGTGTTTACTGTTACCGTAACGATTTTTCTCTTGAAATCAGTGGGCAATACAGCAGCTTACCATAAACTTGTGAAACAGACGCCCCCTGGTAGCCTTGTGAGTGTGCCGAATCTTATATCCATCATCTCTCAAGTTCTCCTTTCATTTGCTTTCCAGCTTGGAGGATATTTTTATCTACATCAGCAACCGTAAGTTCGTTGAAGATCTGCAAAAGTTGTGATTTTTACAGTTTGCCAAATATAGATGTGGTAATAATATACTGGGTGTCCATAAAGTCCTTGCACTGTTTGAATCTTTAATAACGTCACTTCTGTATAAGATACTAACAGTCTGCATACATGCCACACGCTACGGTTTACCTGTAATCTGTACAAGGTTTTTGCGTTTTCAGATGTGTACACCCCGTACAAAATTTATGTACAGGTTTTTTCACCTAATTATTAACCTTTAGCACGCTGCCGTCGACATATGTCGACGAAGGCAACCTATGTTCTCCCAGCTGTTGTCGACATATGTCGACAGTGTTTATCATCGTTTTCTAGCACATGACTTGTGTACACATGATTTTCAGCCCCGGATGTTAAGTTGTAATGTTATTTGCAAGAGAGTTAGCTTCCATTTCCGATCTTACAAAAGTGATGGGTGTATCCGCGTTTATTTTTTGTAAATTTTTATAATCGAAATGAATCGGCATCGAACACGCGGCCATTTTCGCTCTAATTTTTATTGGATTCTAACGCCATGCGGTAGGGATGAGATTTTTGTCTTTATAAGCGCTGATATCGGTTCTCAGAATATGTTTGATGGCCGAGATGGAAACGAAAGTAGATTGTCATTGCTAGTGTGTATAATTTTATGGCTTAGGATTAGGTTTATCGGAAAGATTTAGGATTACGGCAGAATGTCACTGCTGACGAGGACTTTGCTACTGATGATGGGTGTAATGAAAAGATCGTCATTTGATTTGTATTGGTCTATTGGTCAAATGACTTTCATTGAGATGGAAGGGATATGGACTCTTCGTGTGTTGGTTATTTTTTTTAATTTTAAAAATTAAAAATTTTTTTTTTTTAATTATTTTAATTTTTTTTTCTCGTTTTTTTCATCTTTCCTTTCCTCTCTTCCTATCACATCTAACATGTACACAAACAAATTTTATATCATCAGATTCATCATTCATTTATTTATATAAATTCCAAAAATGATAGCAATTGACCAAGAAACACAAAAACTATAGACATTCCTAGTCACCCACTATCATTGTGAAAAAGAATGCAGCTGCAGGAGCATAGTTTTGGGAAAAGAATGCAGCGTGCTAAAGGTTAAATATATATATATATTTATATATAAATCAATCGTCTTGCGCTACACCTTAACTGATATTTGCGTCGTGAGATTCGGCAAGATGTTAGGCCATGTGAATAAAAAATGAACCAAACAAAATCAAGCTGCCTATTTTTCAACTGATGCAGGACTTGTGAGAGTCCACGTTGTGTGTCATTCATTCATCATTTTTCACTAATGCTGACAACAGCCAGCACGTTACTGATTATTTTAACGATTACGTCGCGTTGAGCACAATTTATTATTTACGGCTGCTTATAAGCACACACAAAAAAAGTTGATAACACTACATATTACTTGATTTCACTAAAACGTGTAGAATTTGCGTAAGAAATGTACATCTGAATAATAATATAAAATGAAATATGAAACTGGGGAAAAAAAATCTATGAAACCAAGGCAAATTTGTATCAAAACCCGATCAGAGACCTTGAAAAAGTTTTTTTGGAGTTACTTCTCTTCTAAGTTTTAATTTCCTTTCTTTAAAATCATTCTGATTTCTATTTGATGGCTATATCTTTATTACGATCATCCAGTATTATAATTATTTTTTATAAAATAATTAATTACTATTTTTTTAATTTTTTACATCAAATATTTATTGTCAAAAAAATGGTGAATTTCTTCAAGGTTTTAGCATATTTAATTGTATGAATGTTAACTTTCAACATATCCACCATCATTTTGAATGCAAAGTCAAACGTGACATTTAGTGAATATCTGGTGTACTCTAGGAAAATCGCGCATAGTTGAGTTGGTTCATTCTTTTTTTAATGGAGCTGTTGTGAATTAACTTCAACAAATATGGACAAGTCAATTAAGGAAAATAAAACACAGCCATCCAAGACAATGGAAGGTCCTCTCGCAGGGAGGCGTATGATGCAACCCAGAGAAAGCCGAAAGGAGTCTGTGTTGCTGACTAACCTTCTTTCTTCTAGGAGAACTTCCAGATTTGGCACCTGGAATGTTCAGACATTAAATGAACAAGGGAAAGTGGCACAAGTAGCAGCAGAAATGAGGGAATATAAAATTGAGGTTCTGGGAATGTGTGAAACAAAGTGGAAGGGGGTAGACAGGAAGAAACTCATCACAGGTGAATTGGTGCTGTCCTCAGGACATTAAGACGAAAGTTCACACCACAGTGAAGGGGTAGCTCTTATGTTATCTAAGGAAGCACAGAAAGCACTCATTGAATGGGAAGCTGTTGGACCCAGAATAATAACAGCTACTTTTAAAACAGCTAAAAAGAAAATACATGTAAATGTCATCCAGTGTTATCCAACTAATGACAAAGAAGAGTCTGTGAAAGAAGCATTTTATACTAGACTACAGGAAATTATGGATAAAGTAAAAAGAAGAGACATCACAGTTTTGATGGGTGACATGAATGCAAAGATACAGTCAACACCGGATTTGAAGAAGTCATGGGAAAACATGGGCTAGGAATAATGAATGAAAATTGGGAACTATTCTCAAACTTCTGTGCTTCAAATCAAATGGCAATAGGAGGAAGCATGTTCCCACTTAAGAGAATACACAAGGCAACATGGATATCACCAGACCATAGAACAGAAAATCAGATTGATCATATATGCATAAACAAGAAGTTTAGATCATCATTGCAGGATGTAAAGGTATATAGAGGAGCAGATGTGGCATCAGATCACTACCTTCTGATAGCCAAAGTAAAAATGAAACTCAAGAGATATGCAACAATGCAAAATTATAGACAACAATTTAATGTAGGACATCTAAGAAATCAAGAAACAAGAGACAAATTTGTGGTCACAGTATCCAACAAATTCCAAGTGCTCCAACAGCTGGAAGATGTAGAGAATACAGAAGACTATTGGCAGCAGGTCAAAACTGTATGGAATGAGACATGTGAAGAAATACTGGAGAAAAGGGAACGACAACATAAAGCATGGATAACAACAGAAACCATCAATAAGATAAAAGACAGAAAAAAACAAGAAAGCAGATTTAAACACAAGCAAAACTAGAAGCTCCAAAGCCAAGGCTCAAGAAGTGTACACAGAAGCAAACAAAGAAGTAAAAAAGAAGTATCAAAATAGACAAGAGGAAGTATATTGAGGAGTTGGCAAGAGAGGCAGAAGATGCTGCAGCCAAAGGAAATATGAGAGAACTGTATAGCAACACAAAGAAGCTAACAGGGAAATACAAGCAAACAAGTTGCCTCATAAAAGACAAGAATGGAAAACTGCTCAGCAATATACAAGAGCAAATGAAGAGGTGGACAGAATATTTTGAGGACCTTCTCAATAGACCAGCTCCACAAAACCCCCCGGACATCCAGCCAGCAGAAGAAGAGCTACAAATTAACTGTGAAAGACCAATGAAGGAAGAAATAAAGAAAGCCATAAAGCTTCTAAGAGATGGAAAAGTATCTGGACCTGATGGCATTCTATCAGAGGCCATCAAAGCAGATATCGAAACGGCTATAGAGATGTTATATAAATTACTTGGTAAAGTCTGGGAAAAGGAAGAGATACCAGCAGAATGGAAGGAAGGATATCTGGTTAAGTTGCCTAAGAAGGGAAATTTACAAGAGTGCACAAATTATAGAGGATTAATGTTACTATCAGTGCCAGGAAAGGTATTAAACAGGATTATCCTTGAGAGATTAAAAGAGTCCATAGACAAGAAACTGAGAGATGAACAAGCAGGTTTCCGACAAAACAGATCATGTACAGACAAGATAGCCACTTTGAGAATAATAGTTGAACAAAGTCTGGAATGGAATTCACCACTATACATTGGATTTGTGGACTACGAAAAAGCATTTGACAGTGTAGACAGAGAATCACTTGGAAATTGATGAGGCATTATGGAGTTCCCCTGAAGATCATTAATTTAATAAAGAACACATATGAAGACATGACCTGCAGAGTTCTTCACGAAGGACAGCTTACAGAACCGTTTGGGATAAGAACAGGAGTGTGACAGGGATGCTTCTTGTCTCCATTTCTTTTCTTATTAGCAATAGACTGGGTTATGAGATCATCGACAACACACAACAGAAATGGAATCCAGTAGACTCTGACTAAGCAGTTGGATAATTTGGATTTTGCTGATGACTTGGCTCTTCTGTCCCATAACCGTAATCAGATGGAGGACAAATTGAAAACACTCGATGAGAAGTCACGGCAATTGGGTCTGAAAATACACAGGGAAAAGACAAAAATAATGAGAATAAATGCATGTAATGATAACAGGGTTGAACTTGAAGAAACACCAATACAAGATGTAGAATCGTACACATATCTTGGCAGCAATATAGACAAAGTTGGAGGGACAGACAGTGATATCAAAATAAGAATACAAAAGGCAAGAGGAGCTTTCATTGCATTGGGAAATATATGGAGATCAAGAGAAATCGGATCCAACACAAAAATAAGAATCTTCAACTCAAATGGGAAGTCAGTCCTATTGTATGGCTCGGAGACATGGAGAACAACAAAGACAACAACCAAAAAGCTACAGACTTTCATAAATGGGTGCTTGCGTAGAATAGAGGGATTAAAATGGTATGACAAGGTTACCAACGTGGAACTGAGGACAAGAACTAGACAAGTGCCAGTGGAACAAGAGATGAGAAGAAGACGATGGCGATGGATTGGACACACACTGAGAAAACCTGTTGATAGCATTACAAGGCAGTCCTTGTTCTCGAACCCCCAGAGCAAGAGAGGCAGAGGTAGACCAAGAAGCACATGGAGAAGAGAGCTGGAAACAGAGGTGAAAATGATGAGAATGTGGAAAGAACTTGAGATGATGGCACGTGACAGGAGGACTTGGCATGTGTTTGTTGAAGGCCAATGCTCCTTTGGGAGTGGAGGGTTATGATATGATGTTGTGAATTGTGAAGCTTTTTTGGATATGCTACAGAATTACCTTATTCCTAAACCGAGGCAATCAAGTTTCATTAACAGCAAAATCTTTCAGCAAGTTGGAGCACCGTGCCAGTAGCCCACAGTGTGTGAGAATTTTAAAATGAGGTTTTCCCCCGGCCGATGGATTTGAAGAGGTGGACCAACATCACAGGCTCCTATCTCCCCAGACTTGTTTCTATCAAATTTTTCTTGTGCCTGTGTGGAAAAAAAGAGTTTGTTTAACAAAGCCTGCTTCTTTAAACAATCTTCATACTCAGATAACAAGTCATCATTGAGTGGCGTACATTGCACTGATTCGTTAAGCCTGTGACCCAGTGCATCTGATTTCAACTGGCATTTATCTCAGGTTGCTTTCCTTAGCCTTTGACTGTCCTCAGCCTACCTGCAAGGCAGCAGTTTGGTTTCTCTGTTTGACTGATTTCTAAAAAAAACGTGTAGAAAATCTTTACCGTCAAATGTTAAGTCATATTGGCAAGGGGAGATCACTCAGACTGCACTGGCCACAACAGATTGAGATACCATCTATTCAACAAGCTAAAGATAGGAACTACTGATCAGTGGCACTGATAAAATGACTGCTGAACATCTGCTTCAAAGTTGCTCAACAAATGCGGAACAGAGAAAGCGCATATGTCTGACACCAGTACCATTCGTGGAAAAGCTATTCGGAGATTCAAATAGCCTCAAACTGACTACTGCTTTCTTTGAAAACATTAAAGTAGACGTCTGAGAGTGTATGGAGAAGAAGAAGATAACAAGTGCTATAACTTTTACCAGCCAAGAGAAATACGAGGGGCGTTCAGAAAGTAATGCACCACATCGTTTTTCTCAGGAACTGTTTATTCAAAAAGCATGAAATTTATACACAATATACATGGATATGTCATGTAAACATCGGTATTATTCAACATAATCCCCATCAACTTGTACGGCTTTATGCCAGCGCGAAACAAGTGCACGTATTCCTAGCCCGTACCAGATTTTGTCTTGATCATGTAGCCATTTCTTCGCGGCATGAATCACTCCTTCATCATCTTCAAACCTTGTCCCACGGAGTGCATCTTAGAGGGTGCCAAATCGGGACTATAGGGTGGATGGGGTAGTACAGTCCAACTCAATTTGGTGATTGGTTCCCATGTTGCCAGACTTGTGCGAGGGCGCGCATTGTCGTGAAGGAGAAGCAGGTATGCTGGATTCTTGTGCGGCCGAACTCTGTGAAAACGTTGATTGAGTTTTTTCAATGTCTTAATGTAAGCTTGCGAATTGATTGTCTCTCCTCTTCTCTTTGCCGTATACATTAATGATCTTCCTCTGCACATCAAACATTCATCCTGTGACCTGTTTGCCGATGACTGTACTGTTTACACTAGTGACAAAAGTTGCACTGCACTAGAACTATCTTTACAAACTGATACACATAATATTATTAAGTGGAGCAACGAGAATCGAATGCAAATAAATATTAGTAAAACGAAATGTATGTTAATATCAACCAGACAAAAACTACAAAACTCGCAGAAAACAACACTTCAGATCTACATTGGAACATCACTAATTGAAAACGTAAATGAACATAAAACTCTAGGTCTAACTGTTGACCAGCACCTAAGTTGGAACTCACATGTAAGTGCACTCACAAAGCTAACGGCACAAAAAGTTTACCAATTAGCCAAAATCAAACACTTCCTGGATGAGGGGGCAAGGAAAATGTTCTACACATCTCACATACAAACATACCTAGACTATTGTTCCACAATCTGGGATGGTTGTTCCATATCCAACACAAAAAGGCTTCATTCACTTCAAAAACGTGCAGTGCGCCTAGTTGCTATAAACACCAAACACATTGTATAGATCTATATAACTATCTTAAAATATTACCCCTTAGAAAGCGCTTCCTATTTAACAAAGCTAAATTCGCTCACAAAATCTTGTCACAGAATGCTCCAACGTATCTGTGGCCACTTTTCAAATTCAATGAAAAACGTAGTCAGCGCTTAAACCAGTTAGATTTACCCAAGCCGAGGCTAGATTTGTACAAGAAGAGCTTGGCTTACTCAGCTGCTCATCTTTGGAACAATCTTCCACATGACCTGAAAAACATGCACAGTCCCTACTCATATAATCGTAGACTGTTCAAATACATTATGAGTGCGGATTATATGCCGCCCTAAGGGATTATGTTTCGAATTATTATTATCTAATACACTGTATGGAGGGTCTGATGATCTAGTTTTTCATTTTAATATACCTTACTTCTTAATTGTAATCAGATACTGTAATGTATGCTTTTATACTACTTATAATGTTGCATCGCCTCTGAACTAATACCTTAAGTATGCTGGAGAATGTCTGGATACCTAGCAATAAAAGATGAGTAAGAGGAAGGGATAAATGCAAGACGGGCCTATATGCATGATTCTCATCTTTCAGTCAATACCCTTTACCTCCCTAAGGAGCATAGGTCATAAAACTGGATCTCGTGTAGTGGAGGCATCAACAATTCACTCCCTGTGGCAGTATCTGCTTGGGACTCAAAGTTGCTCACCTGTGGGAACATTTTCCGCATGCACTGACAACACATGAAGTCCCAGCTATTTCAGCAGATTTCCAAATTGTCACGAGTTCTTATTATATGCCACCATTATCTGATTACGTTTCTAATTATGTCTTATTTACTGTATGAATTGTTTTGATTGTGTTTGTTAGTTTCTTTTTTTTTTTTTTTCTTTTTTTTTTTTTAAAGGTATTAATTTTTGTTAATCTATTTTAATTAATAGTTTTTTCCCCCCTTAAATTTGATTATGTCTGGATGTTACAAATGTATGTTATTATTTTACCTCGATAATTTTGTACGCTTAAATAATGCTAAAAATACATGTGCTATTGAAAGGATACGGTATGTAAGATGACAGAGAGAAGAAGGGCAGAATGTAAGACAGGCCTGCGTGCCCAATTCTTAATCCTTTGAAAATATAGTTTGTTCGTTCGTTCGTTCGTTCGTTCGTTATCTATCTATCTATCTATCTATCTATCTATCTATCTATCTATCTATCTATCTATCTATCTATCTATCTATCTATCTATCTATCTATCTATCTATCTATCTATCTATTTATCTATCTATCTATCTATCTATCTATCTATCTATCTATCTTTATTTATTTTAAAAACATACTTTAATTATGATGATTATTGCAAATGTTTGATGTTATATTACTTTTATAATGATAAATGCCTTAATAATGCTTAAAGTAAATGTGAGGATGAAAGGATACAGTATACATGATGAGAGAGAGAGAGGAAGGGCAGAATGTCAGACGGGCCTGCGTGCCCAATTCTTAACCCTTTGAAAATAAAGTTTGTTCGTTCGTTCGTTCGTTCCTCTTGGCATAACGTCCACAAGAATTACACCTTCAATGTCCCAAAAGACAGTGATCATGACCTTTCCAGCTGAAGGAATTGTCTTGAATTTCTTTCTTCTTGGTGATTGCGGTTGATGCCACTCCATTGACTGTCTTTTTGTCTCAGGTTCGAAATGATGCGCCCAGGTTTCGTCACCTATAACGATCTTAGCCAAAAAGTTCTCTCCATCAGCATTGAAACGCTCCAACAATTCAGAAGAAATTGCTTTCCTTTGCAATCGGTGGTCATTTGTGAGACTTCGAGGAACCCATCTTGCGCAAACCTTAGAAAATCTGAGAGTTTTTATAACTGCATTTGCACTACCAATGCTGACTGACAGCTGTAAGGCCAATTGTTGAGTAGTGATTCGCCTATCAGTAAGAATAATGCCCTCAGCGCATTTCAACATTTCTGCGTTGGTGGCTGTGGCAGGACGTCCACAGCACGGCCATCAAGCAGCTCCGTATCTCCACTTCTTGATTCTTTGATTCTCTGAACCCAGCGACTGACTGTACTCCTGTCGACTGCAAAACTTCCATACACATCACATAGACGCTTGTGAATATTCACAACAGTTTCCTTCTATGCAACGAGAAACTCTATCACAATTCGCTGTTTATAACGCAAGTTGCTAACACGCTCCATTTCAACGGTTTAGGGCAGCCGTATTATTTGGCCGGTTGCGGTGCAATTTGGTGCACACAATTGGCGCATGCCATATTTGAAGTGTGCAAAATTTCATGCTTCTATCTTCATTATTAGGTGAGAAAAACGTTGTGGTGCATTACTTTCTGAACGCCCCTCGTATTAAACAGGATCATCCTTGAGATTAAAATATGTTGTAGACAGACAGTTGACAGAAGAAAAAGCAGGTTTTCAACAAAACAGATCCTGTAAAGACCAGATTGTCACATTGCACATAACATTTGAGCTTTGATTCAAGGAGACGTATGAAGACGTGATGTGCAGAATTCATGAAGGTTAACTTACAAAACCCTTTAATATATGGAGTGTGGTAGGAATACCTCTTGCCACCATGTCTTTTGTTACTCGCTGGAAACTGGATTATGAAAAGAGCAACATCAACAAACAGAAATGGAATTCGATGGATTCTGACAAAACAGCAACATCAACAAACAGAAATGGAATTCAATGGATTCTGACAAAACAGCAACATCAACAAACAGAAATGGAATTCAATGGATTCTGACAAAACAGCCTGACAATCTAGAATTTGCTGATGACCCAGATCTTCTGTCTTACAACCACATGCAAGACAGAATGAGAATACTTGAAGAGAGGTCACGGCTAATGAGATTGTATTGTATTGTCTGTGAATACACTGTGAAAAAATATGAAGATTATTAGAAGAAAAATGCAACTAATCATCACCAGATTGCACAGGGAGATACATTCCTACAAGATGCGGAGGAAGACACAATGATATAAAAATAAGGGTACAGAAGGCAAGCGGAACTTTCATTGTATTGGGCCATGTATGGAAATCAGATCCAACTTAAACTGCTTGAGATATTCAACCACAGATGGTTGAAAGGAACGGTACCCCAAGTATGGAAAGAAGCCATCACAATACCCATACTAAAGAAAGGGAAATGTAAGACCGAGGCTGCAAGTTACCGGCCAATCAGTCTCACAAGCTGTGTTGGGAAGACTATGGAGCGAATAGTCAACCACAGATTGAAATGGTATTTAGAGTCTGAGCAGATCCTGGTGCCGGAACAAGCTGGATTTAGAGAATGCTACAGTATAGAAGACCAAGTTACTTACTTGTCTCAAGCAATAGAAGATGCCTTCCAGGAGAAGAAAAAGGTCCTAACGATCTGGGTCGACTTCAAGCAGGCCTTTGACAAGGTGTGGAAAGATGGCCTCATTGCAAAACTTAGGAGAAGTGGAATCCAAGGCAACATGATGAAATGGATCCAGTCATACTTGCATAACAGGAGAACTAGAGTCACTCTTGACGGTCTGCAGAGCAGAAAAGTGTTGCTCCATCAGGGGGTACCTCAAGGAGGAGTAATTTCCCCAACACTCTTCCTTGTTTACATCAATGACCTGGTGAAAGATCTCCCTGCAGGAGTTAAAGCTGCCTTATATGCAGATGACCTAGTACTCTGGTGCGCTGATGAAAAGGTCACCACAGCAAATTATAGAATGCAGCGGGCAGCAGACATGCTAGTGTCATGGGCAGAGAAATGGCTTATCACAATAAACACAGACAAAACCTCCACAACACTGTTCTCCCTCGCCCCCAAGGACAAATCAGCTAACATTACCTAGGGACAACCGTGATCAAGGAAGAAAGCTACCCCACCTATCTTGGGGTGACATTTGACCAAAGGCTTACATGGAATAAGCATATTGAAAATGCAGAAGGAAAGGCCCGAAGACGACTAGGCATACTCAGAAAATTAGCAGGTACCAACTGGGGAGCAAATGAACGAAATCTAAAGAAGATTTATAATGGAGTAATAAGACCACACTTAGAGTTTAGCTCAGCAGCATGGTCATCAGCTGCTAACTCACATCTGCAGTCTTTGGACAAGGTGCAAAATCAAGCTCTCAGGCTCATTACAGGAGCCATGAAAACTACACCAATAACAGAGATGCAGAAGGTTGCTGGATTACAGACATTGTCCCATAGAAGAGACACAAAAACCATGATCCAGATGGAAAAGTACAACAGTATGCCAACGCACCCAATGAAGGCAAGACTAGATGATCTGGCATTGGGACGTCTAAAGCGTAGCAGCTTTGTGCATCGGGGAAAAGACTTATAAGACAGTATCAAGAAGACCTATCCATGAAGACAACACCACTGAAGCCCACCCTATACCCTGTACCATGGGAGCAGGCCAGCAGTGCCCTCCAAATTAATACATCAGTCAGTGGTCTCACAAGTGGATGTGAGTATAATGATCTGCAAAAACGAACGGCTACATTGAGTATGATCCAAGAAAGCTATCCCGATCAATCATGGATACATGCCTATACAGATGGATCAGCAACTAATGCTGTTAGGAATGGAGGTGCCGGTATCTTTATCTCATATCCTGACAACCACTATGAGACTAGGCACATTCCCACTGGTAAATTCTGTTCCAACTATACAGCTGAGGTTCAAGCTCTAGAGCAAGCTGCAAATATGATTTATAACACCAACTCTGACTGCCACCAGGTAGTCATCCTCACAGATGCACTGTCTGTCCTGCAAGCTCTCAAGGGTGGTAAACTCCTGCATCTGAGAAATGAACTAAACAAGGTAGCTGCCAAAAAGAGAACCATACTTCAGTGGTACCATCTCATTGTGGTGTACCCGGAAATGAAAAGGCAGATAAACTTGCAAAAAAGGGAGGAGAATGTGAACAAGAAGATAATGAAGTCACATACTTTGAGAAAAAGAGAGCTATCCAGACTATCAGAAGAGAACAGAACCAACCCAAAGACGACTATCACACTCTCGACCGGCAGGGACAGATAACTATTTTTCAACTCAGGACAGGGCATAACAAACTGAATAAACACATGCACAAGCTACGATTGTCTGCTTCACCACTGTGCACATGTGGATTAAACGAACAAACTGCTGAGCATGTTCTACAGGACTGTCCTCTGTATGACCAGTTAAGAAAGATATACTGGCCCAATGACTCAACACTAAACTCAAAGCTATATGGAGTTAAAGAGGAACTTCAAACAACAGTCGAATTCATCATGAGAACTCGTCTGACGGTGTAATCATCAAAGATGCGATCGCAAGAAGAAGAAGAAGAAGAAGAAGAAGATCCAACTTAGAAGTAAGAATCTTCAACTCAGATGTCACATCAATTCTATTGTGTGGCTGTGAAACATGGAGAACAACAGAAACAATAACTGTGAAGATACAGATTTTCATAAATTGGTGATTGCATAGAATAGAAGAATTGAAATAGTATGACAAGATGACAGTGTGGAACTGATGGAAAGTACTAGACAAACAGCAACGGAACAGGAGATTAGGTTAGGACATACATTGAGTAAACCAGTTGATACCATTACAAGGCAGTCTCTGTTCTGGAACCACCAGGGTAATAAAAATAGAGGGAGATAAAAACAGCAGAAGCAGACGGGAACTGGAGACGTGAAGTGGATAACAAAGACATAGAAAGACATGGATGGCACAGTGCTGGAAGGCTTGGTGTGAATGTGGTCTTTGCTGGTGGGGAGCTGAGATTTAATGAGTGAATGAAACCTACCATTTCATTAACAAGATATTATTTAAGGATGTCTGTTTTTGTTTTTTATAACAGCTTCTACAGCCAGCCTGTTCACAATGCTTCAAATGTCACTGTACCTGATCTAAGTGCTTCAAGGCCAGATGTCAAAACTTGGGACAGCACTGTAATTTTCCTTCTCTCCACATTTATGTACATCGCCGTGGCTTTCACTTTTTCAAAGGGACCCCCATTCCGCAAACCAATCTACACTAATGGTGAGTTCTTGAGCTTTTAATTGAGGTAAAATGCCATGTTGTATGTTTAGGTATATTCTTGTGTGACGGAAATGTATGGAGATCACAAGAAATAAAGTTCAACACAAAAATTAGAATCTTTAATCCAGATTTCAAGTCAGTCCTATTTTTAGGGTGTGAAACATCAAGAACAACAGAACCAACCAAAAAGCTACAGACATTCATAAACGGGTGTTTGTGTTGAATAGAAGGATTGAAGTGGTATTAAAAGATCACTAATGTGGAACTGATGACAAGAATCCAGCGGAACAAGAAATGAGAAGACGCTGGAGATGGATAGGACACACGTTGAGCTAACCTGTTGATAGCATTACAAGACAGTTCTTGTTCTGGAATCCCCAAGTTAAGAGAGGTAGAGGGAGATGAAAGAACACATGGAGATAAGAGCTGGCGACAGACATGAAGGGGATGAAGAAGATTTGGAAAGACCTTGAGATGATGGCACGTGACAGGAAGACTTGGCAGACGTTAGTTGAAGGTCTATGCTCCTTGGGAAGCAAAAGGGTGATGATGATATTCTTGATGGCTCTGTGTAGTTCCCCCTGGTGTAATAGGATTACTGATCCCTCAAACATGTTGTAAGAAACAACTAGCATGAGGCTGACAACCTCAAACATGTTGTAAGAAACAACTAGCATGAGGCTGACAACCTCAAACATGTGGTAAGAAACAACTAGCATGAGGCTGACAACCTCAAACATGTTGTAAGAAACAACTAGCATGAGGTGCATGAGGCTGACAACCTCAAACATGTAAGAAACAACTAGCATGAGGCTGACAACCTCAAACATGTTGTAAGAAACAACTAGCATGAGGCTGACAACCTCAAACATGTTGTAAGAAACAACTAGCATGAGGTTGGGCATGAGGCTGGCAACCTCATCACATATAACAAATTGTTACAGAAACCACTGCATGTGAATACATTGATGCAGGCTTCCTGTATGGGGGCCAGCTTTGGTCAACAACAGAAATGATGATGATAATATTCTTTGTGACATAAAGCATGAGCTTCATCCATTGGGTATTCTTATAGTCATTCCCAGTGGAAATGAAATTCTATTTTATATCTTTAACTCATTTGTATCATTTCATCATCATTATCATCATCATTATCATCATCATTATCATCATCATTACCCATCTGCTCACCAGGGTACTTAAGCTTTTAACAAATTTATGCCTAATCCTCCTGTCCTGTGCCATCCACTCAAGATCTTTGTTTTGTTATCACCACTTCTCTTCTTCATGTGTTTTTATTTAGTCTCCTTCTGTCTCTCTTACCCTAGGTATTCCAGAACAAGGACTGCATTGTTAAACTATCAGCAGTTTTCCTCAGTGTGTCTCCTATCCACTGCCAGTGTCATCTTTTCTTGTTCAACTAACACATGTCTGATTCTCGTCATCAGTTCCACATTGGCGACATGTGCATGATTAATCACAATATAATTGCAAAAAATATTTAATTATATTATCTTAATCCTATTTCATACTCAAAACAGTTTTATTAATCAGAATATTTCTTTTTATTTTATAACCCACTTTATATTTGTATGCCTGAGGGTCCAGTTGTCCTGTACTTTCTTTCTCTCCTCAGAGACATAGAAACTACACAGGGTATGTCTTATTATGCATGAGACTGGTAGCCTCTTTATGTAGAACAAATAGCTACACACACCATCACTGCAAGAGCAGATAAAGAGCTTTACCACAGACTTTCTGCGTGGGGACCAACTGTAGTGGTGGTCCCATTCTTCTTAAAGAACAAAATAGAGAACAGGAAGAAGTAGAGGGGATACTTGACTGCACATTTATGCCTATCAAACTGAAAAGGAAGAAATTAAAAAAAAAAAAAATTTCTGTATTATAATTAGAAAGAAACCTGAGAAGAAATTAAAAAAAAAAAAAAATGAATTTCTGTAATATAATTAAAAGGACACCTGAGTCCTGTGACTTCTTTATAATAGGCTTCGTCTTTCCTTCATTATTTATTTCCGTGTCCACCCATCCGTGACTTAAGCCAACCAGTGCTATAATTTTGTTGTTCAACATTTCCGTCTTGCCATTTATGGTATGGCACTTGCATTTATGGTAATGTCTTGCATTTTAGAGGTAAGTACATAACACACCATTAGGATACGTTTTCTTATGGTAAACAGAAGATAACTGTGAAACATGTCTTTCAAGCAATGCTTTGACTGGTGTGGATGATGAAAAAAGCTTGAGGCAGACTGCCAGTTTGGTCAGAGAGATGGATATATGAAGAATACAATAAATATGATAACCAGGAAGTTACGGACATTCATAAGTGGGTGATTAGAAGCATTGAAATGATGACTAGAACCAGACAAGGGCCAGTAGAAAAAGAGATGAGAAGAAGACACTGGTATTGGATAGTACACACGCTGGGGAAACCTGTTGATAGCATTACAAGGCAGTCCTTGTTCTCAAATCCCCAGGGTAATATAGGTAAAGGGAGATCTAAACACCCATGGAGAAGAAAATTGGAGACAAACATGAACGAAATAAAGAAGACATGAAAAGACCTGGAATGGGGCACGGGAAGGGAAGGGTGTGAATTTGTTGAAAATCTTTGCTCCTTGGGGGTTCTCAAGGTTAAAGATGATGATGATGAGGTGAATATATGAGAGCAAAAGATGAATTAAGGGAAAACTCCAGCAGGCTATCTATCTTTATGTGTCATTAGTCTTTGGTCTATAGTTGGCTAGGATTTCTTGTTATAAAAATCATTAAAAAGCTTCCTTATGTTAAAGATGCTTCAATATTTATAATGTGTTAATAAAGAATTTCAATTTTTAGCCCAGCAAAATAGCTTCATGAAATATTCAGCACACTTACAATAACTAACTGAATAAAAATAGCATCCTGAATGGAAGAAAAGAGACCATAATACTTACATATTAAATTCTGATTTGAAAAACATTCCAATTGCTTTTAATCAGCTTTATAATGGGCGCAGCCATTTTGGCTGCTTATTTCTATATATACAAAACTGCTGGATGAAAAATGGTAGGGTTGATTTGCAGCAAAACCAAAATTAAAATTTTGCTGTCATTGAAAATGGCCCATAATCCAGCTAAGATAGATCTTTACCAACTGCAGATCACTACTGGAATCAGCGTAGAATACCAGCAATGAAAACAATGCATGAGATCAGATCTGAGGTTAACGTCAAACAAAGATCATCAGGCATTTACTCCCTTTGGAATCACTGGGAATGAGAGCTGATGCTTTATCTAGAGCTGCCTGTAAAATGGAGTAATTCAGCCACCAATTGCCATATTGAGAAGCTAAACCATCATCCACAACCAGTACAACTACCAATGGAATGAAGGGAATATAGACAACAGACCCAATCAACCAGCTTCATAAACACTAGCATACCATCTTTTACCGCCTAAGAACTGGCCACGACAGATTACTAAGCTATTTCTATCGACTCAGGATATCTCACACTAATGAATGTCCGTGTGGAACCGGAATCCAGACTCCTGAACACATTCTCCAAAACTGCCCAGCCCACATGTTCTACGACATCAGACCTGGTCAGAGGGTGCTAAGCTCAAGCAGAAGTTATGGGGGCTGCCACATGGACCAGGAAAAGACTGACTTTGTCCTGGTGACTGGCCTGCAGAATTAGCATGACTAAAAACTGAACGCAGAAGAAGAAGGGGAAGGCCCATAATGAATTTCCTGAGACTCAAGCAATAGTTGAAAGTTGCACAAATTGTATTGACTCAAGCAATAGTTGAAAGTTGCACAAATTGCAAAGTGTGAATGATGAATCTTAGAGGCTTGGTGGAGGGGATTAGATGGACTGGGGTTTTAAGTATCCCAGAAATAAAAACAGTGTTTCTTCTTAGAGCAGAGCTAATGGCACATGTCAGTAAACATAAAGCCTCTATTATCTATTGTTTAAAGAGAATATTAAACATGAAATTGGGGGGGGGGGGGGGAACAACTTTTCCTCATAAACCTGGAAGGCACACATGGAAAGAAGAAGTTTTGAAGTGTAAAGGTCAGCAATACAGCACTAGAAATTACAGACCAGGAGCAGAATGAGAGAAGTGGGTAACTGGACTAAAGTGAGATGGATTTGACACTTTCCAGATATCACCAGATGATTCTTACCAAGTAAAGTACAGTGAACAAGAATGTCAAAACAAACATGGAAGTTGATGTAAAGTAAACTATTTTCATTTTTAGAGCCAGATGCCCAAGATAAGACATCCTCTAAAACTAAGACCCAAGATAGGACATCCTCTAAAACTAAGACCCAAGATAGGACATCCTCTAAAACTAAGACCCAAGATAGGACATCCTCTAAAACTAAGACCCAAGATAGGACATCCTCTAAAACATAGGAAATCCCTCTCAGATCTTCTTGAGTGTAATGGAGATTTGTGTTCTTTTTTTACCTAGCAAGTAATCCACATCTTACTTGCAGATTATGAGAAAAAGAGGAAGATCATATAATAAATGGAGGCAGAACTTGGAGGCTGGCACAGAGAAAATAGGAATCATCTGTAGAGAAATAAAATGATACATCCAACCAGGACTGAACCTGCTAATCAGAAAAGAGATAATTCTTGTCTTTTAACATCTTCATCAGCACCTCAATAAATCAGATAACTGGAGAATTAGATATTGAGAAGAAAAAAAAAAAGGATGAGATGAAATTTGGCACAGAACAAAGCAAAAACCAATAAACAGTGTAAACAGGAAACACAGATCAGGATGAGTCAGATATATACAAAGTAGGGAAAAACTTAATACTGCTAGACAGATTTTGGGTTGGAATCCACAGGGCACATAGGAAGACTGCTCACAACATGATTGTGAACTATGGAAAATCAAACACGGAAAATTAGAAAGTTGCCACAAGTACTGTGTGCTCTCATAGAAGTGAAGAGGACTAATGAAGTGAGAAGTAAGTCAGTAAGATAGAGCAGAAGGTCAGTAGCAAGTAGGAGAAATCGTTGAATGTATATATATATATATAGACAATAGTTGGGCATGGTGATCAAGTTAGTAAATCATGTGCAAGAAATTTTAACAATCAGGAAACAGATGCTGTAGCTTGTTTACAGTTTCTTATCTTTATTGTTGTCCATGGCTGGTTTTATGTAGCTTGATGTTTGTATCTGCAGTAGATCATATTTAATCTTTTCTTGATTACAGTGGATCATAATAGATAGCGACTGGCTGAATTGTTTGTACAGTGCTATTGGTCACCTAACGAAAGATAAGCCAAGCAAATACAAGGTGGTGAGCAGGGAAATTAAGGCTACTGATTGGCCACCTGTAGATCAGTTGACTCTGCCACCATCCAATCATGATATTCATCCTTCAGAGGTCATTGTGGATGTTAACTCCAGCTCAGTTCATTGACTTGCGGTGTTAGTCATGGTTTTCAAAGATATATTCAGCATTCCTGTTTAGAAATACAACAACCGTTTTTGTGTGTGCAATGGCTTTAATTTTTTTTTTTTAGAAACTGATAAACAGGTGACTGTGATATTAAATGCTTGTTGTTGTAAATGAGAAGTATCCTCATTTTTATTGTAAGTAAAAAAATATGTTTGGTGCAAAGAATTCCACAATGTATCAGGAAGGTAGCTGTTTTGATCATAGCTAGATTTATTGTTAGAAATTTCTAAATTTAGTTTTAGGTTTTTAAGATCCAAGGAGGCAAATTTAAAGGTGCATTAATACTTATTTAAAATATATTCATTTATTGAACATGCGTTCAAAAGGGAGCATATCGGAAAACATCACA
The DNA here is from genome assembly GCA_024509875.1 of Oreohelix idahoensis. NCBI lineage: Eukaryota > Metazoa > Mollusca > Gastropoda > Stylommatophora > Oreohelicidae > Oreohelix > Oreohelix idahoensis. The sequence continues at coordinate 546,938 of JAMPIV010018254.1, read as the reverse complement.
ACCAGAAACAAAAATCGGTGGCAGAAGAAGCAGATAAAGACAGAGGGAGAAGGTAAAGGACTATTATGATGTGGCAGGAAGTTTAAAAAAAAGTAGATATGAAAAATGGCGTAAAAATCTCTGGAGAGACTGAATTGCCTCGACATGATGTTTGCTTTAATGAAAGTGGAATAGTTAATCCCGTATTATTAGAGGGTTTAAATGAAAAAAGTTTTGAATTGAAAAAAAACAAACAATAATTGTGGTTAGCAAGTTCCAGACTTAACACTGGTTAATGTTAACCCTAAGAACCCTGGCCACCCAGCCCGTAAAACTTCATTCCCCTGGGCTCCTGAGCAAAAAATTTCACTATGAGCCGTCGAGGCCAGCGATAATGCCGGTGCGTTTTATTGACACGACAAACTTGGTCGTAAACATCGCAGCCACCCATGAATGTATTGTAGCCAATACAAAGTTGTGGAAATTGAACATCCACAGTTGTGAGACCAACCTGTATCAAATTTACTTGATACATTATGTGGGATACGCCCCTTTCCACGCCCCTGCACCACAGGGTTAGAACTAGCTTGATCATAACCTGATTCACAAGTTCCGTCACTCGATTCAATTTCGATTTCAGAATAATCATCATCTAATTCTATATTTATCATCCTCCGAATCATTGAGCACAAGTTCAACAGCTTGTTCCGTTGTTAGCCTTTTAGAATGGCTATTTCCTGGATTTTCAACACGCCTTTTCATTGTGAAAACAATTAAAAAATTGCAAAATATTATCACTTCGGGGGCGCCGCCATTTTAGAGTAACATTCCACAAGACATGTGTACTTCCTGACGTCATTATTTTTTACACATTTCCATTCCCACCCCATTTTGCTAAGCTAGGTGTGTCAGACCGAGATTACGGTCTCTCGGGGAGAGGATTTTTTACGCACGGACCGAAATTTCAGGAGCTCGGGTTCAAAAGGTTAAGAGAGATAAAACAGTTATTAATTAATCTCATGAAACTAACTGTCTTGTTTATATCACCTTCTCTACTTACATAAAACAGTTTGAGTTTCTGAAATAACTCATAAAGACATTCGAGGAACAGTTTCAAATTCAGAAATCAGCCATAAGACCTACTAGGACAACAATTGTTTGTTGCAGATTACATTATTTGGCTGTACAACTGAACAGGGCAAATATAACTCATTTCTTTGTGCTAATGAAGTTCAGTGTAGTGAAGGTTTGTAATATTTTAAATTATCTTAGAGAAGTGATGTTTTGCTACAAAGTACCCATTAACTTTGGGTTAGTGTGAAGTATTTAGTATTTTGCAACATCAAAATGTGGTTGTGATTGAAGCTTCATGGTTCACAATATATTTAGCATTATACACTTGGAGAAGATTGACTTACTACTTACTTAGTTATTCCTCTTCTGCCCTGGTGCGTAGAATTTAATAAAGAATTTATTTCAAAATTATTTGCAGTTGTAAATGTAATGAAAGTAAACATTGTTAACAACACCAACATCATATGCAGCCACAAAGAACTAAAGAAGAGGAAAAAGACATGTTTTAAAAAAATACACTGCAGTGCTGTAGTTTTAACTGAAATATCAGTTGTTAGTTTCTTTGATTATTGTTTTATTAGATTTCCTGATGTGATCTAACCATATTTAGATTGACTACTTACGGTTCCACTTTTTATATTTTGTCTCCACAAAACGTCCCATGTTTTTGCAGTACCATTCAGTTATACAACTAACTCCATACTTATTTTTAGTTTTTTGACTTCTAGTTTTACAGCAGCCTCCCTTTTGCAATGTTCTTTGTCTTTTCTGTTAACCTGTCTATATTTCTTGTCTTTGTCTCTTCTTTGTGACTGTGGCTTACGAAGGATAACACCCGAAACGTCTCATGTTTTTTAGTTGTACAACTTCCTCCATATCTGTTGTTTGCTTTTTTTACTTTATCTTCCAGTTTTACAGCAGCCCCCTTTATTATTTATTGTTAAAATTATTAATGATTTATTTTAACTTTTGAATTTTCCATGTTTTTCTTTGAAAGTCTCAGAAACTCTTTGACAACACGTAAAAACAGATGAGTGTCAGAAATAAAAATCTGCTGCAGTCATTGCATTGCAGACTTCCATTTCCACAACTGAGATGCAACACAATCTAGTCACCTAGGACTTTCCTTTAAAGTAGGGACAAAATAAATTACAGCACAAGAATAATATCCCTAGGACAGAGCATCAAATAAGGATAACAAAACTTAGTAACGTCTATTACACAAAATGTAACAAAAGATGAGCCGAGAATGATTAATAAGGCTATAGAACTTTTGGATAGTTACTGTGGTAATTGAGGCTTTTTTTGATGAGTGGCTGTGTATTGTATTTGTAATGTTGACGGAATAGATGTTTCTAGATGCCACAACACTTTTTGATATTTTATTTGAAGTTTATTTTAAACAGAAGCAAGTGATCAATTTGGTATTGCAAACACAATATTGATACTGTCATGTGTACTTCTTTTGTAACCAGAATCTCATTTCATTCAACAACTACATTTTGATAAGTTTAAATGGATTCTGACATTATAATGAAATTTAAACCTTATGAAGATACTCTGGATCAGTGCTTCTAAATCTTAATGTACTACCTTCACAATTTTTGCCGTATCCATCCAATGCCGGTATTATTATTTACTTTATTATTATAAGAATATTATTTTGTTAAATTTGTTTTTTCCACCAAAATTATTTTCTGCGTACCAGTGTTATGTGTACCATAGTTTGGGCAACTCTGGAGTTACTAATTTAAAGTTTAGTCAGTAATTTAAAGTTTAGTCAATAATTTAAAGTTTAGTCAATAATTTAAAAAAAAATACACAGTTCAACCTTCAAGACAATGAATAAAAAATATGAGGAATACTGAAAAAAATGGTATTGGTGAAACACTGAACAAGAAGCACCAAATAAAAAAAACATGAAGGATAAAACAAATGTGAGAATTCAAAAAGAAGTGAAGACAGGAAAAAGCCGTTAGTGTTACGGAATATTTAAAGAAAACAGTAACATTGTACATTTTTTTTTCTTTGAAACACAGTTTTCATTTCTGCTGTGTTGTAATATTAATTTCATATTTCGTTAACACAGAATTTGTGAAACGCACATAGATGTGATACGTTTATTATCACTTCAGTTGGGCACATTTTATTGATTATTGATATTTTAAATATATTATTCTCTCCTCACTTTTAGTATTGAAGTCAAGTTGACTATGATCTGGTCAGAACAAATTTTACCGTTCTGAATTTCACCATTTGTGTTGTCTTAACACCATCAAGACATTTGTTTATGGCTTGTGTACTTGGATTTGGAAATTGTGAAAACAGATTGCTGCATTAACCATCACTGCAACAGCATGTGAATAGTTTGTGCAGGCTTCCTGCAAGGGACCACCTGCAGTGGTGGTGCCATGCTCCATAAGGAACTACAAGTAAAATGACACCTGTAACAGGTGTGTGTGTGGAGTCTATAATCATTACTTTTTGTTGTTTTCTAGTTTTTCTTCGTGTTTCTGAACTTACGGGGTTAGTTTGTGCAAGAACAGTTTCTACTGATTGCTGTGTATTCTTGATGAATCCATTTCCAGTTATGAATACTCAGTTTTGGTAGTTCATGTCACAAGTCATACTTCTGCGTGTCTCTGCCAGGATGCTTCACTTCTTTTTTTCATTTTAGTTTGTATGTTTTGTTGTTAACTCTTAGTATACGAGCGGCCTTTCATGACTACCATTACAGATTTTGCAATAAATAATTTATTTATAAAGATAACATAAGTGTTATATATCAAAATGTGAAGAAATGAAACCCCTATATCATGCACGTAACTAAATTGTTCAGTGGTTTTAAACATGCATTCAGCTATAAATTTTCGCTATTGACGGGGATCGATCATCGGCCTCTCTAGAAGGCCGCTCGTACACTAAGAGTTAAGGAGATAGTGTTTTGTCTTCTTTTAAATGAACTCATGAGGTTCTCTGTGAAAGAACAGTGTCTGTCAATTTCTGTCTGTCCTTGAGAAATTAATATCAGATTCTTGCTACCGAGTTCCTGTAATTCAAACTTTATTTTATTTGTCATTTTTCTTCCCCTCCCCCTTCTCCCCCCTCCCCTTCTTCCCTCCTGGCTGACACTTTACTTTTTACAGAATACTTTCTGCTTGTTTTAAAGGTTCCAGTGTATTTGCTGTTTTATAATGTTTTGCTACGGGAGATTGTGTATGAAGTATGTTATCTGTTACAGTTTTATGTACAATTAATATTGTCTTTTCAAACTGTGATGGTATTTACTTAGCTGTACACTTTATCTCTCAAACTATATCCTGTGGATATTATTCTTGTATATTGAAGTGTTGGCGCTGGATATATTTTGTTACTGTCTTGATTACTGTGTGTATTTAATATTTAAGTTGAATCCTTTCTTTAATAAAGTACTAAAATATTTGTATGAATATAATTTTTCTTCAAGATCTTCATAAGTTTTTAAATATTTGGCAGATTTTTTGTTTTTTGTCATTTGCTGTTGCTTATGATAAGCTGTTCATAATTTGTGTAAAGAGTTGTATATTTCCTTTAGTGATTGACTGACTTTTATTCTTGTTAGTTATTTCATTCTACTGGTGTATTTGATCATTTGTAATGTTTTTATCTTATCACACAAATGTATCAGCATTGGAGTTTCCTCATCAAATGCTCTGATGTTGTTGATCTTTTTGGAACTTATATAATGTTATTTTTTGTGTTTAACACGTCATCCACAATTGTCCTTGGCGGTATCTGCATTAAAGATTTAGGCATTAGCTGTGAAAGAACAGCACATCATCCACAATTTTCCTTGGCGGTATCTACATTAAAGATTTAGGCATTAGCTGTGAAAGAACGACAAGCTGACAGTCCTAGTTAAGCAACAGCATTAACAATCCATAATTTTTAAACTAATAATAATAATAAAATGAAAGTAGCCATCTCTAACTAACCATTCGGTAATAAATTTGTGTTGTTTTTTGTTGTTGTTGTTTGTTTTAGTTTTGTTTGTTTCAATTTATTTTAATCATGCAGCATAGTCAGGGTTGTTATCCAGCTATTCAGAAATTCATACCTTTAGTAACCAGCTAATATGAAGTGGTCAGTATTCTCCTAAAAGGTGAAAGCTAACCATTCATGTGTATGTACCATATGATAACTTTTACTTTTCTAAAAGCATGAGATAATTATTGTTACATGTTATGTTTTCACAGCTGGCAGCTTGTGCTTATTATTTCTGTAGTGAACATTCATGTCTTATTGTTGTCACTTAATGACAAACTAATCCACAAAACTCAGCACAAAAATGGATTCTAATCTTGATTAAACTGTATCAGATTCAGAGAAATCAACATCATATTCTTGTTTTTAACAAAAATATTTTAATATGGGACATAAACTGAACCAGACAGTATATTTAACAGGTAATTACGTGTCTAATATGTTCTCAGATGTCTCTGATGAGGCAAAGTAAGAATAGAACCACTGCTTCTTCAGGCGTGTCATGCAGGGTGACGAAAATGAGGTTGTGCAGGAGGCTGGCAACCTCATCATGTCAAACAGATTGCTACAGAAACTACTTCTGAAAGAGCATGGGAATGTTTGGTGCAAGATTCCTGCAAGGGGGGGCTAGCTGCAGTGGTGGCTGTGTTCTCCATAAGGAGCAGAAAAGGAAAATGGTGCGGTGATAATGATGATGATGATATATCTAATACTGCTTTAAAAATCATTGGCAGTCAATAATTTCTGTGTATTATCAGAGTAGATAACAGTTTTTGACTATACCGTGATACCATGCTTAGTGCTCAGGATATGTTTGTAGAAAATGGAGCACGAAACACAACAACGCTCTTTGTGATCATTATAACATGGTACTGTATAAATGGAGATGCCATCCTGATAAGTTCTTTTCAACATGAGATTTAAAACAGTATGTATACAGTAATTAATTCGTAGATGTAATATACACACTAAGGGTACAATAATGAACCTTTTTTGAATAATGTACCAGGAATTAGTCAGTGCATCATTAAAAAAGCACAGCACAGCAGGAGTGGCAATCTATATTATAAATGAGGGACTGGGCTGTGGGTCATCCTCGAATGTTGACTTCTTTTTGAAGTAGGCATTGAGAGTTAATTGTAATTTCTTGTGTGTGGTGAGGTTTCTTGATGGATCCAAGAAATCAACTACAGAATTGATGAATAGTATTGGAGACATGAAGTTGTAGAGAAACCTTTGCCAAGTCTATTTCTCTGACACTTCTGTTTCACAGCAGCCATCATCTGTTATTATTTGTCCACAATACTATAGATGTGTCACTTGTTCCTGTGTCTCTCCATTTATTCTTAAGTTTAATATTGGTATCTTATTTGTTTTGCTAGCTGTCATAGTTTTTGATGTCTCACAATTCATGTCCAGTCCATATTTACAGATTTTCCAGTTCATTCTTCTTGCTGACCTTCAGCAGTGTCAGTATAACGTCTGGTTACTAGTCTTCAGTTTATTTTTGCTGTTGGCATTCCTATGATCAGTTTAGCAGTTTTTGTAATGTTATGTTAAAGAGACACGTGGGACAACTCACATCCTTGTACATCATATTGTGTCTGCCGTTTCATTCTTCTTCTTCAAGTACCATACCTGGTGGCATAGGCGAAAAGGTCTGTCTACAACTTCATGTCTCCAATACTATTTATCAATTCTGTAGTTGACTTCCTTCCATGCCATGATGTCCAACTTTCCAGTATCTTTTCTCTGAGTCAAAAAGCCAAATTTCCTTCAATAACTTTGACTCATCAAGCTGATAGTTCTGTAATCTGTACATTCCACGATATTAGGTTTTATTGTTGATTTTGTTTAAAAAAAAAAGATTGGCCCTTGTTAGTTTTATAATTTTTACATTCCACTGACTTAATTAATTAATTAATATTTTTGTTTGTGGTGGGGCGGACCTTTGTTACAAAGCCATGTCTCCACATCATTAGTTATGCCTGGAAGGGCAGTGTAGTGTCAGAGTATATACTCAATGTCATCAGAAGTTTGTACAATGTAAAGATCATACAGGCAATTTTTGAAGGTGGATAAGAGTTTATTTAGACAGAAATGTAACCTAAAGACCGTACAGTCTATTTTTGTAGGTAGGATAATCTCCACATGTTTACTGAGTTGTAATTTGTAAAAACTTTATGGAGTGCAATATCTTTATATTTGAAAAAAAATCATAAGTTAACAAATATGAGTTAAGAACAAAAATGAACATTATTACTATGTGAGATTATGATGTCTGTAGCTTCTCATGGTTTCCAGGTTGCATAGAATTACAAAGATTAACACTGAGGGTTATATAGTTAAGGAGATTAACCCTCTCTAGACCACAAAGCATATGGCACATCATGATATTTTTTTCTCTCACTGGTCGCCTCGTACGCTTATTTCATTATAATCAGATTTCCATATGTGTACACTTTACAGTATACTTTAAAAAAAAAATATATGTTTCATTTAATACTTACAAATAGTCTTAAGAAAATTGACATCAATTTTGTATAAAAAGATAAAGGTGGTTTCCTTAGTGGACACTGTGCTGTTGGGGTGACTTTAGTTTTCTTTATCTTTATAAGGTGAGGTGACCAGTTCCCGTCCTTGTTCCCTTTACCTTCACTAGCTCCAGCAGAGATAGCTATCAGTTTACAACTAGGTAGACAGCAACATAATGCTACTAGGTTGAGAACCTGGAACCCAGAAACTCTACCGCAAGAGGCAAGCACTCTAACTGCTCATCTTATCAGATGCTCAATTTATATAAATATATGTGTGTTTTTGTGTGTGTGTGAATGTGTACTGCAAGATATTTTCTCATGTTGTTGTTATTGATCTAGCAACGTTTGGGCTCTCGCCTTTCAGCCCAATGCCATGTAGTGATATCTGCATGATTTTGCAAGTTGTTTTGTTTCTTCGTACAAGGTGTTTCACTTATCTGGTCTCATAAAATTTTCTCATAATAAATATTTTCTCATAAAATGTATATGTTTACTGCTGGTTTTTAAACATCACCTGTGGAGGGTTAAATTTGCAGCCATTTATTGTGCCAGTGTAATACCTACAAAAATGGCTAGGACAGGAAGAGTTAATGGACACTTCTTCATAAGAGTTGATAGTGCAGAAAGTGCATTTTTTAAAAACTGTTGACCTTGTTAAGAGAGAATATGTACAATGTTGAATATGTGTATTGTATGAGGGTGTCAAGATCAAAGTTCATGCAGCCATTTTTCTGAAAGTGAATGCTTTCTTGTATTTGTGTTGCCAGTGTTGTTGCAGGAGGTCTCTGGGCCAGTGTTGTTGCAGGAGGTCTCTGGGGAGAAAAGGGGGGGGGGGGGGGGGAGACAGAATAAGACCACTGCTGCATTATGTAAGAGGTGATCAATATGAGGTTGTGTATGAGGCTGGCAGCCTCATCATGTAAAACAAATTTACATAAACTACTCCTGCTAGAACATATGACAACTTTGGTGAAGGTTTCCCGCAAGAGGGTCAGCTGTAGTTATGGCTTCTTGAGTGAAATAATGAATGTATTTTTTGTTTATCTGAGATGTGCACACTTTGTCACATGTCACAGTTGCTGCTGGAAATATTAGAACATTGTGACTAAACTTAGCCAGTTGTATTTGTGCTGATTATGCAACGTAAAGAGTAGAGACCCAAACTAAAATCTAAAATAGCAAACAGTGGTTTAAGACTGTAGCTTTAACTTTTTTTCTTGTTTTTAGGATGGAGCTATTCCAGTGGTCCCCAAACTTGTTGGCTGACACCAAAAATATATAGAATAAAATCAAGTTTTTAATTTTTTCCTTTTTTTCATCATGTATATTCTCATAGTGAATAAAGCAAAAGTAATATGGTAGAGCGTCGATTATCCAAACATCAATTATCTGACTGTCAACTATCCAAACTGTCAATTATCTGAAATGTCAGTTATCCAAATGTCAATTATCTGAACTGTCAATTATCTGAACTATCAATTGTCCAAATGCCAGTTATCTGAACTTTTAAATTATCTGAATGTCAGTTATCAAAATGCCAGTTATCTGAACTGTCAATTATCCAATCCACCACTAAAGTAAAAAAAATGACAGTATTGTGATGTAAAACAGTTAGGTAAGATCAAAATAAATATAATATACTTTGTTTCTTCAAAGCGTTTTGGTTATTATTTACAAACACATTTCCTAAATCAATTATTTTTTTAATAACAATTCATGTTTCAAAATACAGGAGTAATAATCTTGTGTACAACAATTTAATTGTAGGCCTAATTACACTTTGTTTCGTGTAAACTGGGTATTCTCATGTATGTTTGATTATCTGAACTATTTAATTAACCAAACCAACCTTGGTGGTAATTAGTAAGGATAATCGACGCTCTGCTAATTTTGTTTTTTTGGGAGCCTTGAAATTCTTTAACTCTTAGTATACGAGCGGCCTTTTAGAAAGGCCGATGATCGATCCCCGTCAATAGCGAAAATGTATAGGTGAATGCATGTTTAAAACCACTGAACAATTCAGTTACGTGCATGATATAGGGGTTTCATTTCTTCACATTTTGATATATAACACTTTATGTTATCTTTATAAATAAATTATTTAGTGCAGATCGATCATCGGCCTTTCTAAAAGGCCGCTCGTATACTAAGAGTTAATATTGAGAAGTTCTGTTACCTGAGAAGAGTGGTAACTATTGATTTAATACTTTGCACCATAGAATCTGTATTTATTTAAATAATTGTTAAAAATGAACAAAATCTTTATTCATAGAGAATTGAAAAATTTGCATTTAACCCTTTTTTTAAATTCCTGCCATGAATAACCATGAGGTCTTTGTAGTCAGAAAGGTTGATAGCCACTGCTCATATACTTTGTATTTCAGAATCTGCTTATCACAATATTATCAATGAAAGTATTCTCACTGGTGCTGTAAATTACACTAAAGAGCCCTTTTTTGGTATTTGTGTCCACAGTGTTGCATCATATGGCACAAACATCATTCCAGCTTAAGAGAAGGATTGTTTCTTGTGTTTTTGGTTGACAACTGCTTGCAAGGATGAAGAAAAGTTGACTTCTTCCAAATGAATGAACAGCAGGTCCTTGAAGTTTTTGTAACCTTTAGTCAGGTCATAGCAGAAGTATTTTTTTTTTAAAATGGTAAAGGTAGTCCCATAGCAGATACTGCGTAGGGGAGTGAGGTGTTGGAGACATCACCATAATATGTCCAGCTTTATGAAACAGGTTGACCAGCCCCCTTCTTCACTGCCTTTGCCTTCCTTAACTCAAGAGCAGAGTCAGATACACATTTACAGCTTGATAGACTGGAGCATAATGCTACCAGGTTTCAATCTCAGAGCACGATAAATTCGCAATGAGTAAATAGTGCTCTAACCTCTAAGTCTATTGGACATTCGGCATTTAGCAGAAGTATTACTGACTCAAAAACATACATAGTGTAGAAGACTTTCTTAAACATAGCTTTAAGCCAAAGTATTTTAATTTCAATTGATTTTCATCATGAAGATTGCCTTTCAAGAAGTAAAAAGAGTTGATATTGATAGTTTATATAGTTTATTTTTCTGTATGTGATTACTTACTTACATTTTAGTTTTTCAGGCCACTGTTGCTGTGAAGTGTAGTGGGCAGCTGAACTTTGTGTTCTAGAGCCAAGTATGTGCAGCTAGCTGCTGTGAGCCCGTGTTGTTGTAGGATGTCTGTGATGTTGTCTGTGAGCCTGTGCTGTTGTAGGATGTCTGTGATGTTGTCTGTGAGCCTGTGTTGTTGTAGGATATCTGTGATGTTGTCTGTGAGCCCATGTTGTTGTAGGATGTCTATGATGTTGTCTGTGAGCCCGTGTTGTTGTAGGATGTTTGTGAGCCCATGTTGTTGTAGGATGTCTGTGATGTTTTCTGTGAGCATGTGTTGTTGTAGGATGTCTGTGATGTTGTCTGTGAGCCCGTGTTGTTGTAGGATGTCTGTGATCTGTGAGCCTGTGTTGTTGTAGGATGTCTGTGATGTTGTCTGTGAGCCCGTGTTGTTGTAGGATGTCTGTGATGTTGTCTGTGAGCCCGTGTTGTTGTAGGATGTCTGTGATGTTGTCTATCAATCTGTCTCTTTCTCTTCTCCTGTGTTCTGAAAACCAGATCTTCTACTGTTGTAAGCTCCTTTCTCATTAGATGGCAAAATCACTTAATTTTCTGTCTGTCTATATACTTGATAAATGTATAAATTAAAAAATAATACAGTATGAAATCAGTTTTACAAGTTAACGGTACACATGAAACAAGGGACGTTTCGGGTTTTACCCTTCGCCAGCAACAGTTACGAACAGGTAACAAGGACAAGAACTACGTATAGGTACTACAAAAATCTATGATGATGAGGAAAATACCAAATGGGCAATACAAGCAGATGGAACAACGGTGATGAGTGAAACGATAACAATGATAATGCAAGAAAATCATAAAACCAGAAAGACATGTCGAAACAAGAAAGTAAATAATCAACGAAACGAAGACAGAAATGAACAACACTATTCAAACAAGTAAAAAATCACTTAGCTGGATCCAAGAAAGAAACATTCAAGATGGCTGAGAAAAAAAGGGCATCATACGGAAGTGACGTATGAGCTAGTGGTGGCGAAGAAAAGATAATTGAGGAAACGAAACGAACCAAAGCAAAAACAAAGATAGATAGGAAAATAATAACAGAAGAAATAAAATATGAAACAGAGACAGAAACCACCAGAATTATGCAAAATGATGCTGGACATTAAGGCCAGCAGGAGATAAAACGCCCATTTGAAAAATGAGACGATTCTCCAATGAGAAGCGAGTTCTGTCATCGCCGACACATGAAAGGAGGGCAGTGACATGAATATCAGAGTTACCTAAATGGTCAGGACTATTGAAATGAAGGGCCACCGGTAAAGGTTTGCCATGATAGATGTCATTCAAGTGCTCACGAAACCTGTCTGCCAAACGTCTGCCCATTTCACCAATATAGATAATGTCACTCCTCTTGCAGACGATAGCGTAAATCAGGTTTCTGGATTCGCACGTGAAAGACTCCCCAATGGCAAATTTACCATTCAGAAAAGAAACTGACTAAGTTTGGAGTACAAAAGGACAGGTCTTACATCTGCGGCATTGGCATGGTTTAGTACCAAAGTGAGAAGGACTGGTTTGTCTCAAGCGACTGTGAACAAGAATATCCCTAAAATTCTTATCCCTACGATATGCCACCAAAGGGGTGTCACGAAACAACTCTCTGGTATCAGGATCAGAGTGGAGAATAGGCAGATGACGAAACAGAATTTTTTTCACCGCCAAACAGTGAGGGTGGAAAGTTAAGACAAGTTTTAGTCTGTCAGATGTAGTAGTAGGTTTAGCAGTAAGTGCAACCTGACGAAGAAATTGACTAATGCAATTAAGGGCATCAGATAAAACTCTGTCAGGATAGTGACATCAGCGAAAAAACTCGAGCATATCTTGAGCTCATTCACGGAAATCATCTTCATCGTGACATTTCCGACGTAAGCGTAGAAGTTGAGAGTTGGGAATGGAATTTTTACAGCTGAGAGGGTGAGAAGAGGTGTAAAGAAGGAAACCATGAGCATCAGTAGGTTTATAAAAGACAGAGGTAGTAAGGCCAGTAGGAGTAATATTGACAGTAAGGTCAAGGAAGTTAACTGAAGTGGTAGAAATCTGAGAAGTGAATTTGATGGCCGGATGGAAATTGCCAACATAGTCAATGAATCTACGGAGGTTAACTTCAGACATGTCTGTGACTCCAATACCATCGTCAATATAGCGACAGTAAAACTCAGGTAATGGTCCATCGTAACTTTGAAGCACCAAATATTCAAAATGACCCATGAAGAGGCAAGCATAACTAGGGCCCATTTTGGTGCCCATAGCAATGCCACTAATTTGATTAAAGAACTGGCTATTGAATTCAAAAGAGTTGAGAGTAAGAACCAATTCCGCAAGGCCTACTCATTCTCTATATACTTGATACAGGGTGTAGTACCTACACATTTTATGATGTCATCATTTCTCATCTGTCTCTCCTGGTAACATTAATGGCTCTTAAGCATCTCAACTCATTTTGAAAAGAGGCTAGTCCTTGATCATTTTACATACATGAAACATTTTGACAATATGACTTTAAGGTACAGTCAGATTTTGACTTCCTTGCTGCACTTCTGAGTGAATTGTTGGTTCTGCTGGGTCTGAGTTTTCTGAGCTGCTGGGATAAAGTGTAGGTTTTGTGTAGCAATTGTAACATTTTTATTCATAAATTAGGCTAAGGTTTTATTTATTCCTGACCTTTGTAGTTCTGAGAAGACAAAGACGACTGCTGCTTAAGGCATGTTGTAAAAGGTGACAAAATGCAAGGTTGTTCATGTGGTTGGCAACATCATAAGGTTGTTCATGTGGTTGGCAACATCATCATGTAAAATAGATTGCTACAGGAACCATCACTGCTATAGCACATGATTGCTTTGGTGCAGCCTTCCTGTAAAGGGACCAGCTACAGAGTGTCTCCATGCTCCATAAGGAGCAACAAAGAGAAATGATGATTTGTTATTGCTGTCTTTTCTCCAAAAGATAAAATGGCATGTTTGCTTTGGTTTTTGTTCCATGCACAGGAAAAACTGGTGTTTGACTTATGCATGGGGACACGCTGGTCAACCCTGTGTGGGTTATAATTTGGGTATATAGTGTTCTTTATTCTATATAGCATATTTCTTTCAATGGAGTGTAATGTTATTTGTGCTTGTAGTTAAAAGTTATGAATGTTAGTTACATGCTTAAGCCGATCTTTCTTTATTTCCAAGTAAGTCACAACATTTCATTTACGGGTGTGTTCTTTTGTTGTCTGTTTTTTTTTTTAATGAATTATTTTGAGTGTTTGTAAATAAATGAGCATTGAAATGTTAGGTACTCTTGTATTAAACTAGAGTTTTCTGTGATGAGAGGTTACAACTACGTCAGAGTTTAAATCTTTGTGGTTTCCCCATGTTTGACACGTGGAATTTTCTGTAGTTTTGAGTTTTCATATAGTGTTAAAGTTTAAGGGTTGGATCTGTCCAAGTTTTTTAAAAGTATGGTATTGCTGTAAAATGTACGGTATGAAATGTAAAGGAAATTGAATGAAGGTTAATAAAATGTAAAATTGGTGTCAACACGAAACAAGATCTTAGTTCAAATAGACCAGCCCCAAAAACTGATCTCCCTTCATGAGGGCCTGGGAAACTCAGCCCTAAATACTGGTCTCTCTTCCTCTAAGAGTTAATAAACATCATTTTAATAGCATGAGGTTTAATTCTCCATGTTTTGCTCAAGACTATTTTATTGCACTGTGAACATTCTACAAAGTAAATTTTTTTTTTGGCGAGCTTTTAAATGTAAACTGATATAAAGTGTTGTTTTCAGATGTTGATAATTATTGTTATAAGTATAAACATAATATTTTCTTCTATCTGTAACATAGTTTAGATGCTAGCCTGTAAGATAATTATTGTTTTGTTATTTTGTTCATACTTGTGTTTTAAAACCTTTGTTGCTGCACTTGTCACATCACTCCCGGTTAGTTATGATGAACTTGTTTATTCGAGAACTTGGAAAATGTATAAACTTGGATAAATCCATTTTGTAAATAGTTTTTTTGTTGAAACGTAATTACACATGGATTCAATCATACTGTACAGGTTGTTTATAAAGGGTAAAATTTGCTTTTAGAGTAGTAGATTATAGAGTGGCCTTTCCTTGGAGTGCTAGGGCGTTACATATACAAAGACCAAGTAAAGACCACAAGGGCGGTCAATTTATAATTTACTAGTCTAATGGTAAATTTTACCTTATCGAGTCCTTGTACAACTGTAAGCTTCAATGGATGTAGACATGATAGAAGCAACTGTAAACTGCAAAAACAGCATAATCTATACTATTTAAACATGTTTAATGTTGTCAATTTAAAAAAAAAAAAAAATTTTCTGTTTGATTTTGAATTCTGTAACTGATTTTAAATGGCGGCGGTATAAGAAAAGGTTAGCTGTGTGGTATGGCCCACAAAGTTAAAGTCTATAACAACTGTGAGAAGCAAATTCAATGCTCAGTGTAGGAAAATGTGAACTGTTTTGTGTCAAAATGTAACAAATTATGCTTTCACAAGCACGTAACCTGCACATTACATAAGGGGAAATAATTATGTTGTGCTGTTTCTGCTACATATTCTAACAACTGTACTAATTCTCCTGTGGCCATTTTATTCCTGCCCATTTCATTTCAACTACATTGGACCTTTGTAGTCAAGCATATCATGGCTCTTGATCAGTGGTCAGTTCTCCCTGAAAATATTGAAAGGCTTTGTGCTGTTTTAATGGGTATTCAATTTAGTTCTCATAGTTAAATCTGACCCGTTGCTGTATTTTCCAGATAATGAACCATGAAAAGATTGCAAGACACCTGCCTCTTGTTATTGGGTGTTCAGTTTAGATTTCACAGTGCAATGTGCACCTTTTCCTTATTTTCCTGAAAAGCTGATGGGATTTTTTAATCGTTGGTTACAGACATTTCAGTAAGATCATTAGCATACAGGGGAAATGCTGTTGCCAGTTTGCTTCTATCATGTGCAGAAGGACTTAATCAACACCTTGTACAGACATATTTCAGTGCCTTACACTTGAGACAAATTATGTTGTTTATGTCTTTCCCGTGTTGTTGTGAGATTAGATATGATCAATACACCAGTCAATGCCTTAGCTCCCTTAGAGTGCATTTGTTAGGGACAGCATGCTGTGTTCCATCTAAGCTGCAATCTTGTGTATCCATGCAATGATCTGTGCAATGTTTTTATTGTTGTAATTGAATATAACATATTCATCACTAGTTGCCATTCAGTAGGCATTATGACTTGTTCAGCTTCATCATCAGTGTACAGGGAAAAGTTAGTCGCATGCAATATGGTCTACCGTCCTTTCTTTCCCCCCAAGACATGTCATTGACCTGTCTTAAATTTTATTTTTTATTTTTAAAATATAAAGTGGGAAGAGAGCAGAATAGCATCAGATGAGCTTTATTTGCCTCCCTCATCCACCATCTCAGCAGAGAGTCCACCCTATTCAACCTAATTGTTGGTTATAATTAGGGTGTTCAGCATCACTGTATTTTCTTTTTTGTTTTATGTACATCGAAAGTTATTTACAGTTGATTGTATTTGATGTAATTGTTTACATCATAATGTTTTTGTTTGTTTTATTTTCTTGAATATTTACATCTCATAAATTTTATTATTTAAAGTTTCCATGTACTGATATTTTTGTAAATTTTTTTGTGTGTACTTTTGTTTTCCTTTATTAATATTACTTTATTATTGTTTTAATTTTTGTTCCTGTGTTTAACACTCCTAAGTCTCTTCTTGTAAACACACTTGAAAGAAAGACAATTGTTTCATTCATGTATCATCTGACCATGGTACTGGAAACAGGCAGATATAATAATAATAACCCAAGTTCATTCACTGTTATAAGATGAAGTGAATATACAGTATTCCTGCAAATGGTGTTGGAAAGGGACTTAATTTAGTGAATGGCAAAAATTTTGTGTGGTCTCTGTATAGTTACTTTACAGCAGTGACCGGTATCTAATTGATCTCGATCTAACGGGGATAATTTAATAGATCTTTATCTGGGGGGAATGAAATTTTTAAACTAGAAAATTTTCAAAAATCCCACTGGCATTTGAAAGAGCAGGATTTAAGGTAACTTTTACATTTTCCCCGTAAAATACGTGAACCAGCTTAGTAAATTCACTTAATTTGTGATCACATAAGATAAGAACTCTTATCTTTTCTTTTAAGCGATGTTCACATTCAGTAACATTTAGTTTCAATTTCCCAGTTCTGTTCATGGAATTTGAGAAAGCAGAGGTTGTCTAGCAGTGATAAAAGTTAACATATAGGCTGCACTTGATTTCAGATTCCAGATACTCTGTAACCTGAAAACAGACGTAAGTTAGTCATGGTAGATCTGTAGAGAGCTGAGTGTTTCTGAAGTAGATCCCGACAGCTCCTGGTTTGTTGACCCTTGCTCTACATCAGTATTCCCAGGTGGAGCTATGGTTTATGTCTCAGTCTGTAGTGAGAAATGCTGAGATGATTTTAGCAGTTCCTAGACCTCATTTATGAAAACTTAAGTCTTTAAAGATTTTTTTTTTTTTTAAATCAGGCTTGCTTCACACTTAACATTTTAAATATCTTTTTAATCTTCTTTGATATCATAAGCCACTTCAGTTCTTCTCTGTTTGTAATAATCTCTCTCTAGTTCTGTTCCCGTTTCCTACAAGTGTAACAGTCTTGTCTCATAATTGTACCCATATTCTGATATCTTCTGTTTTTCTGTAATTTTCCGTGTTTTCCAAATGCTCTTCCCATTTCTCTATTTTGTTTTTGGATCTTAACTAATGAGGAGGTAAATGCAGTTTGCTGCAAAGTCTATGTGTTCTGAGTTATTCAGTTTTGTCCTGTGTTTTCTGAGTCAAATATTCAGAAGTTTTGTCCTGGGAAAAATAACATAGCGTTGTTGTTTAGGTTTCCTAATGATGATGGAGGATGAGAGGGAAGAAAAAATCAAATATTTTTGAATTTACAGAAGTTTAAATTGTTTATGATGTCACATTGTAAAATTTGTAATGATATCACATTGTAAAATGTTAATTTGTAATGATGTCACATTATAAAATGTTAATTTGTAATGATGTCGCATTATAAAATGTTAATTTGTAATGATGTCACTCTCTCTTTCTCTCTTAAATGTATAGCTGCTAAAAATATGAAGAAGAAAAAAAAGAAAGTTAATTTATGTGTGGTTTGTATTTCATCTGGAAAAAATAAATACCACCATCAGTAAGGAACCTGAGAGAAGGAGATCAGTAGTGAAGAAGTCTGAGTTATTTCTTTGTCATAAATTTGTTTATTATATTTATATAGTTGGATGTAATGTAATCAGGCTTTTGAGTTAACATCATAGTGCAGATAAGAAGAAACCATATTATAGGCAAAATTGTTTGTCAATTTTCTACTTACATAACAGTGACAACCCACCAGTTAACAGACATAATTCATTATTTTTTTTTCTGTGTTTAGTTTGTTTAGCTTTTAATGTTTATTTATGTATACCTGATTAGCACTTGATTGATGCTGGTGATACTGTCAGAGGGTTGACATTTTATTAATGCTTCATGGTCAGGAATAAAGAAATAAAATCCATTCTCACCTTGTTGTCTTTGTGCCAAAGCCACAAGTGCATGGTAAGAGTAATGAAGATTAAAAATTAAATATCAGCTAAGCATTTTAAAATAATTGGAACATGGAAAACAACAAAAACAACAACCAAAAAGCTACAGACTTTCTCAAATGAGTGCCTGCATAAAATAAAAGGGTTGAAGAGGTATGCCTTTCCCCTTTCCTGTTTAACATTTATGCCGAGAATATCATGAGAAACGTAAGAGATGACCAAGAACACACAGAGTTTGACTCATTTAACATCGGCGGGTACCAGATCCCAGAAATCAGATATGCTGACGACACAGTCCTCCTATCGACCAACCCAGAAGGACTTGAACAATTAATTCTGTCCACCAAAAAACACAGCGAGGCCCAGAATCTATACCTGAACACCAAGAAGACAAAAATATTGACAACAGACAAAGTAAAGACCAAACCAGAAATTGATAACGAAGAACTGGAAAGTGTTAATGAATTCGAATACTTAGGATCAATCATCAACAGCTCTGGCGACTGTGCAGTAGAAATTAAAAGAAGACTTGCAATTGCTTCACATAAACTAATACAGATGAAAAACCTATGGCAAGGCACAAGCAAAGAAACAAAGTTACAACTGATCAGAGCATGTATATTCCCAGTAGCTACATACGGCTGCGAGACTTGTACACTCAATAAAACAGTTGCAAAAAAGATTACATCATTCGAAATGAAATGCTACAGAAGGATGTTGAGAATACCCTGGACAGAAAAAAAGTCCAACAGAGAAATACTGCATTCACTAAACATACAGGAACATTGGCTTTTAAATACCATCGCAGTAAGGAAGCTGAAATTTTTCGGTGATATAAAAAGACATAATAGTCTGGAAAAAATAGTGATGGAAGGCATGGTCCCTGGAAAAAGGGGAAGGGGTCGACCTAGATGACGGTGGACCCAGGACATCACAGAGAGTCTGAACTTGTCTTTGGCTGATGCAGGTCGACTTGCCCAGAATCGTGATGTGTTCAGAGCAGCTGTAATGGAGACAACGTTCTGGAAAGAATACGTCACATGATGATGAAGAGGTATGACAAGGTTACCAATGTGGAACTGATGAGAAGAACTAGACAAGTGGCAGTAGAGCAGGAGATTAGAAGATGACACTGGAGATGAATAGGACACATGTTAAGGAAACCTATTGGGAGCCGCACTGGTGTAATGGTTACACTATGCTGGCGATCTGATGATCCAGGTTCGAGCCCTGGTGAGGACATTTGAAGCAGCGTTGTCGACCGGGACTTGGACTGGAATAATTGGAGCCCTGACGGAGACATTTGAAGCAGTGTCTTCGACCAGGGACTGGAATAACCTGAACGGCTCCTGAGCCAACCCAGATCTAATGGGTACCTCCGAAATCGGCGAGTATCTGCCTGAATGGCGAGAGGACACCTGTCATTGTACAGGGAAAAAAGGGATACTCACATAAAATCAGTCTCAGGTTAAACATATTAACCGGAGATTTCGCCTCGAATAATAGCTGGCGTACGAAAAAAAACCAAAAAGGAAACCTTTTGAAAGCATTAACAGGCAGTCCTTGCTCTAGAATCCCTAGGGTAAGAGGGGTAGAGTGAGACCAAGAAACACACAGAGATAAGGAGGACAGGACAAGACCTTGATCTGATGGCACAGGACAGAAAGACTAGGCGTAAGTTTGCTGAAGGTCATTGCTCCTTGGGTAGTTAAAAGGTGAAGAAGAATAACAGATGCAGACGTGTGGAACAGAACTGGGCAATAATCAGTGCAGTGAAAGATTAAGGAGGTAGGTGGAGCCTACTTCAACCAACCTGTTTCATAAGACATGCCCTTGACTGGAACTCACATTGGAAGGGAAGAATGGGGAGGCCAATGAGAATTAGAAAAATGATAAAAGAGGACGCTGAGGCAATCGGGAGGTGTAGAAAACCCATGGGCCTGTGCTGCTTGGAGAGCTGAAGGTCTACTTCTGTGTTGTCAATCTCTCTTTCAGGTCTACTTTTGTGGTGTCAATCTCTATCTTTCAGGTCTACTTATGTGTTGTCAATCTCTTTCAGGTCTACTTTTGTGGTGTCAATCTCTATCTTTCAGGTCTACTTCTGTGTTGTCAATCTCTCTCTTTCAGGTCTACTTCTGTGTTGTCAATCTCTGTCTTTCAGGTCTACTTATGTGTTGTCAGTCTCTATCTTTCAGGTCTACTTATGTGTTGTCAATCTCTATCTTTCTTCTTCTCTTCTTTGATCCATAACCACCAACCGTCGAAGCAGTCAGCGGCCATCACGCCTGGTGGCATCTTGTAGGGCAGCAACAAATTGATTCCACTTTGCTCGGTCGGCAGCCATCCTTCGTACAGTGCCCCAACTGTGGTTCATTTGCATCTCAGCTTCCACAGTTCTCCGCCAAGTTGTTTTTGGTCGGCCTCTCTTTCGCTTTCCCTCGGGGGTCCATAGCATAGCTGTTCTTGTGATGGTATCAGGGTCCCTTTTGAGGACGTGGCCAACCCAACTCCAGCGTCTGCCAGCTATGATGGTGTGCATGTCCTCCTGGTTACTCCGAATAAGTAGTTCTTGGTTGCTGATGGTGTTTGGCTAAAAGATTCGGAGAATTTTCCTTAGGCAGATTGTGTGGAAGGAGGACAGTTTCGACATTTCCTTCTCTGTTACTCTCCAACATTCCGCACCATAGAGAAGCACAGAAAGTACACAGCTCTCATACATTCTTAATTTGGTGTTTGTGCTGTACTGGGAAGACTTCCAAATGTTGTTGAGAACAGCAAAGGCTGTTCTCGCTTTATTCATTCTGTTGTTAATGTCCTTGCTTGTTCCGCTGTCAGGTGTTACTATGCTTCCTAGGTAAGTAAATGTGTCTGTCTGTTCTAACTTCTGGTTCCTTACTGTTATTGGCTCAGGATTGCCCACATTTAGTGTCATGACCTCTGTCTACTTCAAATTGATGTTCAGGCCAACCTGCTGGCCATACTTATTCAGTCTATCGGTTTTGTCTTGAATGTGTTGATGTGAATGCGCAAGTAGTGCAATGTCATCTGCATATTCCAAATCTTCCAGTGTAGAAAACGTCCATCTAATTCCTCTTGGACTGCCCTCTGTTGTCTGGCGCATCACCCAATCTATGACTGTCAAAAATAATGTTGTTGATAAGGGGCATCCCTGTCGTACTCCTGTTTTCACTTCGAAAGTTACATTACTCGATCCAACACTGCACGTAAAGTTAGAATAGAGGCTTTTTATAACGGAAACAATGTGGCTGGGAATTCCATAAGCTCTCAGAATTTTCCATAGGCTGTCCCTGTGTATGCTGTCGAAAGCCTTTTCAAAATCAACAAAGTTAATGTACAGCTGTCTCTGCCATTCTGAGCACTGCTCTATAATGTTCCTGAGGGCAAATATATGATCTGCACATCTTCTGTTCTTTCTGAAGCCCGCTTGTTCTTTCCTCAGTTTATGGTCAACTGCTTTTGAAATTCTCTGGATGATTATCCTGCCTAGTATTTTGCTGGGAACTGAGAGGAGGGTAATTCCTCTCCAGTTATTGCAGTCTGCAAGGTCGCCCTTCTTGGGAAATTTGACAATTATTCCTTTACTCCACTCCGTTGGTGTTGTCTCAGTTTCCCAGACTTGTGCAAATAGTGGTTCTAATAGTTCTGCTGCTAGTTCAGGGTCTGTCTTGAATAGCTCAGCATTTAGATTGTCGTGACCAGGCGCTTTTCCATTTTTTAGCCCTTTGATAGCTGTGATAATTTCTTCTTTTCGTGGAATGTCTGTATTTACATCTAAGTCACTTTCAGCCTCAGGAACATTCAGCTGAGTCTCTGGTGGTTCCTTATTCAGTGTTTCTCTGAAGTGCTCTGCCCATCTTGTTTATGGTGTCAGTCTCTATCTTTCAAGTCACTTCTGTGTTTTCGATCTCTCTCTTTCAGGTCTACTTTTGTGGTGTCAATCTCTATCTTTCAAGTATACTTCTGTGGTGTCAATCTCTATCTTTCAGGTCTACTTCTGTGTTGTCAGTCTCTCTCTTTCAGGTCTACTTACGTTTTGTCAATCTCTCTCTTTCAGGTCTACTTATGTGTTGTCAATCTCTATCTTTCAGGTCTACTTCTATGTTGTCAATCTCTATCTTTCAGGTCTACTTCTATGTTGTCAATCTCTATCTTTCAGGTCTACTTCTGTGTTGTCAATCTATCTCTTTCAGGTCTACTTCTGTGGTGTCAATCTCTATCTTTCAGGTCTACTTCTGTGTTGTCAATCTCTATCTTTCATGTCTACTTATGTGTTGTCAGTCTCTATCTTTCAAGTATACTTCTGTGGTGTCAATCTCTATCTTTCAGGTCTACTTCTGTGTTGTCAATCTCTCTCTTTCAGGTCTACGTATGTGTTGTCAATCTCTATCTTTCAGGTCTACTTCTGTGTTGTCAATCTCTATCTTTCAGGTCTACTTCTGTGTTATCAATCTCTATCTTTTAGGTCTACTTCTGTGTTGTCAATCTCTCTCTTTCAGGTCTACTTTTGTGGTGTCTATCCCTTCTTTCAAGTATACTTCTGTGGTGTCAATCTCTATCTTTCAGGTCTACTTCTGTGTTGTCAATCTCTCTCTTTCAGGTCTACTTATGTGTTGTCAATCTCTCTCTTTCAGGTCTACTTATGTGTTGTCAATCTCTATCTTTCAGGTCTACTTCTGTGTTGTCAATCTCTATCTTTCAGGTCTACTTCTATGTTGTCAATCTCTATCTTTCAGGTCTACTTCTATGTTATTTATCTCTATCTTTCAGGTCTACTTCTGCGTTGTCAGTCTCTATCTTTCAAGTCTACTTCTGTGTTGTCAATCTCTCTCTTTCAGGTCTACTTATGTGTTGTCAGTCTCTCTTTCAGGTCTACTTCTGTGTTCTCAATCTCTATCTTTCAGGTTTACTTATGTGTTGTCAGTCTCTATCTTTCAGGTCTACTTATATGTTGTCAGTCTCTATCTTTCAGGTCTACTTCTGTGTTGTCAATCTCTCTCTTTCAGGTCTACTTCTGTGGTGTCAATCTCTATCTTTCAGGTCTACTTCTGTGTTGTCAATCTCTATCTTTCGTGTCTACTTATGTGTTGTCAGTCTCTATCTTTCAAGTATACTTCTGTGGTGTCAATCTCTATCTTTCAGGTCTACTTCTGTGTTGTCAGTCTCTCTCTTTCAGGTCTACTTATATGATGTCAATCTCTATCTTTCAGGTCTACTTCTGTGTTGACAATCTCTATCTTTCAGGTCTACTTCTGTGTTATCAATCTCTATCTGTCAGGTCTACTTATGTGTTGTCAGTCTCTATCTTTCAAGTATACTTCTGTGGTGTCAATCTCTATCTTTCAGGTCTACTTCTGTGTTGTCAATCTCTCTCTTTCAGGTCTACTTATGTGTTGTCAATCTCTATCTTTTATGTCTACTTATGTGTTGTCAGTGTCTATCTTTCAAGTATACTTCTGTGGTGTCAATCTCTATCTTTCAGGTCTACTTCTGTGTTGTCAATCTCTCTCTTTCAGGTCTACTTATGTGTTGTTAATCTCTATCTTTCAGGTCTATTTCTGTGTTGTCAATCTCTATCTTTCAGGTCTACTTCTATGGTGTCCTCTTTCAAGTATACTTCTGTGTTATCAGTACAGCTCTTTCAGATCTACTTCTATGTTATCAGTACAGCTCTTTCTGGTCTAATTCTGTGGTGCCAATCTCTCTCTTTCAGATTTACTTCTGTGTTGTCAGTACAGCTCTTTTAATTATACTTCTGTGTTTTGTCAATCTCTCTATTTTAGGTCTACTTATGTGTTGTCACTGAGGAAACCTGTTGATAGCATTACAAGGCAGTCCTTGTTCTGGAACCCCCAGGGCAAGAGAGGCAGAGGTAGACCAAGAAGCACATGGAGAAGAGAGCTGGAAACAGATGTGAAAGTGATGAGAACGTGGAAAGAACTTGAGATTATGCACGTGACAGGAGGACTTGGCATGTGTTTGTTGAAGGCCTATGCTCCTTTGGGAGTGGGGGGTTATGATTGATGATTGATTATGTGTTGTCACTCTACTTCAGGTCTACTTCTGTGTTGTCAATCTCTCTATTTCAGATCTACTTCTGTGTTATCAAACCATCTCCTTCAGGTCTACTTCTGTGTTGTCTAACCATCTCTTTCAGGTCTACTTCTATGTGGTCAATCCTTCTGTGACCGCGCCATCTTGTCAGCCATATTGTCTCCGTGGTTCACCCATCTTGTCAGCCATATTGTCTCTGTGGTTTAGTGCCTTTTCGCCACATTATCTTCAAGAAGAAGATTTATTACAAGGCCACAATAAAGCCTACAAATTAGTTGTGTTATATTTGTGTTTTTCGCTATTTCTAGAGCGATAATCGCGTGTGTTATTTGCGTGGCGCAATTAATACGCGCAGCGGATTAAGTTGAGTGATTCGACCGAGGGCTTATAAAAGAGATAGCGAGCGGCAAACAGTAGCACACAATATACCCCAATTATAACCAATTTCCAGGTTGAACAGGGTATAAAAACACTATAGTCGACTCAAAATGAAGAAGAAGAAAAACAGGCCTTTTTTGAAGATTCAGTCCAGACAAGAGAAAACGAAGATACCAGGCGCCCTGTGTGGGCAGAACAGAGACATGACACAAAGTCTATGAACACTGTCTGGGTGTTCGGTAGTATTAAATGTTGATCTGTATAAGGCTTTGTGTTGCTTGAATCGCTAAGTCTGCTGCTGAGAGGGTTGCAAGCAACCAATAATTGCAACCCCTGTCAAACGATCCTTTATAAATGTTCTTAGTGCACGGGTCTTGGGTGTGGACACCTAGCCCCTGTCACAAGTGGCGTCGTCGACAGGATTGACAGACAGCACGTAGTGAAGCAACTCTTCAGCAATCAGAGTAGCAACAGCCGAAACAGTAGAACACCCAGTTCAGTGCACGGCGAGGGACGGGATCATCCAGTTTGTCAATATTTCTAGTCAACTCTACTAGCAACAAGATGGCGGCACGCAACACACGTGCTGCTAGTAGATTGGATAACGATGATGTGGCTGAGGTGGATGACCCTGTAGTGGGGCTAGATCGTCAACCAGAACGAGTACAGTACATCGTGGTACCTACTCACAAGAGAGTGCGGTGCTTTGGGGAGCGCACGGGTCCTACGGCCGAGGAATATGTCAGAGAGGTGAGAGCTGCCTGGAGAGTAGGGATGATGAGTAAAGAGGACTAGGCAGATGTTATTCTTGACAGTGTGACCCCAAGTGTCCGCAGGGAGCTGAGGATTCAGGCTGATGACGATGACCCAGAATCGATGCTACATTCCATTCTTAGGGTGTATGGGGAACGTCGAAGCATCCCAGAGCTAATGGCCACTTTTTATTCTACCCGGCAAGGTGCAAGGGAGTCTCTTTGGGAATTCTCCCATCGCATCCACGAGGTGTTTGAAAGTGTTGTAAGAGCACAAAAACAGAACAATGTCACTCCTTTAGAGCCATCCTTTCTTCAGGACCAGTTTGCTGCTTGTCTTAGAGATGATCTACTAAGAAAGCTTGCAAAGGAAACGATCATCAAAGAGCCTACAGCATCGTTCACGTCGGTAAGGGACTATGCTCTACGGTTTTTAGAGACTGAACCCACTTCTGGGGCTGGTGTTGCCAGTGTCGAAGCAGCTTCTGGAGCAGGTGTCGCCAGTATCGAAGCAGCAAATACGGTGACGGTACCAGATGCACATGTATTAAACTCAGAAGTGGAGCGGCTGAGAGCACAGGTGGCTCAATTAAAGGCTAAAATTGTTGCGATGACTCAGGAGCAGGGGAGACGTACCAGGACAGTTCGTTGTTTTAGATGCAGAGAACTAGGCCACGTACAGAATCGATGTCCACAGGCATTAAACTAGACCCCTCTGCGGCTGGGAGTCAGGTTACAGAAGGGGAGCAGAATGACTCAAAGATAAAGATGGTTGGTGGTCGACCGGAGTGTGAGATACTTATTGCAGGAAAGAAAGTCAAAGGCGGCCAGGAATGCAAGGGTAGCAGGAGGCGACCCAGGGCACAGAGGAAGCCTAGGAAAATAAAATGCTTCAACTGTGGAGACTTTTCAAACCACATGGCAGCCAAGTGTCCCCAAGGCCCGCTTCCTAAGCGATGTTTTCATTGTACGTCCCCAGGCCATTTGATATCGGGTTGTCCATCAAAGAGCGCCCTCACCAGACGTACCAACACATCTAGATTGCCGTCACAGTGCAAGCCAAGAGATGGCCGTGGCAACTGTCACCCTAAGGGCGCCAAGAAAAGTGGTCGACATTTAAAGGAGGAGACTCATCTAAAACTCGTTGAAGGACACGTTTCCAGGCTGCAAGGGGAGCACGTAAGAGCAGAGGCACAGTTGCAGAAGCTGGCAGCAGTCCGGAAAGAGAGATGTGACAAGCTGCCGTGTTCTACTCCACTACAGGTGGGAGAATTGGTGAGGAAAAGATTGCACTGCGCTGAGAGATCCAAAATTCGTGGCATGTGGTCAGAAGAGGAGTACATTGTTGTTCGTGCTCCCACAATGACAGGAGGTCCATATGTCATCCAACGAACAGATAGAGCGAGTCCGAGCATTAGAGTCACTGGTAACGAACTGAGAAGAAGTGAAGGCAAAGATGATTCTCCAGATTTGGTTGATACGACTGAAGCGCCAGAGGTAGTGATGTTGTCGGGACGACTACAAAATCAGGCGGGGAATATGTGACCGCGCCATCTTGTCAGCCATATTGTCTCCGTGGTTCACCCATCTTGTCAGCCATATTGTTTTTTTGTGGTTTAGTGCCTTTTCGCCACATTATCTTCAAGAAGAAGATTTATTACAAGGCCACAATAAAGCCTACAAATTAGTTGTGTTATATTTGTGTTTTTCGCTATTTCTAGAGCGATAATCGCGTGTGTTATTTGCGTGGCGCAATTAATACGCGCAGCGGATTAAGTTGAGTGATTCGACCGAGGGCTTATAAAAGAGATAGCGAGCGGCAAACAGGCCTTTTTTGAAGATTCAGTCCAGACAAGAGAAAACGAAGATACCAGGCACCCTGTGTGGGTAGAACAGAGACATGACACGAAGTCTATGAACACTGTCTGGGTGTTCGGTAGTATTAAATGTTGATCTGTATAAGGCTTTGTGTTGCTTGAATCGCTAAGTCTGCTGCTGAGAGGGTTGCAAGCAACCAATAATTGCAACCCCTGTCAAACGATCCTTTATAAATTTTCTTAGTGCACGGGTCTTGGGTGTGGACACCTAGCCCCTGTCACACTTCTTCTCCTTGGGAGCGTGACTGTGTACTCTGACTACGCTGACCGAGGATCTACTAGACATGCCAGTTAATGGCCATATTATAAACATCTTCTGTGAAGAGACAAAAATATAATAGGATTACTGCACCTTCAGGGATGTCGTACAATCTTGTGTATGGGGCTGGCAACTTAATTATGTAAAATAAGTTACTACAGAAACCACTGCTCCAGGAGCATGTAACTCATGTGTGCAGACGTCCTGTAGGGGCCCCAGCTACAGTGGTGGCCCCATTGCTCGGGAAGGAGCGCAAATGTGACAGGTAGGTCTATTCCTACTACCTGAAAGCGAATATTACAGACTAGCATAGCTAAGACCGGAAAGAAAAGGAATGAGATAGTTTCTGAGACGGGATCAGCGAAGTCGGTTGGGTTGTCAACATCTTGTAGGTCCTCTTTGTTGTGTGATATTTTATGGGATGTATCGTTTATACACCACTCAAGAATCTGTACTAATGAACTATAATGAAAGTATCAGAATGTGTAGTCAATTAATAAAGGCATCCACGCATTTTTTATACCAGCTTGAACTTATTCACTGATCGTTGGTTGAAAGTGACCTTGTTTTTTTTTCTTTTTTTTTTTCCATTGCGAGGCTGGGGAAACTGAGGACTTTCCTTCCAACCCGGTCAGGAGCTTCGCTCCTTCCCATCCACAGAGGGTTTATCACAGGAGCCGTTCAGGTTATTCAGTCAAATTTCCGGCCGTAAACATTTCTTCAAACGCTGACGCCCGGGTTTGAACCATGAACACCTGGTCGCCAGTACAACGCCGAAGCCATTACACCAGCGCGGCTCCAGTGACCTTGTTTACATCAGGACTGCTAGCTCATTACAGAAACCAGTGTTGTTTGCCTGGTATATGATAAACAGTAGGCTACTGCCCGCTCATTTCAGAAAACAGTAGGCCCTATTGCCTTGTATGTTATAAACAGTACTGCCAAAACATTGTACGAAAACAGAGTTTGCATGCTCTGCATATGAAAACGGTATTGCCAGTACATTGTATAAGTAAAACAGTATTGCCTGCCCTACATATGACAAACAGTGTTGCTGGTATTGAGTAATAAAAGTAGATAGTGTCACTAAAGTTGAAGATAAATCAACTAGATGACTTGGCCATCAAGCACTGTCACACAAAGGAAAATAATGCTTATGATTGAAAAGTCACTTGTCATTTTAAAATCGTGTTTTCTGCACTCCTTTCTGGCAACTTTTGTAAAACAAACGTCTAAATAAAGAGAATAAACTGATATTTTATAACGTAAAACAGTATGTCACATGACCATCGGGAGCGTCCACATATGCAGGGCGGGCTCTACCGACGGCGCAACACGTGCATTTGCACGGGGCGGCAAGCTTTGGGGGGCAGCAAAAAATCTTTTTACTTATTTTTACAATCCCGCCAAAATATTCCGCCTGGGATCCTCGCTGGTGTAATGGTTACCACACTGGGCTAGCGATCAGGTGTTCAAGCCCGGGTGCAGGCATTTGTAAGAGTGTCATCGACCGGGATTTTCACTGAATAACCTGAACGGCCCCTGAAATAAACCCTCTGTGGATTGTGTCGTGGAGTGTTCGAAGGTTTCGTCTAGATTATTTTAAAATTCCTTACTTTTCTATTCCTTCACATTTTGTCTGTTTTCTCTACGAAATATTTGCACCTGCGATCTGTTCTTTAGATTCATCATCTACACTAATTGATCATATCTATACGACCTGCCCAGAAAACATTGTAGAATGCACAGTTACACGGACAGCATTAAGTGACCACTATCCTATTTGCTGTACCTGGACGAGAAAAGGGTTCAAAGCACCTAAAACGGAACATATCACAGTCCATTACAGGAATTTCAAAAACTTTAACCTTCAATTATTCCTACAAGACCTACAAATATTCCCTCTCTCATACGTGTACCAACTTCCC
Organism: Oreohelix idahoensis; assembly: GCA_024509875.1. Classification (NCBI taxonomy): domain Eukaryota; kingdom Metazoa; phylum Mollusca; class Gastropoda; order Stylommatophora; family Oreohelicidae; genus Oreohelix; species Oreohelix idahoensis. Next base: position 517,257 of record JAMPIV010018254.1, on the reverse strand, counting down.
CAGCCAGAAGAAGCCATAACATACTGGACACAAACTTTTAACAATGTATTCGACAAACATGTTCCTATAAAGCAAGTTCGTGTTAAAAATATCAGAAAGACCCCATGGATAACAAACGAAATATTATCAACAATGAGAGAGCGGGACGAAGCACATAAGCTCAAAGATTTCAGCAGGTATCGGATGCTTAGAAACAAAGTACAATACCTCATTCGTCAGGAAAAGAAACTACATTTCAGAAAGATGATTCAAGACAAAGCAAACAGTAAAGAAGTCTGGGCAGCCATTAGAACACTAACACACAAAACAAAGTCACTAAACTCTTTACCAAAAAGCTGCTCCCTCACGGCTACTCATTTTAGTAACCACTTCAAAACAGAAATTAACCATCTCAAATCGACACTAAAGCCAATGGACTGCGATATTAGTAAACTGACCGCCTCCTGCAATACTGAACATACCATAACAGATCTTAGAGATATTCCTTTTCTAACAGTACACGAAGTTCTCAAATATATCTTGGCATTAAAAAACAACAATTCATCTGGTCTTGATGGTATCAGCAATAAGATTCTACGTTACGCTGCACCCATCATTTGCGACTCCTTAACCTATGTTTACAATCAATGTATTGCACACAACTACTTTCCCACAGCATTTAAATCTGCCAAAGTGTATCCTCTCTATAAATCTGGCTCACATAGCGATCCCAACAGTTACAGACCAATATCCCGTCTATCATCTCTTTCAAAACCACTAGAGAAACACATTTACAACACCACATTTCAACACTTAACAACAAACAAACTGCTCATTGAGAGCCAGTCAGGTTTCAGACCCAAACATTCATGTCACACAGCTCTCACCAAAATGGCAGATAACTGGCTGTCGAACGTAAATGATGGGAAATTAGGTGGTGCTGTTTTTGTTGACTTCAAAAAAGCATTTGACATGATTGACCACACTATCTTGGTTCAAAAGTTGGAAACCCTCAGAATAGGCCCTAATCCACTAAACATCATCAAATCATTCCTGGGAGATCGACAACAGTTAGTGCTTCACAACAACTCGACATCAGATTTCTCGAAGATAGATACAGGAGTACCGCAGGGTTCTATTCTTGGGCCCCTACTCTTCGCAATGTTCATCAACGACCTACCACTACATCTAAAATATTCAACATGTGACCTCTTTGTTGATGATTGTACTATCTACACTAGTGACAATGACTGCGTGGCACTTGAAATGACTCTTCAATGCGATGTAGACAATCTAACAAAATGGAGTAATATGAATCGTATGCCATTAAACACAGCAAAAACGAAATCTATGTTGATTACCACCAGACAAAAACTCCTAAACTGCACCAAAAGATCGCTACAGGTACACGCGGAATCAATACTTCTTCTTCTTCTTCTTCCTCGTTCGTCCTGAAAAGGACGGTGGTTGCGTTGTGTCTGTTTACGCCTAAGCTGTGATATCTGCACCTTTCGGTCGACACACCCGACTTCTGCACGGCATTTTTTAGGACCGGGTTTGCCTTCCCATTGCGATCCACACTCGCTCAGCCAGACTGCACTGCTGCAGACTGTTTCCAGGACCACCACGTGGAGGTGGAGTGCGGTCTTGACCAGCTCTGGTTCGCTGGTCCTGACGCAGGCAGTCAAGCTATGAGTCGCTGACTGCGTTCACTATTGCTGCGTCTTTTGGTCCCGGAATCAATACAAATTGAACATGTAACAGAACACAAAGTTCTAGGAATCACGATTGACCAGCACTTAACGTGGAACTCCCATGTACGGAATTTAACCAAACACTTAGCTCAAAAGACGTACCAGCTAGCCAAAATAAAACACTTCTTAGACGCAGACACTAGACTATTGTTCTACACCTCACATATACAGACACATCTAGATTACTGCTCTACACTATGGGATGGTTGCCCTGCTTCCACCTCAAAGAGACTGCACTCCCTGCATAAGAGAGCAATACGTCTGATCACCGATAATCGCACGATATCACACACAAGGACAGGAAAAGAACCCACAATACTGTCCCTGAAAAAACGTCTTCTCTACAACAAAGCCAAGCTGACCCACGCAATTCTATCAAACAATGCTCCGCCGTACCTACGATCATTGTTTCAAACCAGTAGAAGAGAGGGACTACAATTACATCAGTTACGTCTGCCCAAACCTAGGATCGACCTGTTCAAACAGAGTCTAGCCTACTCTGGAGCCTACTTATGGAACAGCCTTCCACACCACCTAAAAAGCCTACCTACACAATATTCATTTAACAAAGCACTTTTCAAACACTTCCTAAACACTGATTATCTACCCCCATAGAAACATCATTTGCCTGTCAACATCTCATCCATAGGTCAACATTTCTTTTCCTCTTCCGCTCGTTTTTAATGGGAATAATTTGTTTTGTATCCATGTAATACTATTATATAATGTAATGTATGTGAGAATGTACCCGCATACCACTGTACTTTAGAGATGTGAATGTTTCCGTTTGCTTAAATGGGTGATGTACATGCAGATATAATTTTTTTTTTTTTTTTTTTTTAAACTGCTGAAAGACTTTTTCTGCTACAGAAGTGCGCAAGAAAGTGTTATTATTATTATTTCAATTTCCGCCAAGAATGTATGGATGTTAGCGAGAATGTGTTTTTGTAATTTTTGTATTGAGAATTGATGACACATTCAAAAATACTACAGATTAGACGTTTTGACCGCATAAGTGAGTGTCGGTATACATAACTTATTTATTTATTGTTTTGTTTATATTATTTTATTATTATTATTTTTCTTCAGTCACTATCTTGTTTATTTAAAAAAAAAACCTAGGCTACTCATTTTTTATTATGATTGTATACTGTAAATGAATGCTGTTATGTTAACTTTATAATGTTGGATGCCTTTAAATTAATGCTTAAAGTAATACGTGGGAATAAAAGGATATAGTATGCAAGATTAATGAGAGTGAAAGGGCAGAATGTTAGACGGGCCTGCGCGCCCAATTCTCAACCCTTCGAAAATAAAGTTCGTTCGTTAGCTGTTTTTCAAGTTTTCACTAATAGTTCTGCCATACGATCGTAATGCTATCTTCTCCTCCTACAAAGGCAGTAAAAGGTATTTCTTTAGAGACGCCAGTACAATTTATTCGCTTGGTCGAAACCACAGTTGTTCCAAGAGGATTATATTTCCGTGTTCAGTGGTCAACTGAAGACCGCCACGATAAATTTTCCGGCATGGCTGAACGAGAGACGGGAATTAATTAACTTGGCGTGGGAATCAGGAATTTATTTTTTTTATCGACTGTTCTATGTTGGCGGCTCGAATGTTTCAGTTGTTTTGGAATGTGCATTTGTCGTAGATTTTAGATAGGAGAATTAAGACTTGGGGTTGGTCCCTTCTGAATAGGTTAGAATAGGTGATTGGCACAGTGAGAGTTAGTAAAAACAAAAAAATAGAATTTCCACAAGTGATTTGATAGACTGTGATATAGAGGCTGTCTCTGAAAAAATCGAGGAAATCTTCTCTCTTTCACCTATCTTCTACGACGGCTTTTAAGGCGTCAGACAGTCTACACACATGTATATATATTACATATATTTCTATCTACTCACGGGCACACACATACACGTGACGACAGTTAAACACACAGACGTGGAAAATCTATAACACTGAATATATATATATTAGAACGAGCTGACCAACGCACTGATTTAGTTCAAGAGAGATTTTAATTATCATAAAAAAAATCTTCTCACAACACCTAAACGAAATACATCAAGGAAAACATACAAATAGTCATAAAATTCAAGAAAAAATGCTACAAGGATGATAGCCCCGTTATGATCTTAACTCTAGGTTTAGCCCACAGCCCCGTTAGGATGACAGATGATGGCCCAAAGGGTTATAGATACATATGATTAGGGTCTAATATTGTCCTTCAAAAAGGAACAATTTAATCAAGCAGCCAATCTTCCGTAAGGAGATTTTAACGTGGGGTGGATCAATAGTTATAAAAAAAACTCATTCAGTCCACTTTCACTCAGTTCTTTCATCAGGGATCCCTGGCACACGTGCTTACCTAAAAACTTGATGTTGTTCACAGTCTGGCGCAACCTTAGGACACTTCTCTACAGTGAATCTGTATTCTTTGGATAAAGCGAATCCCAGCTCTACAATTACAGCTTTCTTCCACTGTTTTCGGGGAGCGTTCACTTCACCAGTTAAATTTTGATTACTGTTAATGTCACTTGAATCAGTTTGTATAAGCAAGTTTAAACGGGCACACAGAGTCAAAAACACGAGGGTTCCCTTAATTTGGAAAGATGACCAGTGGACAACTTCTTTCAACAGATAGCCTTGTTTCACTATTCACTCTTTTGACAAAATAGATGTCGGGAAATGTTAATGTTATTGATTGTAATTATTCTCGCCGCCAGGCAGCAATTTTACATTAGAGTTCAGGAAGAAATAAAATCTGGCTCAAAGGCCCAGAAATTGACACTCAGTCTTTAAAAACCCGTTAGTGGGATTGGTATCTCTGTCTATCTCTGATGGCACATGCACTGTCAGACCAGTGTTACTTGAAACCCTACGTGGGTAAAGCTAAGAAATGTCTAATAATTCTCAAGTCTGAAAACTCTTTATTACTAAACGCCGGCAAGTTGGGTTCACCCCAGTATTCACTGTATAAAATGGAAAAAGCACATATAAAATAATTATACATACTATGTATAAGGATATAACTTATATTTTACACGACAAGCCTACAGCTTGACTTAAATTTAAAACTTCCCGTGAAATAAGTTATATTTAAAAAAAATCATCAATCCTCATAAATTTAGGAACACGTGCGTATTCCGTCAACATCTCATGAGGCTTCTAGCATTTATAAGTTAGTTTAGGAAAATATATGATCTCGTCTGATTATTTAGCAGTAAAATTAACTTCATTATAGCTACATTATTGTTTAATGCTAGAAATTATAATTTATTCTGCTTTCCACTGAAACGCGTCACTAGAAAATAATACAGACTATATAAATTTGGCACCCTGCGCAAAATCTAACTAGTGAAATATGAAATAAGCGACTTAACACTTTATCACTTCACAAAATACTAGATAAATATATTTTTTTATCTCACCACAGAACTACGGTAACACCACGACTAGGATAATTCACTAGATAGGTAGTTAGAAGCTCGTCAGAAATCTGACGAGAACTATGAAATTCGCTATACAAGCTTCATTCGCTAGCACGCGTGTTCCGTCTACTGAAGATGTTGAAGACTGAAATGAAATCAGATTTCAGCTCCTGGGTGGATATTTGAAAACAGGGGCAAACAATCCCACATTTTCTCAAACTCCGAAATCATCTCCCCTTTTTACGTGTAAAACACCTACGTCAGCTTAACACGTGTCGTAACTGCCATCAGTGACCAAGAGCGCGCGTGAGTTGCAACTCTTAGACAGTCCGTCTCCAGTGCGTAGCGAGTTTTCACGCTAAGCCAGAGCTATTTTGACGAAACGCTCGCGGTTTACCGAAAAATACAGACACTCCGTCTGCCTGCCATGTCCGGTGGAGTGAATTATCACACTACAGGCCCAGAACTCAGCCGAAGAAAACACTGTCCCCGGGGAAACTGCAGACAGCTGTCGGCTCTCTGGTCTGACGGAATGCATTTTAACACTTCTCGTCTGACTGACATCTATGTAATAGAATGCTAGTGCGATTCTCAGTTTTGAGAAAAGAAACAGGTAAAGTTTGCGAATTAGGAAGGAAATATATTTCGCAAACGAATGATGCGAAAAATACCGGAAAAAAGTAAAGACAGATAATAAATTAAAAGGATCCGGGTGAGAGAATAGGAAGAAGATCTAGGCAATTTAATGATCAAAAGACCTACGTGACAGGACGTCCCCCCTTTAAGATATGGAAGCACACTATGTCTACGTTATGGAATTAAATTTCCTATAACCGTAGCTTCGGGGTGTCTGTCTTCTTCCCTCTCATCTCCCCCCCCCCCTCCATCTCTGTCCAATTCCTACTCCAGTCTACTCCCCAAAGTTTCCTTCCTCTGGAATGTCTCCCATGCGCGCTTGAAAGAGCGTCGCCGCTTCTGACATGTTTGAAAGATTTCGTGTGATTGCGGTGGAATATCCCTGCCACTATCATCATCTTCGTCAGCTTTGGCGATCGTCAGGAGATGGTCGGAGGTTGGCACTGGTCTTTCCAAGTATCTCTTTAACAGATTTAAATGGAAAACCTTCTCCTTTCCTTGAATAGAGATCTGGTAGTTAGCCTTAGAAATTTTTTTCAGGACGGTAAACGGCCCTTGCCATCCGATCTTCAGTTGGTTGTTCTCGGTAGGGAGTAACACCAAAACTTTCTCTCCTGCTTCCAGTTCTCTCTCTTTCGCGACTTTCCTGTATCGGTTAGCGTGCTTTGTGCGTGCTCGCTTAAAGTTAGTCGTTGCTAGGTCCCACCCTAGTTTCAACCGTTCCTTTAAAACCGACACATATTTACTGGCTGAGACAACTGTCTCATCAGCCTTCTGGTCAGTCAGCGACCAAAGTAAGGCTTCAAGTGGCCCCTTAATGGGTCTGCCGAATAGAAGCGTAGCTGGCGGAAATCCTGTGGAAGTATGAGGAGATTCTCTGTAGCCAAATAACGCTGCAGGAATACAAAGATCCCAATCTTCAGGTTTCACTTGTGCCAGTCTACTTAACATCATGTTGAGGTTTCCATTAGCACGTTCCACGAGCCCATTTCCGGCCGGAGTATATGGCTTAGTGTGAATGTGTTGGGTCCTCAAGATCTTAACGATCTCATCAATCAACAGGTTTCAGTATGGAGATCCGTTATCCGTCAACACTTGTTGAGGGAATCCCAACTGAGTGAAAATCTGCACGAGGGCTTCTGCGACATGCTTGGCATCTGCGCATGTTAGCGGGATAGCTTCTGCCCATAAAGTGCATGTATCGACTAAGGTCAGGATAAACCTGTTCCTTCTTTTAGTCCCTTCTAAGGGCCCTAAAATGTCGAACACAACCCGTTCGAATGGTGTTCCCACTATTGGCATTTCACCCAAAGAGACTGGGGGTGCCCGTTGCTTGGGTGGCACACGTTGGCACTGGGCACAGGATTTGACATATCTGATAATATCAGTATTTACTCCTGGCCACCAATAATGAGTGGTTATCCGTTGGTTTGTGGCGTTCTGTCCCATATGTCCGCTGAAGGGAAGAGAGTGCCCCATTTCTAGGATTTGGCTTCTGTACTGTTTCGGTACTAGGAGCTGGTTGTAACCTTGGTCAGGCTTGCCCGTTCTGCGATACAGTACGCCATCCTTAGAAAAAATGTCCCCGTGCTGTCTGGGTTCCTTAGCCATGGGCAGTTTCCTAAAGCAGGGTGCCAAAGTAGGATCCTTGTATTGCGCTTCTTTAAGTTCCATGGGTAACAAATTCGGCGCAGGCTCCCGTTCCTTCTTGGTTTGCCCTCTTGTAGTTACTGCTGCCACCATCGGCTCTTTCAGTTTCCCAATACACACGTATCTACCACCAAGTATGACTGGGTAGATGGGATCATCCATAACAGCCGCTTTGATCACACCTCTGACAAAGTCAGAGCGTATCTCCACCAATGCGATGGGAAGCGCTGTAGGTGCATCACTCTTTCGAACTCCACAAAATTGGACGGTCTCTGCTGTCTCTTGACCGGGTTTGACCAGGTTTCTGGCAACAATGCAATCATAAGAAAGCCCCGTGTCAAATAAACAAAAAGTTTGAGAACCGTTCAATTTAACAGTACCTCGCGTTGAGGGTCTATCCCCAACAGGTTGGGAATCATTGTCAATAATTCCGCCTTGCGAGACTGTTAATAAGCATCCGATGCGTTTCGGCTCGGTGTGCTCGGTCTGATCATATGTCCCGTGCTCAGGGGTTCTCCCTTTGCCACCTTGTCCTTTCTGACTACGCTGCCATGAAGGGCGGTCGGGTTGATCAGACTGTTTACTGTGGTTGGGGTACTTGTTCTTGTAGAACTTGGTTTTTTCAGGAGGGGGGTTTTGAGGTCCCGTTTCTCTGTGGTTATTTTGGTTAGAAACATGAGAAGTATGAGAAGCCTGAGAAAATTGGTCTAGATTATTTTTGCTAAAATGCTCTTCTGTCGGTTTACGTTTTGAGGCCGGCAGTTCAGCCAGCGCATTTTGATAACGCTCAGACTTTTCTAAGATGTCTTCAAGCTTTTCTGCCCCCTGCTCGGCTAGGAATCTCCGGGTATCAGCAGACAAAGTGTTCTTTATTTGTTCTGTTAGAACAAATTCCTCCAGACCTTCATAGGTAGAGGGGAGCTGTGAAAGCTCAAGGCACTTTGTTAGGTATCCCTTCAAACGAGACGAGAACTGTTGAAAAGTTTCAGAGCTCTCTTTCCTGCTGTTGCGAAACAGTTGCAGAAATTTGCGAGCATTCATTTCAAAGCGCTCCAGTAGCGCTTTCTTCAACCCATCATAGTTGTCTTGTTGGCTGCTTTCCAGTTTGGCGTAAACATCATACGCACTGCTTTTCAGCGCCTGAGAAAGCTTCTTGTTCCAACGCGACTTTTCTAAACCGTACAGAGTCGCAATTTTCTCAAATTTCTCTAGGTACGTGTCAATCTTCTCATTTGGACAAGGGAAAGATTCAAGAGCAAAGGACATAGCGTTGAGTTGAAGAGATTGAGTGTTAGAAGGATCAGTTAAGGAAGAATGAGAAGACTCTCCATTGCTGGAGGTAGAGGCAGCACCACGACTTTGGAATTCTAGAGTTTTAAGAGCTAACTCATGCTGTCTCTCCTCCCTCTCCTTCTCATGCTGTCTCTCCTTCTCTCTTTCCTCATGCTGTCTCTCCTTCTCTCTTTCCTCATGCTGCATCCTGCGGATTTCCATTTCCTCATCCATCTTCTTCTGCTGTAAATCTGCGGCTGCATTTTCCTTAGCTTCCGCTGCTTTCCTCTCCGCATCATATCTGTCCAGCTCGTCCCTGACAAAAGCTTTCGCTTCGTCTCCATCCAAACCTTCTTCTCTCGCCTCGTCCCTCAGGAGCTGTCTGAGCTTTGCCCTCTCGGCCATATTATGTCAGTGACTGAGACTAGTGGAGAAAGAAAATAGGAAAAAGGATACACTGGTTCCTACCACTTACGAGGAAAAAAAAAACCAAAAATCAAAAGATGATATATTTAACCCTGGGATACCTCCTCCAAAATAAAATCTAACTATCGCTGCTATTAATCGGCAATAAAGCACCTAATGCAAAACACGACTACGCCAAATAAATGGTAGTTAGGATTACTCACTGAAAAATAAGTTGCTTCAGTGGAAGCAAAAATAATTATTGCAAAAATTTTAAGGAGGAAAAAAACCCTTAATTTTAATCCACTATAAGTTTCACCCCTGAAGACAGTTAGGGTAAGGGAGGCAATTAATCTGGACAAATAGTCCAAAACGCACTCCTTAGCTTTTGCTCCAACACCAACTTCTTCAAAACCCAGTGAATGTTATACACTCACCACTTTACCAGCGTTTAGTATTACAAATCAACAAATAACATATATTCCGACAAAATCCACCTGTAACTCAAATGTATATTATTCAAATGCTGTGGAAAAAACTTATCAGTTTGTGTGGTCAGCACGCTCGTAAACAGATCGTTAGTCTAGGGGATAAATTATTTAAAGATTATACAACTCACAAGACATCAAACTCTTACTCTATTACATAATAAAAATCTTAAAGACGAGCTGATATTAGTCGTCTCGTCTTCCTATTCTAAGTTCAAAAATCTTTCGGACAAGACCACATTTGTCGTATCGTCTCAGGATTTTGGGTTCAATTCCCGGTAACGAGCAACCATTTGTCGTAGATTTTAGATAGGGGAATTAAGACTTGGGGTTGGTCCCTTCTGAATAGGTTAGAATAAGTGATTGACACAGTGAGAGTTAGTAAAAACAAAAAAATAGAATTTTCACAAGTGAGATGATAGACTGTGATATAGAGGCTGTCTCTGAAAAAATCGAGGAAATCTTCTCTCTTTCACCTATCTTCTACGACGGCTTTTAAGGCGTCAGACAGTCTACATACATGTATATATATATTACATATATTTCTATCTACTCACGGGCACGCACATACACGTGACGACAGTTAAACACACAGACGTGGGAAATCTATAACACTGAATATATATATATTAGAACGAGCTGACCAACACACTGATTTAGTTCAAGAGAGATTTTAATTATCATAAAAAAAATCTTCTCACAACACCTAAACGAAATACATCAAGGAAAACATACAAATAGTCATAAAATTCAAGAAATAAATGCTACAAGGATGATAGCCCCGTTATGATCTTAACTCTAGGTTTAGCCCACAGCCCCGTTAGGATGACAGATGATGGCCCAAAGGGTTATAGATACATATGATTAGGGTCTAATATTGTCCTTCAAAAAGGAACAATTTAATCAAGCAGCCAATCTTCCGTAAGGAGATTTTAACGTGGGGTGGATCAATAGTTATTAAAAAAACTCACTCAGTCCACTTTCACTCGGTTCTTTCATCAGGGATCCCTGGCACACGTGCTTACCTAAAAACTTGATGTTGTTCACAGTCTGGCGCAACCTTAGGACACTTCTCTACAGTGAATCTGTATTCTTTGGATAAAGCGAATCCCAGCTCTACAATTACAGGTTTCTTCCACTGTTTTCGGGGAGCGTTCACTTCACCAGTTAAATTTTGATTACTGTTAATGTCACTTGAATCAGTTTGGATAAGCAAGTTTAAACGGGCACACAGAGTCAAAAACACGAGGGTTCCCTTAATTTGGAAAGATGACCAGTGGACAACTTCTTTCAACAGATAGCCTTGTTTCACTATTCACTCTTTTGACAAAATAGATGTCGGGAAATGTTAATGTTATTGATTGTAATTATTCTCGCCGCCAGGCAGCAATTTTACATTAGAGTTCAGGAAGAAATAAAATCTGGCTCAAAGGCCCATAAATTGACACTCAGTCTTTAAAAACCCGTTAGTGGGATTGGTATCTCTGTCTATCTCTGATGGCACATGCACTGTCAGACCAGTGTTACTTGAAACCCTACGTGGGTAAAGCTAAGAAATGTCTAATACTTCTCAAGTCTGAAAACTCTTTATTACTAAACGCCGGCAAGTTGGGTTCAACCCAGTATTCACTGTATAAAATGGAAAAAGCACATATAAAATAATTATACATACTATGTATAAGGATATAACTTATATTTTACACGACAAGCCTACAGCTTGACTTATATTTAAAACTTCCCGTGAAATAAGTTATATTTAAAAAAAATCATCAATCCTCATGAATTTAGGAACACGTGCGTATTCCGTCAACATCTCATGAGGCTTCTAGCATTTATAAGTTAGTTTAGGAAAATATGATCTCGTCTGATTATTTAGCAGTAAAATTAACTTCATTATAGCTACATTATTGTTTAATGCTAGAAATTATAATTTATTCTGCTTTCCACTGAAACGCGTCACTAGAAAATAATACAGACTACATAAATTTGGCACCCTGCGCAAAATCTAACTAGTGAAATATGAAATAAGCGACTTAACACTTTATCACTTCACAAAATACTAGATAAAATATATTTATCTCACCACAGAACTACGGTAACACCACGACTAGGATAATTCACTAGATAGGTAGTTAAAAGCTCGTCAGAAATCTGACGAGAACTATGAAATTCGCTATACAAGCTTCATTCGCTAGCACGCGTGTTCCGTCTACTGAAGATGTTGAAGACTGAATTGAAATCAGATTTCAGCTCCTGTGTGGATATTTGAAAACAGGGGCAAACAATCCCACATTTTCTCAAACTCCGAAATCATCTCCCCTTTTTACGTGTAAAACACCTAAGTCAGCTTAACACGTGTCGTAACTGCCATCAGTGACCAAGAGCGCGCGTGAGTTGCAACTCTCAGACAGTCCGTCTCCAGTGCGGAGCAAGTTTTCACGCTAAGCCGGAGCTATTTTGACGAAACGCTCGCGGTTTACCGAAAAATGCAGACACTCCGCCCAGAACTCAGCCGAAGAAAACACTGTCCCCGGGGAAACTGCAGTCAGCTGTCGGCTCTCCGGTCTGACGGAATGCATTTTAACACTTCTCGTCTGACTGACATCTATGTAATAGAATGCTAGTGCGATTCTCAGTTTTGAGAAAAGAAACAGGTAAAGTTTGCGAATTAGGAAGGAAATATATTTCGCAAACGAATGATTCGAAAAATACCGGAAAAAAGTAAAGACAGATAATAAATTAAAAGGATCTGGGTGAGAGAATAAGAAGAAGATCTAGGCAATTTAATGATCAAAAGACCTACGTGACAGCATTCAAGGAAGTTACAGTGATAAATAAGTTTTTAAAACGTTTTATAGAAATTAGTACAGTGCTTCAGCCTCCATTCATGACTAAATAATACATTTTATTGTAGGGTTTATTAAAACAGTTTTAATATTCAAATAGATATAATGTCCGATAAAAGAAAAAAACTATCAGGTGCTGAATATTGTGGCGTAGCGTTTGAAGGATAAGAATTTATTTAGAAGAAATAATAGATAAGACTGTGGAAGATTTGGCTCAAGGAAATCCTGCTGGGTTTTCCACCACTGAAGGGAGACAAAAGAGTGTAAATTCTCCTAACTAGACAAGGTCTGGAAAAGGTTGTAAGGAGATATTTGGTCTCTCGCTACTATAGTCCCCTTCTCAGTTATCTATTATTGTTATCCTTTAAATGTACTGGGATTATATTATATTTTACGAGCCCGCCCCCCCCCCCCCCCCCCCCCCCCCCCCCACCCCCCCCCCCCCCCCCTACAAAGGAAGATAAACATCAGACAATATTCAACATCTAATAGAAGGAACAAAGCATGGGGTACATTATATACACCCAATTGGTTTATTGCAATTAAAACGAATAGATGGTGAATGATAGTATTGTCGATGGAATTGGTGTCTGCTGTATGTAATATGTGTCTCACAATTCAAGTGTTTTTCATCATGGATGACAAAAATATGGCATTGATATGGTGAGTTCCCTTTTTCGTGGAACTTATCTTTTCAGCCCCTGGCTGATAGTGAAGCTTGGTTAGTTCTCCGGTCTCCTGACGTTGCCCCAGGTAGGTCTTGAATGGTTCAGATTTGCCTTCTCTGTGCTCGACTCCGTATTCTGCTCTGAGATTGGACTGTCGTGCAAGGCTCCACCATAGACTGAAGACAAATACGACGGCTTCATTAATTTTCTAGCTTTAGAAAGCAGTCTTTCCCTAAGCCGTCCGTCTGCCAGTCATCTCAGATTTTAGTCTCTAACATCATATGTCTAGAGCCTAATCTTGAATTCAAGTTTCTCCTTTCTGTCCTTTATTATATTTCTCTGCCCCAGTAGCAGTATTATAATTCTTTAGACTGATTTATCGTCAACTTAACCCGATGAATTATTATAAATGTCAGTTAAACCCACCAAATTTATCATAGAAATGTCGGCAACAGTATTCTAGTTCTGTGCCTCTAGCCTAATCGTCATGTCAATTATGACGAATTTAACAAATAATTGGACACCAGTGTTTGAGAATTGTCTGACAGCATTATCACAACACTTCATGTCTGGTCGCATCGTCATATAATTTATAGTGAATATATGTCACGGTCTGTCACATTATCGTTAATATTAATTTCCGCTAGTCTAAACGTCGGGTCAAAAATAATCAAATAATATAAAAATTAATATATATATTCCCGTTAACATTCTTATGAACATGTTGTACATATCCCGTGGGATCATAAAATACACCCGATCACATGTGGCTGGATGTTATCGTAAAACAAAAATATGAATAAAGTAAACGCAGTTATACCAATTTTGCGTCGATTTTATAAGGTACTACACATTTCATCACAATATTATTTTCTAACGAGATTTTCACTTACCTACTCAGATGGACGCTAACCCGCAATTTAGACACGTGGCTTCAGTGCTTTTAATGCGTGAATTCGCCGATATCGGGATTAGTCTAGCGGTCTCGAGGTTTCCTGGGCAAGTGAAAAATCGCTGGATTTGCCGCACTTTTAGCGGGTCATTTCCGCTTGGACACGTGATCCGTAGCGTGCATCATGTGACCTTAGCATCATATAGACGCTCCAATCAATAACGTTAAAAGTCACGTGGGGGGTTCCGAAAGTGGCATAAACTGGTTCTATCTAAGTTTATGTAGGTCCTAAATTAAAACAGGTTTCTAGCTACCGAGGTCAGGGGTCAACAATGACGTCGTATCTAAAAATAGTATTAGACTCGAGGAGAAAATCACTGAACGCTAGGAGAATATCCGCAAGTGACATTTCCCGGGACTATACGGGCTTTTCGATCATGCATTGAAGATGATAAAAAAATGATGTGCTCGTAAATAATAAAAATAAAGAAGAGAAGATTGGGCAAGTCGTCACACAAGCCCCTCCTCAAGTTTGACGTTCCGTCCAACTCCTCTGGTCCTGTCTTCCTCTTCTTTTACCGCTTCTCATATCTCCTCGGTTGCATCCGGATGTCTGCTCAAAAAATCTGCCCCTACGTTGTTCTTCCCAGGTATGTATTCTATGTGAAATGAATATGGCTGCAACAGGAGTGACCATCTCATAAGCCGGGCATTAAGGTTCTTCGACGCTGCAAGAAATATCAACGGTTGATGATCACACTGCACCGTGAACTTTTTCCCGTATAAATATGGTTGAAACTTCTGCACAGCCCATATTAGCGACAGACATTCTCGTTCGATGGTAGAGTAGTTCTGTTCAGCAGGGTTCAATTTCCTACTAGCATATGCAATGGGGAATAGAGTTGCAGAAGGTCTATCACTAGGCTGCAGGAGAGTGGCTCCTATCCCTATATTGCTAGCATCTGTTCGCAGCGTAAAGTTCAGAGTTAAGTCAGGCAGTCGCAGAATTGGCCTAGCTGTGAGTTTCTCCTTCAGCAGCGTGTAGGCATTTTCGCACTCCGCTGTCCAGGTTATTTTGTCCGGGTTCCCATTCTTGGTTAACGCGGTCAGTGGCGCACTCAGGGCATTAAAATCTTTAATATATCTCTGGTAGAAGCCACATAGAGACACAAATGACCTGACATCCTTTTTAGTCTGGGGTCGTGGGGCACGCTGTAACTTCTCAATATTACGTGCATCTGGGTACATGCATCCATGCGAGATGGTGTGTCCCAGGAATTCTAGCTGCTCGCAGGCAATTTGACATTTAGTAGGGCGAGCGGTGAGTCCTGTTTCTCTAAGTCTTTCGAAGAGTAGGGAAACTGCGTCCAGGTGCTCATCAAAGGTGTTCGTGGCAATAAGTATGTCGTCCATGAAATTACTTATCCCAGGGTGGTTCAGGGGTTCCAGTAGCTTCCTCATCATACGAGTAAAGACGCTTGGGGCGTTTCTTAGCCCAAATGGCAATACATTAAACTCGTAATGGCCCTCAGAAGTACTAAATGCTAACATGTGTCGAATTTCCTCTTTTACCGGGATCTGGTAGTACCCTTTGCTAAGGTCTATCTTCGAAAAGTATCGCGCTCTACTCAGCTTGGTGAAAAGCTGATTCTGATCAGGTAAGGGCTACGCTTGAAATTCAGTTACAGCGTTGAGCCTTCGGTAGTCTATGCAGAGGCGATGTTCTCCTGTGGATTTTCTAAGCAACACCACACTCGCACTATAAGGAGACTCTGATTTTGAGATAATATTTTCCTTAAGCAGGTACTCGATTTCCTCACTCAATGCTTCTGCCTTAGCATAAGGAACAGGATAGTTCTTAACTCGTACCGGGGCGAGGTCTGTTAGCTTCATATCAAATTCTATCAGGTTGGTCATGCCAGGTTTATCCGTGAGTGTACTAGTGTGTTTTCTCAACAACCGTTGCACCTGTGCCTGCTGATCCTCCGTTAAAGTTGAACTAATCTGAACATCTTGATGAGTTTCGCACTGACGAAGAGGGTATTCACAGGAGGTCAGGGGTTCTGCCTCAGTTTCCGTCGCAATAGCCAGTGTCAGGAAATGTGCTGGTTCTGCACCTGGTCTTTCATAATATTGCTTCAGCAGGTTTATGTGGTAAATTTTCTGCTTCCCCTTTATGGCAATCTTGTAATTGGTGCGCAACATTTTCTCAACAATTTTATATGGACCTCTCCACCCGATTTGCAATTTATTATTGCTACTGGGCAGGAGTAATAAGACCTGTTCTCCTACTTCTAGATTCCTATCCTTCGCAGTGCGGTTGTAGTAACGCGCATGTTTACGACGTGCACGGCGTAAGTTTTCCTTTGCCAGTTCCCATCCTGTTTTAAGGCGTTGGGTCAACTCATTCACGTATTGAGATGCAGAGGTGACCGTTTCATTAGCTTTATCATCTGTCCAAGTACGTAACAGTGCCTCTAAAGGTCCTTTTATAGGTCTACCAAACAGCAATGTGGCAGGTGGCATCCCAGTAGAATTGTGGGGTACTTCGCGGTAAGCAAATAGTGCTGCGGGTAAGTATTGATCCCAGCTCTCTGGTTTTTCCTGCGCAAGTTTCCGAAGGATGGAAATAAGGGTCCCGTTAAACCGCTCCACCTGGCCATTTGGTTGGGGGTGGTAGGGAGAGGTGTGGATATGTCGGGCCTGAAATATCCTAAACACTTCCTCGGTGAGTTTTCCTCGGAATTGCGAACCATTATCTGTCAGGATCTGTGACGGAAACCCCAGCCGAGTAAATATGGTGAGCAGAGCCTCAGCAACATGCTTGGAATCACAGGCGGGCATAACAATTGCCTCTGCCCACATGGAGCAACAATCCACCAACGTGAGTATATAACTGTTTCCTTTTTTGCTACGAGTAAGTGGACCCACAATATCCACCGCTACTCGCTCGAAGGGTGTGCCCAAGATCGGCATTTCTCCCAGAGTGGCTAGGGACGTCCAGTGTTTCGGCGCTGTCCTCTGGCACTGCGGGCATGATTTCACATATCTCTGGATATCGGCGTTGATACCTGGCCAATAATAATGACATGAAATACGCTGAATCGTGGCACTTATGCCCATATGGCCACTAAACGGAAGGGCATGGCCCATTTCTAGGACCTGGGCTCGGTATGCTGACGGAACCACAAGTTGCCCATGTTCCTGTCCTCCATTTCCTGCTTTCCGATGCAACAGCCCATTTTTCTTGTAGAAGTCTCCCTTTTGGAGAGGAGTGTGCGCTCTCGGTAGTTTTTTGTAGCAGGGTGCTAGAGATTGATCCTCAGTTTGCGCCTTTTTTAATTCCTCAGGAAGGATGTTGGGTGGGGATTCCAACTCCGTATTCCGTTTGGCCTGTCCTCTAGTGGTGACAGCCGCCACAACCAGAGGGTGAATGGGTTCTTCCAAGAACACATACCTACACCCTAAGATCAAGGGATAAATAGGGTCGTCCAAGATCGCTGCTCTGATTTCCCCAGTCACATATTTTGATTTGACCTGAATCTTGGCTATGGCCAAACGCATAGGTGCTACACTTTTAGTAGGTCCTTGTATTTCTATAGTGTCTTCTGTCATCTGGTCAGGCTTGACTAGGGATGCACAGACAACTGCGTCGAATGCAAGGCCTGTATCATAAAGGCAGGTCACCTCTTGGTCATTTACGAGGACTGTCTCAACTACCGGGGGATGTCGGGGTTTGTCCAGAGGTTCTTCCGGTCCATTTCCCCTTGCGGCACTTTTACGTAAGCAGGCAGCATGATGAGGTGGGTTTTTCCGGTTGCACTCCTGCGTATTGTGGGTGATGGTTCTACAGTGCTTACACCATTTTCCCCCTTGCCTCTGCTGCTGGAAATTTGATCTCTGAGTAGTCTTGTAGTCTGGCTTGTCATGCTTTTTGAAGTTAGTATACGGTGGTTTCACTTGGGGATCCATGTGTGACTGAGCTGTCTGTCTAGATACGTAATCTGGTTGTTTCCGTCTGGGTGGTGGATTCTCTGATAGTGCTGCCTGATATCGTTCCGCTAACTGGACTATGGATTCTAAAGTGCTGGCCCCATTCTCTGTCAGGAATCTTCTCATGTCGGAAGTAATGGTGTCCTTCAGTTGCTCGATCATGACCATTTCCTTCAGGCCTTCCCAATCATGAGTAAAATTCCCTAGGGCACCCCACTTCTCCACGTAGGAATCCAGTCTCGCAGCAAACTGAGCAACGCTCTCTCCAACTTTCCTCCTAGCGTTACGGAACCTCTTCCTATAGACGTCAGCATGTAGCTCATAACGAACCAATAGTGCCTTTTTCAGAGAGTCGTAGTCATCCTGTAAACCTGGAGGAAGCTTGCTATACACGTCATAAGCAGTTCCTCTAAGCCCTTGTGACAGTTTCAGGTTCCACTTGCTCTTCTCCAAACCAAACGTGGTGGCAAACTTCTCAAATTTGTCCAAATACACATCGATCGAGTCAGCTCGTTCCGAGAAAGCTTCGAATGGAAACGTCAAGGGTCCCAAGTTTGACATGAGTGAGGATGGCAAAGGTCCTGTGCCCCCTGCGTGCAAGGAGGGCATATCATCTGACCGTGGCGATAGGTTGCCTGAGGAGGTAGATGCTGTCGCACCGGCTACCGGTTCAACTCTTTGAGCCTGTCCCTGCATCTCTAACTGCTTCATCTTCAGTGCATGCTCGCGTTCATCTCTCTCGCTTTTTTCCCTAGCGTCTACAACTTTGATCCTCTCATCTATTTCTGCTAACTTTATTCGCTCTTCTCTTTCAGCTTTTGCTGTTTCTCGAGCGTAATACTTATCAGTCTCGACACTGACATAATTCGCAAGGTCCACCCCACTATAACCTAGATCTCGACCGGCCTCCCCTAGTGCTGCCGTAAGCTTAACTATTTCAGCCATCTTTTGCTGTTATAGTCCACACTGAGTAAGCTAGTGCTACCTTCCAATAGTATTTCTAACAACAAGCAAAAACTTACTAATTATCAGACTGCTGTAGAATGAAATTACTACAGTTATGAAGACTTAAGGTCTGTAATTCAATGAAATACAAAATCATGAACTAACTTAATTAAATGCAACATAAATAAAGGGATTCACCAATCAATACCTGAAATTCTAGAAAAATGTTTTCTGTCTTTCTAGAGCTCACTGTGTGAAAATACATGTGTTAAAATGGTATACTGTAATGACTGAATGAATGATACTATCCCAGAGGTATGATATAATTACATAAGTTCAAATCCCGGACTGAGACCCCAGTGTGGCGTAGCGTTTGAAGGATAAGAATTTATTTAGAAGAAATAATAGATATGACTGTGAAAGATTTGGCTCAAGGAAATCCTGCTGGGTTTTCCACCACTGAAGGGAGACAAAAGAGTGTAAATTCTCCTAACTAGACAAGGTCTGGAAAAGGTTGTAAGGAGATATTTGGTCTCTCGCTACTATAGTCCCCTTCTCAGTTATCTATTATTGTTATCCTTTAAATGTACTGGGATTATATTATATTTTACGAGCCCCCCCCCCCCCCCCCCCCCCCTACAAAGGAAGATAAACCTCAGACAATATTCAACATCTAATAGAAGGAACAAAGCATGGGGTACATTATATACACCCAATTGGTTTATTGCAATTAAAACGAATAGATGGTGAATGATAGTATTGTCGATGGAATTGGTGTCTGCTGTATGTAATATGTGTCTCACAATTCAAGTGTTTTTCATCATGGATGACAAAAATATGGCATTGATATGGTGAGTTCCCTTTTTCGTGGAACTTATCTTTTCAGCCCCTGGCTGATAGTGAAGCTTGGTTAGTTCTCCGGTCTCCTGACGTTGCCCCAGGTAGGTCTTGAATGGTTCAGATTTGCCTTCTCTGTGCTCGACTCCGTATTCTGCTCTGAGATTGGACTGTCGTGCAAGGCTCCACCATAGACTGAAGACAAATACGACGGCTTCATTAATTTTCTAGCTTTAGAAAGCAGTCTTTCCCTAAGCCGTCCGTCTGCCAGTCATCTCAGATTTTAGTCTCTAACATCATATGTCTAGAGCCTAATCTTGAATTCAAGTTTCTCCTTTCTGTCCTTTATTATATTTCTCTGCCCCAGTAGCAGTATTATAATTCTTTAGACTGATTTAACTTAACCCGATGAATTATTATAAATGTCAGTTAAACCCACCAAATTTATCATAGAAATGTCGGCAACAGTATTCTAGTTCTGTGCCTCTAGCCTAATCGTCATGTCAATTATGATGAATTTAACAAATAATTGGACACCAGTGTTTGAGAATTGTCTGACAGCATTATCACAACACTTCATGTCTGGTCGCATCGTCATATAATTTATAGTGAATATATGTCACGGTCTGTCACATTATCGTTAATATTAATTTCCGATAGTCTAAACGTCGGGTCAAAAATAATCAAATAATATAAAAATTAATATATATATTCCCGTTAACATTCTTATGAACATGTTGTACATATCCCGTGGGATCATAAAATACACCCGATCACATCGTAAAACAAAAATATGAATAAAGTAAACGCAGTTATACCAATTTTGCGTCGATTTTATAAGGTACTACACATTTCATCACAATATTATTTTCTAACGAGATTTTCACTTACCTACTCAGATGGACGCTAACCCGCAATTTAGACACGTGGCTTCAGTGCTTTTAATGCGTGAATTCGCCGATATCGGGATTAGTCTAGCGGTCTCGAGGTTTCCCGGGCAAGTGAAAAATCGCTGGATTTGCCGCACTTTTAGCGGGTCATTTCCGCTTGGACACGTGATCCGTAGCGTGCATCATGTGACCTTAGCATCATATAGACGCTCCGATCAATAACGTTAAAAGTCACGTGGGGGGTTCCGAAAGTGGCATAAACTGGTTCTATCTAAGTTTATGTAGGTCCTAAATTAAAACAGGTTTCTAGCTACCGAGGTCAGGGGTCAACAATGACGTCGTATCTAAAAATAGTATTAGACTCGAGGAGAAAATCACTGAACGCTAGGAGAATATCCGCAAGTGACATTTCCCGGGACTATACGGGCTTTTCGATCATGCATTGAAGATGATAAAAAAATGATGTGCTCGTAAATAATAAAAATAAAGAAGAGAAGATTGGGCAAGTCGTCACAAATATCGGAAACGGAAACTGGAAAACGTACGCGATATTCAAAAACATAGCGGGGTTTTACATAAATATATAAAAACTGAAACAGCTGATGTAGGACAGAAGAAAATAATCAAATGTACCGAAACAAATGATTCTGAGCTCATGGCAAGTACTTCTAACTCGGACCCCAGTAACGTAGATATTACTAACAATGTCGAAAATGAGACAGATTTGACTGTTTCCAATTCCAGAGATTTAAGTGATGAACTTTAGAGCTACACTGATCCGGCAAGATGGAGTCCTTCTTTAAGCGATACCGAAAGACTGGAAATCGTAAAAAAAAGGCCTGCCAGAGAGACCAAAAAATGAGTTCGTTTTTCCGCGCAGCTCTAATGGTCGGAAATTTTCACTAAATTTTTACACTAGGGAGTTAAGCAATGGAGAACATATTAATCGATCATGGTTAGTGTATTCAAAAGAAAAAGATTCTGTATTTTGTTTCTGCTGTAAGTTGTTTTCCTGTAATAAAATGTCACTCACTACTGATGGCTATAATGATTGGGGTCATTTGTATCTTAATGAACACGAAAAATCTAAAAACCACTTGGAGTTTGGAGTCCCATACAAAGTAGATTGAATTATCGTCCAGGCTTAAATCAGTACAGACAATTGATTCAATGCAACAAAAGTTATTAAATTCAGAAGTTCGACACTGGAGGAGCATAATAGAACGCCTAATTGCTATTGTCCAGTTCTTGAGCCAACAATGCTTGCCATTTCGTGGAACATCTGATAAATTATATGACCCTAACAATGGACATTTTTTAAAGCTTCTTGAACTGATTGCCAGATTTGATAGTGTTATGTGTGAACATTTAATGAGAGTAGCTCGTGGATTGACCCAACATTACCTTGGGAAAAACATTCAAAATGAATTAATTGCTCTTCTCTCTGGAACCATAAAAAAAGAAATAATTTCTATGGTGGAGAAAGCTAAATAGTATAGCATAGTAGCAAACTGTACTCCCGATATAAGTCACATTGAACAATTAACACTAATTGTAAGATTTGTTAATACGAATCCAGATGATATCAACATTCCTGAGCATTTTCTTGGTTTCATTGCTGTAGAAGCCACTACAGGCTCAGCGTTAACCGAATGCATTCTAAGAAAATTGTCAGACATGGATATTCCAATCGCAAACATGCGTGGCCAGGGGTATGACAATGGATCAAATATGAAAGGAAAACATTCAGGAGTTCAACAACGTATTAGGGACTTGAACCCGAGAGCTTTTTATATCCCTTGCTGTTCTCATTCTCTCAACTTGGTGGTCAATGATGCCGCTATGTCATCTAGAGAAGGGGTTTTATTTTTTTAAACGGTTCAGAAATTGTATGTGTTTTTCTCAGCGTCAACACTGCGTTGGGGAATCCTTAAGAAACATATTACAACTCTAACGCCCAAGTCACTAAGTACAACTCGCTGGGAATCTAGAATCGAGGCCATTCGTCCTTTAAGATATTATATTGAGGAATTTTATGATGCATTGATAGAAATTGCTGATGACGAGTCAGTAGACAAAATGGCGAGACATGAAGCTGAAACCCTTGCCCTAAAACTCAGAGATTTTAAATTTTTATGTTGTCTGGTTATATGGCACTATGTTTTAAACGAAATTAATGTTGCTAGTAAACTGTTGCAAAGCATACAAATGGAATTGACTAGTGCCATAACAACTTTGAGAAATGTTCTCCAAAGCCTTAAGAATCTCAGAAATGATGAATCATTTCAAAATTTTCTTGTTGATGCTACAACATTAGCTGAGAAAGTTGAAGCTGATCCTCATTTGATACCAACGTTTGAATGTACTAGAGTGCGTAAGCAGAAAAAGGAACACAACTATGAAGCAAGAGATGAACCTATTTTAGATCCCAAAACTAAATTCAAAATTGAATTTTTCTTTTTTATTATTGGTGTTGCAACTAATTCTATTGAAGAAAGGTTCGAGCAATTGGAACATCACAGTTCACATTTTTCCTTTTTATATAACATCCCTAAATTGAAATCTGAGACGACAAATGAGCTCTTAAACAAATGTAGAAACCTAGAAAGCATTTTAACACATCAAGAAAATAGAGACATTGATGCCATTGAGCTATGTGATGAACTGAAAGTAGTATCCAAATTAGTACCAGAAAATACTCCACAAATTGAAGTTCTTTGTTACATTACTGAAAATAACATTGCTCCTATTGTCGCTATAGCCTTAAGAATATTATTAACTTTGCCGGTAACGGTAGCAAGTGGTGAGCGTAGTTTTTCAAAACTGAAGCTTATTAAAACTTATTTACGCTCAACAATGGCCGAAACTAGATTGGAAGGACTTGCCATGATTTCAATTGAACATGAAATCGGTCAAAAATTAGACTACGCAGACCTTATTTCTGCTTTTGCAAATGTGAAAGCAAGAAAAGTGTCTTTTTAAGCAGTATATACTTAAAACAATATAAATTCAAATAATGTGAAAATAGTGCTAAAAACTATAACATGTACATACTATAGTTAAGTGTTTGTGACTCAGCAGTTCATCGTTCCACATGAGAAGAGCATCCCCTATATGTAAGTAATGTAACTACATTTATTCCATATAATTGTCTCTAGTAAAGTCAATGGTTTATTTTATGACTATACAGTATTTTCATCAATTTATCAATACATTATTATTAATGGTACTATTTAAAATTAGGCTAATGGTCATGAAATTAATGTTGAAGCTTGTATAATAACATAATGGTTTCAAAAATTTCAAACGTTAATTTGAGGTTGGGCTGGGGCGGCAAGGTATGGTATTGCACGGGGCGGCAAAATTCCTAGGGCCGGCCCTGCACATATGACGTCACACACCAGGAAAAAAGGGGGGGGGGTCTAAAATGTTGTGACGAAATGTGACGGTAGGGGAGGGGGAGCTTGCAAAAATGTGACATGACACAAAAATAGAAGTGACATTTGTTAACCTAAATACTCGTAGTCTGCTTTTATCTGCAACAGTTAACAAGTGTCTCATGGACGACTTATAATACCATTATAATTTCAGCTGAAATATCGGATAATTACTGTAACCAGGGCTGTGGAGTCGGGAGTCTGATTCGTGTTTTTGTGTGGCATCGGAGTAGGTTGTTTTTTTGTGTGGTGTCGGTCGTTTTTTGTGTGGCGTCGGTCGTTTTTTGTGTGGCGTCGGTCGTTTTTTGTGTGGCATCGGTCGTTTTTTTGTGTGTGGCGTCGGAGTAGGTTTTTTTTTTTTTGGTGAGTCGGAGTCTCCTACGAGACTTGAGATGAGACAGATCCACAACCTTGGTTATAACCTTGAACTGTTTTAAACTTTTTATTTTTAAATTATGCATTTCCTTATTTATAATATAATGTAATACACCCCTTTCAACTAAACAATAATAATCTGGGAGATCATTTTTTTATTTAATGAAGAAAAATATCCCGCTCAACCTCTGATGGGTTATAATTAGTTTATAAATTGTTTTGAATTCCAAATAATATGAACAACTTCCGGTATGAGAAAGTGGCATCACATTTGTCAAATCATTGTAAATAGGGAAAATCACAATTACCAATTATGCGTATATGTTAAATAAACAAACAAACAAACAAAACAAACACAATCAAGCAGAAACTCTGAACAAGAATAATATTAAGGTGGAGGGGTGTAAAGGTCTGGTGGTACTAGTTATATAACTAATCAATATTTAATTGACTTTCATCTGTTAAAAGTCATATGTATTGTAAGAACATCATCAGACCTTCACATTCCCAACCACTATATATTAACCTTTGTTCGTGTTAAATATTGTTTGACTATATTTTGCAGTTCCATAGGTCTGTCTATTCTCAACACCTCTTTTTTATTTATAGGTAAGTTTGATGCCTACAGATAATCTAATATTGGTATTCTCATTTGTTCATACCTCTTACACTTTAACAAGAAATGTTCTATATTATTGTCTTGAAGACAATACTGCACAGTAAGGTAAGTCTGAAAAAGGTTACATCATTCGAAATGAAATGCTACAGAAGGATGTTGAGAATACCCTGGACAGAAAAAAAGACCAACAGAGAAGTACTGCACTCACTAAACGTAGAGGAAAATTGGCTCCTAAATACCATCGCAATAAGGAAGCTGAAATTTTTCGGTCACATAAAAAGACATAATAGTCTGGAAAAAATAGTGATGGAAGCCATGGTCCCTGAAAAAAGGGGAAGGGGTCGACCTAGACGACGGTGGACCCAGGACATCACAGAGAGTCTGAACTTGTCTTTGGCTGATGCAAGTCGACTTGCCCAGATTCGGGATACGTTCAGAGCAGCTACAATGGAGACAACGTTTTGGAAAGAATACGTCACATGATGAGTCTGAGAAGTTTCTGATTACTGGGAATTTTCAATTCCCTAGATATCTGACATTTTCTTGTTAGAGCCTTGAACATCTTAAATGCATGTCTTCCTTTCAGATTTTTATCCCACTCTGCTTTCCATTCATCTGTTATTAAATCTTTAATTAAGCTTTTAATCTCTGATTTACTCATCCCTACATTTATTATATTTTTATCAGATCTACCTTTCTTGGCTTCTTTATCTGCCTTTTCATTTCTCTCTATGCCAACATGTGAAGGTATCCAAGCAATTAAGACTGAACATCCTCTGGAATATAAGTATGTAGTAGCCAGTGTCACAAAGTGGATTTAATTAGAGCCTGTCTGAGTACAGAGACAAGACCCCAGTTTTGAGAACGTCTGAGAAGATAGATTAAGATAAGAATTACAGTGAATGTGGAAGGATGAGACTTATAGCTTCAAGGGTGAGAACCTAGATTGACTCTCCCTCGCCACTTGTGACTTATGTACTACCTACTGTATCACCACCTCTGACTACCAGAAAGGAGATAAGGTTACACTAAATTATCCACAAACACCACTATACAGCCAAAGCGTACAAGTACAGTATAGTTAAAGATAAACTGATCCAGTGTACGTTTTATAGTTTATTAAACAAGAAATCAATACCACAGCAAACAACAATAACGTGCGAGTTAGCACAACCTGGAAAAAAAGAACAAATCAAGTGAAAGACACAATATAAAAATTACCACGCTCTCTTTCACACCTGCACGAAACCAACTAAGGATAAAGACATATACTTGGTGGGGGTCTCTAAGTAAGAGCCACCACTCCTGACTACACTATTGTTACTAACTAAAACACACTGTCCCGCTGAAGATTTATACACTCAATGACTACACTGTCTCAAAGGCGCTCTAGGCGGTCCTGCACACCTAACTAATACACCCCAAAGAAATGCTACGCTAATGGATTATGCAGCACTACCTCAGAGGCATGTCCTCTAAGTATTTCTATCTAACCCTACTGTTCCTGAGGAAACAGCTAAACTCCCCTCTCTCTCCTCTGATTCTGTTCAGTGCCTTTCTGACGCTATCGTCTTCGTCTAAGGCTCCGATGAGTTGCTTTTCGTCACGCACCTCCCCCCGTTAGCATTTAGAAATTCATGTTTTCCATCTCTCCTTTCCCGAGTACTGGTGAAGGGGTCCTTGGTGAATATATATCTATCTATTTGCATAAGGCTGAAGATTTTATCACTGCTGATGACACTTCAAACCGACTAGTTAACCCGCTTCGGGTTTAGGCCTACTGCATTATTGTGGCAGTATGGAAACAACACCAGGCAACGTAGCCTGTTTTGGTATTGTGCCTTTACAAGCTAAGAGCTCCTATTTAGAAGCAAGTCCCCCGCTGAGGTATGTTTCCTCACGTCAAGAGAACTGCTAATTCATCTCAGTGTTGCAGACGTAACTGGGCGCCAGGTACCATCGCGCACCCAGTTTTCTTCAAGTACACTGATGTCTCGTGCCTCTCTCTCTCCCGAGAAGGCAAAGTCCGTTGTAGGCTTAGGGTTATCTACAATCTCCTCGCCGTGAATGGCTGAAAACTAAATAACAACATCTATACAACAATTCAAAATTACCTAATACATAACACATTAACACCCAAGATTCATCTACACCCTGGTGTCCCCTAAATTAATAATTCTCCCCTACTCACAAGCTACACACAAGAAATAAAACAGATATTTCTGCCCGAGGGTCAGACTAAATTACAGCTCCCTCTTGCACCAACTACTCGCTGTCTGTTACGTTAAACCCAGACGCGGGCTGACCTGATTCTTTTGTGTGCGTGATCTCGTAGGCGTAACAACATTGCTTCCCCGATCCTACTGTACTGAATAATTTCCCAGCCCTATTCGTATGAAAGACTGCCCCGGGAAGGTTATCAAATAAGCAAAATTATTTAACACACTTATACATACTATGTTAATATTGAACCCCCCTTCACCCCTTGTCTTCTGACTACATTACCAAATTGCACAACCTATTAACACACAAACCACACCCGCGTATATTCACTACCGTTATCATAATCAAATGCTGTTACTCGGACCTCGTTATTACATTACACAGAGCTCCCGTCTAACTTAGCACCTAACCTCATACAGTTAATTATCTCAAAAACCGCCACTAATCATAGATACTGCTAGCTTATACATAGTATAATTATAGACAAAACTTACACTACACTGGCTCTAGTTTTTTATAAGTCAACAATTGATTGCAACTCCTGACTAATAAAAATTAAATTTAATCCCAGAAGAAAGCTTACTCTAACGTGCTAAAATCCTATAGAAAAAAACTTCCTACACAGCTATTAATTTATGAACATACCCAAACTTTACAGAATCTCCCGAACCGGGCAGACTGAAATGGCGCTGGTTCACGGCACAAAAATTTCTTGACTTGTGAGCGATAACTAGCTTTGGCGCTCACTGTATATATTGCTAGTAGCCTGATGCAATACAGACGCGGTGAGTCATCGCGTCTGGCATCATCTCCCAGGAACCACTTTTACCCAACTTTTGACCTAATATCATACCTGCACATAAATTAAATCGAACCCACCCAATAATATCATAAGCTTAACCTCTGACTCATCGTTAACCGAGCAATCGCAAAATTATTTCTGCTCACTCGCAAAATTATACGTAATATTCTGTAACTCTTCTGACCTATCTACCAGAATGAATCACTGGTTACGCGTTACAAACTGGGATGGGAAATTCTCCCATCCCCACAAATAAAAGGGTTGGTGAAGGTTGTCTGAGTAATCCTAACGCCATAAAGACTAACCCAGAATTAATAAATAACGAACTCGATCACCTAAAATAAATAAAGAACCAAAATAATAAAACGGAACACAAAAAATGGGGCGAGTTGAAAATAAAAATAACGGTAACTCATCACAGCCAGAAATATCTCCTCTGCTATATCAGGTCTACTACATTCTCGTAAGTTTCTAAGTGCTTGAATTGTTGAAAGAGAGTCACTTAAAACTTAGTTTCTTGGGAGGGTTATTAGAGAATATTTCTAGTGATTTTAATATTGCCACCATCTCTGCAGTGAAAATGGATGTTTTTTCCGTGATACTATATTCTTTTGCCATTTTCCATATTGGAATATATATTCCTATCCCCAATTTGCCATCCTCTCCCTTGGATCCATCTGTGTATAAAGTAATGCTGTCTTTTGATATTTGTTTTATATATTTATTGGCTGTGTTTTTAATATTTTCTATATTATTTGTTTTCTTAAGTATTTCTGCTAGGTGGTAGTCCGTGTCTGGTTTCTTGATCTCCCAGGTTGGAATCACTGGCTTGTATTAACAACTGTTATTAATTGATGTAATTAATGTACCCAGATGGACAATTTCCTCCATACACTTCCATCCTGTAGGGTATCTAGTGGTATTCATTGGATTGGCCTGAGTTGTTTGTTGGCATCTGGTAAAAGCTGTATGTGCTGGGTGAGACTTATTTAACATAACTTTGTTCATGTAATTTAGTCTTAACTCCTTTCTCCGGAATTCTAAGGGTAGAATTCCTAAAGCCACCTCTATAGCTCCCATTGATATTGATCTGATTGCACCTGCTATTGTACATAAAGCCTGATGCTGAATTCTGTCTAATTTAATCTTGTTACTGTGTGCAGCAGAGTCATATATTATACTTCCATAATCTATTTTTCCTCTAATAAAAGATTTATAAAAAGTGAGCATTGTCTTAGTGCTTGCACCCCATCCATTACCTTTCAAATATCTTAATAAGTTAGTCAATCCTCTGCAAGACTCCACTAGTTTATCTATGTGTTTATTCCAGTTTAGCTGTTGGTCCAATGTCATTCCTAGATATCGAGTGGTTTGCATTGTATTAATGTTTTGCCCTTGGATAATTATGTCTATAATTTTATTTTGTACAACCCTACCCTTACTGAAGATCATTCCCAATGTTTTATTTGTATTCAGCTGAAAACCCCATTTTGTCATCCATTTACATACTTTATTTATTTGCTTTTGTAGATCATATAATTTTGGCAGATGTTTCCCAGTCCTCTATATAGCAACATCATCTGCAAACTGTGACAATTTATTTGTTATATCATTAAATTCTTCACCTAAATCATTTACCATTATTGTAAAAATTGAAGGAGATATTACTGATCCTTGGGGTATTCCATTTTGTTGTTCATACAGTTCTGATCTATCATTGTTTTCCTGAACAGTGAAATATCTATCTTGCAGAAAATTCTCTAAATAATTATATATTTTACCGGTTACTCCTATCTTCTTCATTTTAAAGAGAGCACCCTCTCTCCAGCATTCATCATAAGCCCTAGCTATATCTAAAAATACTACCACAGTTTTTTTCTTTCTTTTGAAATCCTGATTTTACTTCATGTTCCAATTTAATTACCTGATCCATGGTGCATCTGTTCTTCCTAAATCCTGACTGAGTTTGATTATATAAATTATTCTTTTCCAAATAAAACTTTAATCTTTTATAAGATAATGGATTTCTGGTTCGTTCGGTAAAGAAGCATCTTACTTTAACGTCGAATAATGATAACGAAGAGAAATGATTCATTGATAAGAACTTCAGTTTTTAATCCCTTGCATTTTTATGGATTTTCTTTCAAGTTTAACATTATTTCATGACACTTTAAGTAAAAACTGAAGTTATTGATGTGTTCACTCTACATTAAATTTTTTAAAAATTGTTTTAAATTAAATTAAGACAAAACGAGCGATATTTTTAATAAATTTAGCAGCATTTGACCAGCAAAGCTGTTGCTGTAAAAACCTGGTTAATTAAACACTATTTTACTTGAAAGATTGTTACTTTGTCCGCACTAGTTAACTAATTTACATTCGATTACATTCTTTCTTTTAAGCAGTTAAAAAAAAGGGTGTGGGGGAGGGGGTAAGATATTTGTGACGTCATATAAGGGGGGGGGGGGGGGGGGGGGGTAACGAAGTGTGACAACGGAGGGGTTAAAAATGGCCAAAATTTCGTGACGTCATATGTTGACGACCAGTGTCTCGACCGATAGTGTTTGTCTACTTTACTACATTACATATTAAGGGAGACAAGCAGGACTAGAATTGTTTACGGGACGTAACCAAATAATAAACTAATAAAAATGTGGATAATTAAATTGTGACTGATTTCTTTCAGTGATTACAAAATTTTTAGTAAATTTAATGCAGAGTATAAAACAAGATTATATTAAATAAAATATTTGATGGATGTTAAAATATTTTTTAAATAAGTTAATTTTACTTTAGCCTTTATTACTTTTTATGCGACTTACACATTAACAAAGAAAGCATTTATAAATAAACTGGCACAATTTCGTGATTGCGCATATGGCCGTTACCTAGTACGGTTAAAACTTTATTTGGAAGGCACTTTTTGTGCCTATTTATGAAAGCGAATACGTAAGTGAATTTTCTCATAGTCCCATAGCAGAAACTGCAGTAGGGTTTGAAGTGTTACAGACTTCACTATACTGGGCTTAGCTTTTTTGAGGTGGTTTGACCAGTCCCTTCCTCGCTGTCTTTGCTTTCCCTAACCCAAGAGTCAGATATCCATTTACAGCTAGGTAGACTGGAGCGTGACGCTACAAAGTTTCGAACCCGATAACTTTGCCTCGAGGGGCAAGCGCTCTTTCCACTCTGCCAGTCGGACGCTCATTTGAATGATAGGCACCCATAAAATAGATTAAATAGAAGGTGGACTGTCGACAGTAAGAGAAATTATTGATCACTATGACATCGGGGTGATAGTGTCAGGAGTTCCGGAGTGCCTCTGGCCTTTCTGTTGTCTAGCTAATTTTACCGGAGCCTATTACTAAGTGTCAGCAGTAGTACGCCCCTCCAGTCTTAACTGAATATGGGAATGCGCCCCAGAGGTGATAGCCCTCAGCTGGTTTTTTTTTTATTATCTGGTGTTCCTTTCAATGTGTTCTTGTCTCTTCTCCTTGTTGTGAGTGCTTCCTTTCGCCCAATTTGAGGTAGTGCCGTAGTGAGCATCGCCATTTGTGGCGATCGGCAGCTTCATCCTCTCAGGTTGCTGGATTTATGGTCAGTGCCTTCATGTCTCTCTTGCACACACCTTTGACCCTCAGCTGCGGTCGCTCAACTGTTCTTTTGCCATCTGTCAGTTGTCTGTAGTAGAAAATAATTTTGAGGATGCGGCCATCTTCCATGCGACGGACATAGCCAAGCCAGGGTAGTCTGCACTATCTAAGCAGTGTATACATGCTGTGAAGGCCAGCACGTGACAGCACCTCGACATTTGTCACTTTGTCCTTTCACGAAACACCCGGATGTGGCGCAGACACCGTAGATGGTAGATATTGAGTCTTATTTCTTGCTTACTATTTAGCTATTTTCAGTATGAGTACATAAAGTAGAAGGTTCGTGCAAAATTGATAACAGAAAGTGATAAACATGAAAATCATGGCTGATTCATTTGATGTCTGTCTCAAACTCTCTTCTCCGTGTGTTCTTCGGTTTGTCTCTACCTCTGTTACCCTGGAGATTCCATATCAATGACTACCTTGTAATACCATCAACTGTTACCCTAGAGATTCCATATCAAGGACTGCCTTGTAATACCATCAACTGTTACCCTGGAGATTCCATATCAAGGACTACCTTGTAATACCATCAACTGTTACCCTGGAGATTCCATATCAAGGACTTCCTTGTAATACCATCAACTGTTACATTGGAGATTCCATATCAATGAATACCTTGCAATACCATCAACTGTTACCCTGGAGATTCCATATCAAGGACTATCTTGTAATACCATCAACTGTTACCCTGGAGATTCCATATCAATGACTATCTTGTAATACCATCAACTGTTA
Organism: Oreohelix idahoensis; assembly: GCA_024509875.1. NCBI lineage: Eukaryota > Metazoa > Mollusca > Gastropoda > Stylommatophora > Oreohelicidae > Oreohelix > Oreohelix idahoensis. The sequence goes on along the minus strand of JAMPIV010018254.1, from coordinate 484,724 downwards.
CCCTGGAGATTCCATATCAAGGACTATCTTGTAATACCATCATCTGTTACCCTGGAGATTCCATATCAGTGACTATCTTGTAATACCATCAACTGTTACCCTGGAGATTCTATATCCAGGACTACCTTGTAATACCACCAACAGGTTTCCTCAGTGTGTGCCCTATCCATCTCCAGCGTCTTCTTCTTATCTCTTTTTCCAGTGGTACTTGTCAAGTTTTTGTTATCAGTTCCGCATTGGTGGACTTGTCGTGTCATTTCAATCTTTCTAGTCTAAGCACCCGTTTATGAACGTCTGTAACTGCTTGGCTATTGTTCTTATAGTTCTTCATGTTTCACAGCCATACAATAGGACTGACGTGACAACTGAGGTGAAGATTTTTAATTTGTGTTTTGTTTTCTTCTTATTTTCACATATATCCCAATGCGTTGAAAGCTCTTGTCTCCATGTGTATCCAAAGATTAATATCACTTTCTGTCCCTTCACATCTAAATAGCTGCCAAAATATATGTATGATCACACATCATGTAGCGATGTTTCTTCAAGTGCAACCGTGTATCGTTTCCTGCTAAAATAGAGTAACGAGGATGTCATGAAAGAGGTCAATGCACAAAGGAAGTTTATTCCACATGTTAGAAGGAAGCAATACAGTTTGATTTAGCACGTTATGAGAATTTGCAAGATTAAATATTTCGTGACAACAGGAAAGCTTTGTTTTTTGGGCATGTTATGAGAAGAGGAAAGCTGGAATATATCGTAACAACAGGTAAGATTGAAGGTAAAAGATATAGAGGATGACAAAGACAGAAGGTAGTGGACAGTCCGACGACAAAGACAGAAGGTAGTGGACAGTCTGACACCATTGCATGGAAAAAAGTCAACAACAGAACTAAAAAATAGTACTAGAAACAGTAAGTTGTGGTGAGACATGATCGTCTACGCTACCAGGCATGGTACTTGAAGAAGAAAAAGGAGCATTTATTTTTATTATTTTTCCCCCTGTTCGCCGTGTTTTTTTTTTTTTTTGTTTTTTTTTTCAAGACACCAGGCACGAACCGACTTAATCATCCAAACACTCTGGTATGACACGTGATGAATGAACTGTTACAATTGTAATAGAGTTTCGTTCCTAAGTGCTAAGCCTTTAATTGTTTGCCTGCCAGCACCTTGCTTCAACGGTAATAGTCCTTCTTTCTGTTCACTTAATGGCTACTTGAATACTGCATGTGGCCCTCTTCAGATTCCCTGACCTATTGAATCATCTTCCCTTCAGTAAACAGTTTGTGTTACAAACAGCTTAGAGTAAATTAGCTCCCAGAGCACTCAGTCCCTTACAGACCTGGCACGACTGGCGTAGAGTTTAACTATCATGTCGTAAAGAGAGTACGCGTTTCTGGAATCTTCCGTATGGTCAGAGCTTGGTTTCTCACTTTAACTGGCAGAATTGTTTTTCAGATAAATTTAATCTACAGCAAAGCTAATATTTAAGTATGATTTAAAAATCATTAAAAATGTATAAAAGAAACAAGTTTTAGGAACAACGTTTATCCAATCAACTAATGCCTTTTAGCTTCCCAAACAGCATATGCCTTCAATTAACGTATATCGTCATCCTGTCACGTGCCATCAGCTCAAGGCCTGTCCATGTCTTCGTCATCCCCTTCATGTCCGTCTCCAGTTGTCTTCTCTATATCTGTCTCCAGTTGTCTTCTCTATGTCTGTCTCCAGTTGTCTTCTCTATGTCTGTCTCCAGTTGTCTTCTCTATGTCTGTCTCCAGTTGTCTTCTCTATGTCTGTCTCCAGTTGTCTTCTCTATGTCTGTCTCCAGTTGTCTTCTCTATGTGTACTTTGGTCTTCCTCTAACTCTCCTATGCTGGGGATTCCAGGACGTTTGCTGATTGTCTGATTTCTCACGTCTGCACTTTACACAGAATAAAACACGCTTTCTTTCTCCTCTCGCTCCTCAAGGAGCATGGGGCCACAACGGCAGCCGGTCCCCTTGCAGACAGTCTACATTAAAGCATTCATGTGCTCGTGCAGAGATGGTTTCTGTAGCAATATGTCTTACATGATGAGGTCGCCAGTGCTCAGTACAACCTCATATTAGTCGTCTTTTACGGCATACCTGAGGTGCAGTAGTCCCCGGGAACTACATGAGGAAACATCAAACTTACATGTTGTATCATGTTGTATACACTTAAACAAGATGACAAAAATGGTAGTGCAGTGACTTATCAGGTGTCTCCATTATTCAAGCATCAGAATATCAGCATGGAAACTAAACGACATCTGATCAATAATATATTATTTCCACTCTTTGTAATCAGTGTCAATTAGGTCCCTGATCAAAGCGTACGTGAGTGAAATCACATCCCGTGAAAAGCCAGCCATTAATGTTACCAGGACAGATAGAATGAGAAATGATGACATCATATGAAGTGTAGAAGTACATCCTGCATCAAGCATATAGATACTTGCCTACGACATTTGAAGATCTGGTTTCAGGGCACAGGGAAGACCATGAGGCTGATGGAAAGACAACATCACATAAATCCTACGGGAACATGAGCTCACAGCCCCTAATTCGCCACACTTAGCACATTTCAGCTTCCCCCTACGCTGACACGACAACAGTAGACCGACTAAGTAATGTAAAAGTAAGTACTTATTGAATAAAAGACTTATAACGGTTCAAAATATACTTCAATCAACGGCTACGGATTGTGTATGTATTATAAGATAACTTCTCTCATCAATATATGTTTACTCCTTGTTTTAAGAAATCCCATGAGAAAACAACACTTGATTTTCACTTAGTTCCCTGGGCAAAACTTCAAAAAAAAAAAAAAAAAGCTTGGGACAGAGAGAGTTAAGAAGTCACATGACTTAAATGAAACATGGAAATTGCATCGTCTGCTTACTACGTTTGCGTTCTCACCTGAATGTTTTCGGTGCTCTGAAAATTAATGTTGCATGTCATAACATAATTAGAAAGACGAGCTCACCTATAATATGTTAGGCAAGCATACATATTTCTTCTTGTGTTAGTTTATGTGATTTTTCCAACACTTTAAATGGCGGTTTGTCATTAAGAACGGCAGTTTATGTCGGTTCATTAGAACCAGCTTCGGTAAAAGTTCTCTGTATACTAGTAAATTATAGTGACATCCCCTCGCATGCCTAGAACCCCAGAGGTGGTTACTAAGAAACATTCTCAGTGACTATAATAATTTACCATTCGAAAGAGTACTTATACCTCAGCTGCCTAAGTTTTTTTTTTTTTAAAGTTCCAAATGAGTTATATTTCCTTAAAGAAAACAGAGGAGGTTTAGGGAAATATGGACAAGAACCGTAGTGGGGGTAAAAACAGAAGTCGGTATGACATCAAGTGAAATAGCCTGACCCACATAACACAGGTTCAAATAAGGTAGAATGGGAAAAAAAATTTACAAAAACACACAAATAGTAATACGTCTTACAAAGAGAAAGGACAAGAAAAACCTACGCTGCGACCACAAGGCCTTCGTTGGGGACAGACAAATAAGGAGCAACTATCACTGCCTTAAACAAAAAGAAGTAACAGAATATGTGGAGGTAGGGTTGGTTTGATTTTGGTTTTAAGAACCATCTTCATTGAACACGGACAACTCCATCAGTGCTTCGATCTCCTCCCTTAGATCACATAAGGAGGATCTCAGCACAGCGCACGAACCATGTAGCACCGACGAGGATCCTAGTGTGTGTGTGTGTTTTTTTTTCAGGAATCACACATCCTATACCGTAAATATTTGTGAAAGTAGGGACAAAGATAAAATTGAAAGGAACAGGAACGTGTTTCCTAAGAATAATTCACTGACAGTGGCGGATTAAGCTTGTGCGAGGACCTAAGCAAGCGTGAACTTACGAGTCCTCTTTTACATAAATTCCTGTTGTTTCGACAAGCATTTATATGTGCTCGAGGCTCATAAAAGCGCTAGGCCCTAAGCTTAAGCCTAGGTAGCCTAAGTCGTAACCGCCACTGTGTATTGGATAGATAGAAAGGTCAGACAGTCATATGAGGGTGTCCTTAGACCAGAGGTTTTCAAACTTGTTTGGTCCGCGGCTCCCTTGACCTGAGCATAAATCACCGCGGCTCCTCTCTATACTATATATTATATATAAGCAATTGTCATAATATCGAGCCCAACACTTTTCCCAAGACACCGCGACGCCCATAGCCGAGGGCCGCGACGCCCCTGGGAGCCGCGACACACAGTTTGAAAACCTCTGCCTTAGAAAAACATGAAAGTCGTGGGGGTTGGAGTGGCTAAGAGGTATGGCGTCCGCCTCTAATTCTAAAGGTAAAGGGTTCGATTCCAAATACATGGAAAATATCTGATGGAAATTTTTTCAGAGCCAGTAGGTCATGACGATGTCATGCCCCCCCCCCCCCCCCCCGATCTTATGGGTAGTGAGATCGGATGCCTAGCCTTCTCGGATAAGGGCGAAAAAATAGGAGCTCCTGTCTGCACGTTGCGTGCGTTAAAAATCTCACGGCAGTTGGAAATCGCAACATTTAGAAAATTGCCTAATTGAAATTTAATCAGTTACAGTAATCAATAAGATCGTATCAGACAGTGGAAGTTCATTGGACACATCATAGGAAGAAAACAAAAAGAGATAACCTCAGTACAACTGGTAAATCAGCTCAAGGAAAAGACGTAGAAGACAGGACAAGCAGCCCCTCGATAAACTAACCATGTGGTATTGAAACAAATTGAAGACACAAAAGATACAAGTAGGGAACGAGTCGCCAACACCAGGCGGCAGGATATCCAATGAATGAAGAAAAAAACTTAAACCTGCATATCGTCTGCACCAAAATCATATAAATAATACATGCCCTAGTTTTTTTTTTTTTTTTTTTTTGGTTCATGATTCAACGACCACGTGTTTCTATTTAGTACTTTGTCAAATACCAGTCTCACTTTTTTCTTTCTTTAAATAACAGTCTAAGTGTGGGCTACTCTTGACTACTTTGTTTAATACGTCTTACTTTATTTTGTATTACTCAGTCAAATACCGGCTTAACATTATTTTGTATTACTTTTGTTACTTATCAGCTGAACTTTACTCAGTACAATATTTTTTTTTTTTTACGCGAAATAAAACTCAACGGAAAATATCATTTATAGAAACTCAACCCGCCCAACCCTACCTTCATGCGTAGAGCACAATATCATTTCTAATCTCCCTTTCTCATATGTGTTTAGTCTTTCTCTATTTCTGTTACCTTAGGGGTTTCAGAATGAGGGTTACTCTGTAGTGCTATCAACTGGTTTTCCTCAACGTGTGTCATTTAAGATCAGCATCTTTTCCTCACATCATGTCCCATTGGTTAACAAAATAATTAACTTAAGCAACAACAACAAATAAAAAAATTCAAATGAAAATTTAACTTGATATTTAGTACATATTCCGGAATTCTACAAAGAAAATATTTATTTCTGGTTTTTAGGGACATTGATAACATTTCATACCCAACAAGCAGAGAAAACGTAAAACATCTTTTTATTCCACAGACAAAACAATAAGGTGTTTATACAGAGTGTCCCAGAAGTCTAGATGCAGTTTTAAACTTTAATAATTTCAGAAGTATGAGTGCTACAATCAATCAATCAATACCCTTTAGCTCCCCAAGGAGCATATGCCTTCAACAAGTACATGCCAAGTCTTCCTGTCCTGTGCCATCCACTCAAGTTTTTTCCATGTTTTCCTCATCATTTTCACCTCTGTATCAAGTTCTCTTCTCCATGTGTTTTTTGGTCTACCTCCTCCTCTCTTTCCCTGTGGATTCCAGAACAAGGACTGCCTTGTAATGCTATCAACAGGTTTCCTCAACATGTGTCCTATCCATCGCCAGCGTCTTCTTCTCAACTCTTGTTCCACTATCACTTGTCTGGTTCTTGCCATCAATTCCACATTTGTGACTTTGTCATACCATTTCAGTCCTTCTATTCTACACAAGGACCCGTTTATAAAAGTCTAGTTTTTGTGTGTGTTGTTTTTGTTGCTCTCCATGTCTCAGAGCCATACAATAGGACTGACTTCACATTTGAGTTGAAGTTTCTTAATTTCGTGTTGGTGTTGATTTTTCTTGTTCTCCATATGCTTCCCAATGCAATAAAAGCTCCTTTTGCTTTTTGTATTCTTATTTTGATATCATTGTTTGTCTACAAACTTACAATAAACATCTTTTGAAACTTTAATTATTTTAATTTTTTTTTTTACATTATTTAATTTTGTGAATTTTGAAAATAAACTGTTATTTTTGATTTTGTGTTTCATTCCATCTGATTGAAGACGACAAACTTAAGCCCACAACAGCAGTAAAAAGAAAATTCGCTTTCCATTTTAAGAAGGAGGCTCCCCACAGAAATTTAATTAATAACTGGATTTTTTTTTTTAATTCAAGGAAACGCTTAATTCAAGACAAGCCTAGATCTGGGAAACGACTAGCAAGCGAAGTTACTGTGGATCAAATTGAGAGTTCCAAAAAGTCAGTGCGCCGTGCGTCTGCTGAGTTGAACGTCCAAAAACCACTTTTAAATTTCTGTGGGGAACCCCCTTCTTATAACGGGAAGCAAATTTTCTTCTTATTGGCCTTGAGTTCAGCTAACTAGAGAACGCAGTTGATTTTTTCTTCAAAGTTTGCCATCTTCAATCAGAGGGACGGAAAGAATAACATTAAAATAAAACATGTATTTTTTAAAGATTTCACAACTAAATAAATGGAACACAAATCTAAATAACTAAACTTTTAAAAGATGTTTACAGTAAGTTTGTAGCATTTATACGTCTGAAGTTAGTAAATATTCAAACTAGGACATCCTGTATTATTCGCTCTCAGGTTATATAGGGAGAAAATTTCATTACATTCATTGTAATCTAGTCCATGTTTAAAATTTGCGAAAGTAAACGAACACATACAATTATGATGAATCATGAGAGAGAGAAGAGAGAGAGAGAGAGAGAGAGAGAGAGAGAGAGAGAGAGAGAGAGAGAGAGAGAGAGACAGACAGACAGACAGACAGACAGACAGAGAGAATTAGGTGTCAGACTGGTGTGGCGTTCAGACACTTGAAGAGTGTCACGTGCTGGAAAACTCAGTGGGTTGTCGTTAATATAACCCGCATGAAAGTAGGTCAGCCAGGAGCCTCAGCCGATACTATCTAGACTTAATGTACTATAATATCTATCTGTCTGTCTGTCTATCTACAGGTTGATTCAGAAGTCTCCATACATAGGGAGAATTTTCACATTTTTAACAAACTGTCACTTTATTCACAAAACGTGCTCTGCATGGTTGCAGTCAGGGTTGTGGAGGCGGAGTGTCATGGAGTTGATGGTTTTTAGTGGGACCCAAAGACGCAGCAATAGAGAATGCAGTCAGCGACTCATAGCTTGACTGCTTGCGTCAGGGTCAGCGAAATAGAGCTGACCAAGACCCTACTCCACCTCCACGTGGTGGTCTTGAAAACAGGCTGTAACACTGAAGTCTGGCTGAGAGAGTAGGGATCGAAGAGGGAAGGCAAACCCGGTCCCAACAAATGCCGTGCTGAAGTCGGATGTGCCGGCCGAAAGGCGTAGATATCGCAGCTCTGCTGTAAACAGACACAACGTCCTTTTCAGGACGAACGAGGAAGAAGAAGAAGAAGAGATGGTTTTTAGTGGAGTCGGTAAAAAATGTCCGGACTCAGAATTTAGCACGATATGACTAGTAACAAGAAAACTAGTTAGAGTAGGGATTTGGAGTCGGACTTTTTAAAACTTCAGTAATCGGAGTCGGAACATTTTTGGCTCGACTCCACAACCCTGGTTGCAATTCTCTTGAAAACAACATACAGATTCGTCCATCACATTCATGGTGAACTCGCGTTAACACATCTGGTGTTATGTGTGTAATTGCATTTCGAATACGTTCCTGTATGTGATTCATGTTTCGTATCTTTTCCTGGTACACCATGGCCTCACAAGCAAAACTCGAGTGGGCTTAGGTCTGAGGACATCGGAGGCCATACATGGGACCTCGGAGGCAACATATGAAACCATGGCGTCCAAAATAAACATTATTCCCTATGTGGCGATATTTTAAAATCTCTATCTATCTATCTATCTATCTATCTATCTATCTATCTATCTATCTATCTATCTATCTATCTATCTATCTATCTATCTATCTATCTATCTATCTATCTATCTATCTATCTATCTATCTATCTGCCTGCCTGCCTGCCTGCCTGCCTGTCTGTCTGTCTGTCTCTTAGAAATTTATATTTCACTTCATGAAAGCATTCTCTATTGATTTTCTCCCTCCATCTTTCTCAGTCAAATGTATTCTGTATGAAACATCTCCGCCTAGTTCTGTTCCGTCTTTCCCTCAAACATGTCTCTTTCTCGCAGCAGACACAGCTCCAGTAACCCGTGGCGTCTTTAGAATGGGGCGTCCAGGCGCCCCCAATTTTCGTACAATCTGTTGCGTGGTTTCGAGATTATGTTGTGTTGTAATTAAACACGTACAGGTGCATTCTTGTTTTGAAGGATGCTGTTTATTAAAACAACCTGCTAGGTATGACATAGAAGGTGTTACAAGTAAATAGGAAGGGAGAGCTTCACATAATGAACACCCGAATAAGCACCCCGGGAAACGAATAGCCCACCCGTAAGGAATTTCCAAATACCGTACGACACCGCGGTTGGCATTTTTCTATAGGGTGGCCCTTGCGCGTGATATATTTCTATACGGTGTTTTTCACCAAGTGCAGCACTGCGAATAATATATTTTTGTAAGGTGTTCTTAACCAAGTGAGCCACTGCGAATAATATATTTCTTCAGGCTGCTTTTCACCAAGTGCGCCACTGCGAACAATATATTTCTACAGGATGCTTTTCACCAAGTGCGCCACCGCGAATAATATGTTTCTGAAGGGTGTTCTTAACCAAGTGCGCCACTGTGACGAAAGTACTGAGATTCTGTCTTTCAAATGGCCCATGTCTTTTTCTCCTTGCATTTTGTTCACTATATTTTAGGAGGGATTACAGGTAATCCTTCTCCATGTTTCTTCTCCTTCTTTTATTTACGTTTTTTCAAGATGAGATCACGAGGGAGTTTGATCTCATCTGCTTTATGGTTCTTCTTTATGTGTTTAGAATGGGGGTGTAGGAAATTGGACAGTATTTTTCTAGAAGGAAGATTATAGAGGCTAGATCAGGATTTGCACCAGTGTCCTTTTTTTAAAGATATTGCGTGGCCATATACGCATTTTTCGGGAGTTAAATTATTTGCGGCCATTTTTGGTTCATTGCCACTAGAGGGCTGAGCTTATTCCCGTTTCTTTGTCTAAAACTCAGGTACGTTGCATCAGCATGATCTAAGGTTCTGATTGGCTGAGAGCTAACTGCAGTTGAAATGCAGAGCTCCCATTGGCTTTAGAACCACGCCGCGCATATGACGTCATGAAGTCGGCGCGTGGGGGTCTTGATTATAAAAAGGCCTATATTTCATAGCCTCTTTCTCTTTTAATGAAAAATTGCTAAGCCGGTTGCCAGAGTCAAGTCGATTGCCTTCAGTAGGACATTCGAGATTTGGTAAGCATGAATTTTTGCGTGAGGACTTTATTTAATTTTTCTAGGCCTAGGCCGATCATTTAAGTTTCTTGGGAAGTTTTAGTTTAATTTAATTCTTAACTCCAGAGCCATCAATACGATCTTAGTGATAGACTTGAAACTTTATAGGTCCATTTAATTCCTTGTTGAAGGAATAGCGGCATGGTTTAAAAGTTGAGATATCACCGCTTTGTATTATTGCAAAGTCGGTCGGGAGAGAAACTCGCATCTGCGAATCATATGTATTTACAGAATAGTCGGGAGCGCGTGTAATGCGTATTTTCATTTGTGATTTTATTGAGAGTATTGATGCTCGCTATTTATATAGTTACGCATATATCTGTGGACGGAAGTGATAGAGGTATTAATTGGAGCACGTGGGTGCTATCAGTTAATGTGTATTGTGGCACGAGCACATGTGTGCTATCAGTTAATGAATATTTATGCAGGAGCGCGTGGTTGAAAAACTGCGGCACCACGTGGCTGAATTACGGGGTTTCCATTGTATAACTTTTGACGGCAAGCAGATGCTGGCGTAAACTGGTTATATGTTATTGATTGTGCATTATTGTTCTGTGAATTCAGAAGATGGGAGAATTAATTTTAAAGGGAATTATTTTGTATTACATTTTGAATGTGATTACTATTATTGACGGGAAGTTTAGGAATTCCTAGAGATAGAGTATTTTTGTGTTAATAATTTGCTGCATGTAGGGTCAGCGTAAGAAGTAGGCCACAGTACGTCTGCCTAGACGGGCCAGTGAAAATATTGTTGTTGCTCGTAGTTAGTCAGGCAGAACCTGGGTCAGACGGTCTGCGGTGTTGTATTACCGGGTGATGTTTATTTTGGCTCGGAGAGAGAGAAGAGAGGGGAGTTACGTGTTGAAGAGTAAGGAAGTTAATTGTTTTTTTTACTAGAGTATTAACGTTTTGTTTAGCTGTTGTTTTTGCTTTTGTCTGAACAGCAGGTACCGGCTTTTTGGGGGGAAGAGCAGAATTTTTGATACCTCAAAATTTCTCCCACGGCACAGTGGTGGCGTTCGCAGACACCCAAAGTCTCGCATGAATTGCCAGTGGTGGAAGGAGAGGAAGAAAATACGTTTTCCAAGCCAGGGGAAGACATTTTCCAGCGAATAGGATTTTTTTGTGGATAAATCCTGAGCTCTGACGCTCATTCGGTTACACACGCAGATTTGGCATGCTGCCCGCGTTGTGGTAATTTTATGTTCGCTTCTTCACGGCCATAATAAAGCCGACGGCCCAGTTATAGGTACTCGGGCAGGTAATTTCAGAGTGGTAGAAGTCAGCTACAGTTCCAGTCCAGAATCCAGTGGGGTTCTGTTAAACCTCAGTCATCAATTCCAAAGTTAGTGGAGAGAGAGAGGGTAAACATTCTCTCTACTGAAGTCAGCACAGATAGGCAGAACTGTTAGTTTTGGTGAATCATAGCAGAGGACAGCTGCTGAAGTTTAGAGGTGCAGTTAGTTGTGTTCAGGAGATTCCAGGATAGGCTGTGTAGAACCGAAGTCTGTGCAGAGATTGTGTAGTCACTTCGCAGTCGTTCCAGCTATCAGTGGACTTAGAGTTAGAGTTAGAATTTAGAACAGCTAGTTTGGAGTGTAGGCGACATCAAGTGCAGTGTAGTTCATTTCAGTTAACCTTACCTTCTTTCTCCATACAGGTTGCAATTGTGGGAGAAGGGTTGGGGTTGATGCATTTTTAACTGTGCTTGATTTTGTTTCAGGTGTGCATCCTCGCATTTTTTGTATTTGACATGTATATGAGTTTGTTTATAGGTGTATAATAAACTTGTATAAATTGTAGCTGGCATCAGTCATTTCCTTTAGTACAGTAGCTATATGTTGTCTGTACCTTGGTGTTTGTGAATCTTAATTTAACCTTATCCCCGTAGGGTAGTTAGAGGTGGTTCGAGGCCATAGCAATTTAAACGTCCGAAGTGGCGAGGAAAGAATCAACCTCGGTTCTCAACCTCGGAGCCAATGGTCTCAACATTGTCAGCCGGAAAAAATTCGTTGGACAGCAGAATGTGAAGGAGCATACACCACTCTTAAGGAGCTGCTGACCAGTTCGCCAATACTTCGGCTCCCGGATCTAACAAAACCCTTTGTGTTAAGAGTGGATGCAAGCGCCATAGGAATTGGATCCACTCTTTTACAGGCCTACGAAGCACAACAAGGGCTGTTGTTCCCAGTCTCCTATGCCAGTAGGAAACTTAATGCGGCTGAAAGAAACTACTCAACAATAGAACGAGAGTGCCTTGCATTAGTTTCCGGAATTCGCAAACACCACGAATACCTATACGGGGTCACGTCCATAGTACAAAGTGACCACGCTCCTTTGGCATTTTTGGGAGCCAACAAGCACAATAACGCTAACATAATGAGATGGGCTTTATTGTTGGGCATGTACTCGTTTTCGGTACAATATATCCTGGGAAAAGATAATGTGGGAGCGGATTTCTTAAGCCGGCACTTAGCTCCGGAAGAGAACACGGAAAAGGAGGAAGTGCTCACAGACAGCTTGGTAGACAGGAATAAGGGCCAGTGTGAAACACAGAGATTTCAGTAATGAGATCGTTGCTCAATCTTCGAAGGGGGGAGTGATGTGACGAAAGTACTGAGATTCTGTCTTTCAAATGGCCCATGTCTTTTTCTCCTTGCATTTTGTTCACTATATTTTAGGAGGGATTACAGGTAATCCTTCTCCATGTTTCTTCTCCTTCTTTTATTTACGTTTTTTCAAGATGAGATCACGAGGGAGTTTGATCTCATCTGCTTTATGGTTCTTCTTTATGTGTTTAGAATGGGGGTGTAGGAAATTGGACAGTATTTTTCTAGAAGGAAGATTATAGAGGCTAGATCAGGATTTGCACCAGTGTCCTTTTTTTAAAGATATTGCGTGGCCATATACGCATTTTTCCGGAGTTAAATTATTTGCGGCCATTTTTGGTTCATTGCCACTAGAGGGCTGAGCTTATTCCCGTTTCTTTGTCTAAAACTCAGGTACGTTGAATCAGCATGATCTAAGGTTCTGATTGGCTGAGAGCTAACTGCAGTTGAAATGCAGAGCTCCCATTGGCTTTAGAACCATGCCGCGCATATGACGTCATGAAGTCGGCGCGTGGGGGTCTTGATTATAAAAAGGCCTATATTTCATAGCCTCTTTCTCTTTTAATGAAAAATTGCTAAGCCGGTTGCCAGAGTCAAGTCGATTGCCTTCAGTAGGACATTCGAGATTTGGTAAGCATGAATTTTCGCGTGAGGACTTTATTTAATTTTTCTAGGCCTAGGCCGATCATTTAAGTTTCTTGGGAAGTTTTAGTTTAATTTAATTCTTAACTCCAGAGCCATCAATACGATCTTAGTGATAGACTTGAAACTTTATAGGTCCATTTAATTCCTTGTTGAAGGAATAGCGGCATGGTTTAAAAGTTGAGATATCACCGCTTTGTATTATTGCAAAGTCGGTCGGGAGAGAAACTCGCATCTGCGAATCATATGTATTTACAGAATAGTCGGGAGCGCGTGTAATGTGTATTTTCATTTGTGATTTTATTGAGAGTATTGATGCTCGCTATTTATATAGTTACGCATATATCTGTGGACGGAAGTGATAGAGGTATTAATTGGAGCACGTGGGTGCTATCAGTTAATGTGTATTGTGGCACGAGCACATGTGTGCTATCAGTTAATGAATATTTATGCAGGAGCGCGTGGTTGAAAAACTGCGGCACCACGTGGCTGAATTACGGGGTTTCCATTGTATAACTTTTGACGGCAAGCAGATGCTGGCGTAAACTGGTTATATGTTATTGATTGTGCATTATTGTTCTGTGAATTCAGAAGATGGGAGAAGTAATTTTAAAGGGAATTATTTTGTATTACATTTTGAATGTGATTACTATTATTGACGGGAAGTTTAGGAATTCCTAGAGATAGAGTATTTTTGTGTTAATAATTTGCTGCATGTAGGGTCAGCGTAAGAAGTAGGCCACAGTACGTCTGCCCAGACGGGCCAGTGAAAATATTGTTGTTGCTCGTAGTTAGTCAGGCAGAACCTGGGTCAGACGGTCTGCGGTGTTGTATTACCGGGTGATGTTTATTTTGGCTCGGAGAGAGAGAAGAGAGGGGAGTTACGTGTTGAAGAGTAAGGAAGTTAATTGTTATTTGTACTAGAGTATTAACGTTTTGTTTAGCTGTTGTTTTTGCTTTTGTCTGAACAGCAGGTACCGGCTTTTTGGGGGGAAGAGCAGAATTTTTGATACCTCAAAATTTCTCCCACGGCACAGTGGTGGCGTTCGCAGACACCCAAAGTCTCGCATGAATTGCCAGTGGTGGAAGGAGAGGAAGAAAATACGTTTTCCAAGCCAGGGGAAGACATTTTCCAGCGAATAGGATTTTTTTGTGGATAAATCCTGAGCTCTGACGCTCATTTGGTTACACACGCAGATTTGGCATGCTGCCCGCGTTGTGGTAATTTTATGTTCGCTTCTTCACGGCCATAATAAAGCCGACGGCCCAGTTATAGGTACTCGGGCAGGTAATTTCAGAGTGGTAGAAGTCAGCTACAGTTCCAGTCCAGAATCCAGTGGGGTTCTGTTAAACCTCAGTCATCAATTCCAAAGTTAGTGGAGAGAGAGAGGGTAAACATTCTCTCTACTGAAGTCAGCACAGATAGGCAGAACTGTTAGTTTTGGTGAATCATAGCAGAGGACAGCTGCTGAAGTTTAGAGGTGCAGTTAGTTGTGTTCAGGAGATTCCAGGATAGGCTGTGTAGAACCGAAGTCTGTGCAGAGATTGTGTAGTCACTTCGCAGTCGTTCCAGCTATCAGTGGACTTAGAGTTAGAGTTAGAATTTAGAACAGCTAGTTTGGAGTGTAGGCGACATCAAGTGCAGTGTAGTTCATTTCAGTTAACCTTACCTTCTTTCTCCATACAGGTTGCAATTGTGGGAGAAGGGTTGGGGTTGATGCATTTTTAACTGTGCTTGATTTTGTTTCAGGTGTGCATCCTCGCATTTTTTGTATTTGACATGTATATGAGTTTGTTTATAGGTGTATAATAAACTTGTATAAATTGTAGCTGGCATCAGTCATTTCCTTTAGTACAGTAGCTATATGTTGTCTGTACCTTGGTGTTTGTGAATCTTAATTTAACCTTATCCCCGTAGGGTAGTTAGAGGTGGTTCGAGGCCATAGCAATTTAAACGTCCGAAGTGGCGAGGAAAGAATCAACCTCGGTTCTCAACCTCGGAGCCAATGGTCTCAACTTTCACATTTTGCACTATATTTCTATCTGAATCTAATTTTCCAGTCTTCCTTCTCACTAGTGTCTTGTCACTATAGGTAGACAGTCTCTAGTCCTAAATCCATTTCGTGACAGCCACTGTGACTAATGTATTTCTACAGGGTGTTTTTCACCAAGTGCGCCACTGCGACCAATATTACAGGGTGATTTTAACCAAATGAGCCATACATTAAAATATATTTCTACGAGGTGTTTTTCACCAAATACGCCACTGTATATATCATTTTTCAATAGGGTGATTTTTGCCACGTACTCCACTGTGAATGTCGTATTTCCACAGAGTGATTTTTCAATGGCAAACTACTGGATGTACAATGCCAAGAAATCCATAATGGCTAATCTGAATACTACAACAAGGCTGTACCCTTTCCCCTTACCTGTTTAACATTTATGCCGAGAATATCATGAGAAATGTAAGAGATGACCAAGAACACACAGAGTTTGACTCATTTAACATCGGCGGGTACCAGATCCCGGAAATCAGATATGCTGACGACACAGTCCTCCTATCGACCAACCCAGAAGGACTTGAACAATTACTTCTGTCCACCAAAAAACACAGCGAGACCCAGAATCTATACCTAAACACCAAGAAGACTAAAGTATTGACAACAGACAAAGTAAAGACCAAACCAGAAATTGAAATTGATAACGAAGAACTGGAAAGTGTTAATGAATTCGAATACTTAGTATCAATCATCAACAGCTCTGGCGACTGTGCAGTAGAAATTAAAAGAAGACTTGCAATTGCTTCACATAAACTAATACAGATGAAAAACCTATGGCAAGGCACAAGCAAAGAAACAAAGTTACAGCTGATCAGAGCATGTATATTCCCAGTAGCAACATACGGCTGCGAGACTTGGACACTCAATAAAACAGTTGCAAAAAAGATTACATCATTCGAAATGAAATGCTACAGAAGGATGTTGAGAATACCCTGGACAGAAAAAAAGACCAACAGAGAAGTACTGCACTCACTAAACGTACAGGAACATTGGCTCCTAAATACCATCGCAATAAGGAAGCTGAAATTTTTCGGTCATATAAAAAGACATAATAGTCTGGAAAAAACAGTGATGGAAGGCATGGTCCCTGGAAAAAGGGGAAGGGGTCGACCTAGACGACGGTGGACCCAGGACATCACAGAGAGTCTGAACTTGTCTTTGGCTGATGCAGGTCGACTTGCCCAGAATCGTGATGCGTTCAGAGCAGCTGTAATGGAGACAACGTTCTGGAAAGAATACGTCACATGATGATGATGATTTTTCCCCAAGTACACCACTCATGATTGACTTGAGGAATACGTGCTTATTGTATGTAGATTTAGGAAACACCACCTTAAACTACATAACTGACCATGACAGTAGACACAGTGGTAATTGATTTATGAAATACCAGGGACATCAGGAAAAGACACGAGAAATGTATCGTGTTATTCACCCATTAACTGAGAATAATTATCCTTCATTATTGGCATTCTAACACACTGAGTTGTTGAGTCTTTTTTTTTTTTAGTCCGTGTTGAGATAGCCAACACGTTATGTTCAGCATTTAAACACACCTACATGAACCACTGCACATGGAACTAATCCGTTTCATGTAGATCAGTGTTTCTCAACCCTGATAGTAGCAACGCCCCTTTTTGACAACTAATATTTTAAAAAGCCCCCCACCATTTTAACACCCCTTTGTTCTTTATCGTGTATACACAAACACACACACATAAACATATATTCCACCATACTTTTTAAAAAGCAATGCAGTTAGTGAGTTATCTTTTCTTATAATATAAAGTAAAGGAGAAAGCACTTTATAAAAGCTTAGTTATATTAAATATGTATTTAAGTACGGAATTATATACATCACAAGTTCATTATCATTGAATTATAAATTGGCGGAGCAAATGATATAAAATTAGTTCTTACAACTCTATAACTATCATAATCATATCATTTTAAAAGCGCCTAAATGACTGCATATATATCTTCAAATATGAATATTTAAGCCTCTCCTTGTGTAACCTTTTTAAACATGAAAAAATTGGAAAAATTATTAGTTGAAAATAATGGAAAAATTATTAGTTGATAATAATGATATAATTATATAAAAATTCACTTACTAATGAAGCTTAATGAACGAACGAACGAACTTTATTTTCAAAGGGTTGAGAATTGGGCACGCAGGCCCGTCTGACATTCTGCCCTTCCTTTCTCTCGTCTCTTATACTGATTTCATTTATTCTCACATACATTTTACCCATCAATGTCAAGGAATTCAACGTTGTAAAGGTAAAATAATAGCATATTCACATTCACAGTATCTAATTATAAACATGAAATAAAATATGTTGAAAAGTACAAACTAAATATTACCATGAAACAAAATATGTTGAAAAGCACTAACATCATCATTAAACCTACATTCGATATTATATCATTTGTTCGGAAAAATAATCACATTAGGGGGGGAGATAATGAGATCCTTGCACGTGGTGTGACTCAGCCAGTTTTGTAATATTTGGTTCTACGTTTGTTAAACGAAGTCTCAAATCTCCTCTGTTACAAATCTGCAGTCGGTTTCGTTGCTTTTGTAGTAGCAACACTACTGCACTGAACCCCATCTCCACCAAATACGACATTGGGAATGCTGTAATTAGCAATTTAGTTTCACGCCAAAGAACGGGATAAGCAGCCTCTGCTTGATCCAAAATTTTTCGTAATGTGTGACTGAATCGTGCAAATGCCTCGAAGTTATTTTGTAGCTCAATTAATTCTTCTTGTAAATGTTGACTTACTTGTTCCACGTCTGATTCAAACGGATTAATCACACAATCCGGTATTATTAGATCTTGCATGTCTTTAAATCTTATGCTCATATCATTTTTAATAGCGTCCAAATGACTGCAATAAACCTCTAAATCTGAATCTTTAAGTCTGTCCCCAGTAATTCTCTACACTCGAAACATCCAAAGATGCATTAAAACTAAGCCGCAACTGCCCCCAACGCCCCTGTTGCGAGAAGGTATTTACGGTGCACTCGCATTAACGAGAGGTGAACACAAATGTCACACACAGTTCTGTGTAGTGCTGTAACTGTAACGTCAACCTCGCTAAACAAAGAGGAGTTTTTTGGCAGGCACACGTGGGACACGTGATTGTGCGCGGAATGTTTTGGGAGGGAGTCGTGCTGTGGAAGTGGACAGAGTAGGGACGGGGCTGTGATGTGTTCACGGGCTAATCAATGTTTGACGGGAATGTGTTTCCAGAAGAAAATATGTGTAAGGGTGGAGAGAGAAGGTTAACTTGGGTGTGTCGAGAGGCTAACTAATGTTTCGAGTGTTGAAGGGACATAAATCTCCGCCTACTGTCTCCTGACAATGGTAACATCACAGGTATTAAACGTTTGCGTTTGGAATCCTTGAAACACTCCATCGGACGCAGGGCAAATACAAACTGAAGTGTTACAAGCTATGCGAAGGGGAATATCTTTTGTAATTGTCAATGATAAACTACTTACACTATGGATTTTATTACATCAATACTTTCGTACACTTGACTCGAACCACTAGGGGTGACCATAGCATACAGTAGCTGACATTAATAAATAATAACACCTGTAACAGGTTAAGTTCCCTTTAATAACTATGCACACACAATGACGCCACATTCGGCTAGAAATACATATGCAATACAATGCAACAGAATTGCCAAAATCACCTGCAATAATCAACAACTCAATCTATCATTATCAAAAACTCGCGGGTATGTCATACTGAGTAAGCACATCATGACTCTCGTTCACCGGCTAAGTCCTGCTATCTAACAAAGCCATATTTAAATACAAAAAAGACTTCTCATCAATGGACTATGAAAAATGCTGCTAGAACTACACCACGGTTCTAGAAATATGAAAACTAATCTTGACCACAAGAATAAATGACAAGCATCCTCAATGAACAATTATGGCATCCAATATAATCCCAGCAAAATGCTGAAAGGGAACAACACATCTACCACTCCGGTCGGTAGCCATAAACTTAACTGCCTTTCCCCGCCAGAATTCGGGCGGACTTCCGTACAGGTCACATGACCAAACGGGTTTTAAATTAGTATCAATGTTGTCACTCTACAGCGTGACCAACTTAATATTTTATAATATTTATACTGTGACAGTAATAGTTTCATATTGATTCTTGTAAAAATGTACACAACGCCCCCCTGAATGGAAGTAGCGACCCCCAATCGTTGCGACCCATCAGAACGCCGCCAGACATCTTGAAAACGCCCACAGGGGGCGGTACCGCCCCCGTTGAGAAACACTGATGTAGGGTGTAAACGAAGGTAAGGTGGCAAATAAAGCTTTATATCCAGCACAGGTGAGAGTAGCGGCGAAATAATGGGAAACACATGTGGGGATTAAGTATGAATATTTGTTAGTACCAAATAAAGAAGTGGCAAACACACTCAACACAGGCACAAGCACACAAGCACACAAGCACACAAGCACACACACACACACACACACACACACACACACACACACACAGAGCGAGAGATGGACAGAAGAAGGAATATACGTGCAGGTTAACATATTAGTAAAGGAAACAAAATATTCAGATATACCCTAGTTGGTCTATTGCGACGTAAATGAATTTTTTCAAAAATAAACTGTATTGCGTATTAATAGAACAAAGAAAATTGCCCACGTTTCGGCCACAAGGTAGAGATAACACAAAAGGAAAGGGTGCGAACACCATGTAAAATACATTTTATAAATGATAATGATATTATCCGTAAATAAAAGCAGATGATGTCACTCTCATGAACTCCAGAAAACGAAATGACTAAATAAATTTGGGCGTGGATCTAGTTCAAGGCACGTTTCCAGATCAGTTCAGGAAGTGACCGCTCCTGATCAAGGCAAAAATCTTCAGGTGTCGCTCTCAAGCTTCGAACCACAGTCTAGTAGTACAGTAAATGGTCTCTCCGGGTCGTACTACAATGTGTCGGGTCGCCTCGTACTGGTACCACAAACTTTAGTGGGAATAAAAGAACAAATTCCGCTGCTATGTCTTTGTTTTCATGATGTTAATCAGGCGCCTTTCCCACTGTCCGTCAGCCGTTTGTTTTCTCAGATATTTTACTCTCCCTAAGCGTACTTCATATCACTAAACGCATGTGATGCAAAATCACCAGTAAGTCAGTTAATTTCAGGAAAAAATGTTGTGGCTAGATAGCGGTAAGTGGCGTGTGCCTGAAGGAACATATTAAGTTTACATACATTCATAAAATGATAGTATACAACTATGCACAGGTTGATGTAATCAACACTCACTTTCTGCTCCATTAGGAGTCTGGGGTTACCTCTGCTTTTGGTTCTTCCGTGAGAACTAGCAAGAAGCAATCACCAGCGATAGCTGTGGTGGTTCATGAATGTATCCTGTTCACATGCTGAGATTGCCAACTTAGTATGAATCTTTAACACCACTAGCAAGTATCTTCTTCTTCTTTGATCCTTAACTACCGACCGTCAAAGCAGTCAGTGGCCATCACGCCTGGTGGCGTCTTGTAGGGCAACAACAAATTGATTTCACTTTGCTCGATCGGTGGCCATCCTTCGTACAGTGCCCCAACTCTGGTTCATTCTTTGCATCTCAGCCTCCACAGTCCTCCGCCAGGTTGTTTTTGGTCGGCCTCTCTTTCGTTTTCCTTCAGGGGTCCAATGCATAGCTGTTCTTGTGATGGCATCGGGATCTCTTCTGAGGACGTGGCCAACCCAGCTCCAGCGTCTGCCAGCTATGATGGTGTGCATGTCCTCCTGCTTGCTCCGAGTAAGCAGATCTTGGTTGGTGATGGTATTCGGCCAAAAGATTCGGAGAATTTTTCTTAGGCATGTTGTGTGAAAAGAGGACAATTTCGACATTTCCTTCTCTGTAACTCTCCAGCATTCCGCACCATAGAGAAGCACAGAAAACACACAGCTCTGATATAATTTTAATTTTGTGCTTGTGATGTATTGAGAGGACTTCAAGATGTTGTTTAGGCTAAAAAAGGCTGTTCTTGCTTTATTCATTCTGATGTTGATATCTTTGCCTGCCCCACCGTCTGGTGTTACTATGCATCCTAGGTATGTGAAGGTGTCTGTCTGTACCAGTTGCTGATTCCTTACTGATATGGGCTCAGGGTTGCTCACATTGAGCGTCATGACCTCTGACTTCTTTAAATTGATGTTCAAGCCCACCTGCTGGCTATACTTATTAAGCCTATCCGTTTTTTCCTGGATGTGTTGATGTGAATGTGCTAGTAGTGCAATGTCATCTGCAAGTATTAACATGTCAAATTCACAGCATAAAATTTATGTTTACAGCTTTCCCTAATAGGGAAGATAGATTTCTTGCTCAGTAGAATAGTTTTGGCAACTTAACACAGATGCCTCGAACACACGTCTGGTGTATTATTTCTATTTCAGAATCTCTCTGTGACTTGTGAGTGGCCCTGCAGAATTCCGGGTTCCGTATTAATATTGGCGAGTTTTCTACTGATGTACAGAGATGCTCTTAATACGTTTTGTGCGGTCCTATAAATTCAAAGTCCAACTCTATTCTTTTCTGTGGCAAGGTCCGAGCTGTCTACGATGACGATTTCGGGAATGCATTGCCGTATGTCAAACATCTACGTTATATCGTAGGTTCCCGTCCCACGCTTCCATCTGGCATTTTCGACAAACTCCCAATCATAGTGATTGTTTATTCGCGCCTCAAATGCCAGCCAATACTTTCAAAGTACATGTTATGATAACTTTTCCTCATGTAATATTGTCCATGATTCATGCGTTTAAAAAACTCAAACAATCATCGTCCATACATGGAATTGTGATATCCGTAAAATTTTGTCAATGTTTACTTATATCACACTTCCTGCTCACTCGTCAAAATGTCTTCCAAGATTGCGTTTATCTATAATCACCTCTCCCAAGTAATTCGGAAGTCTGATTACTTAGTTATCAGACTCTGCCGATCTCTTGTATCACAGGACTTGTCGCAAATCCGACTGTCTGTCTAGACAAATCGTGGTCTATACAACTAATAACACATAAGGAAGGGAAACCCGAGGCCTGTAAACAGTAAATAAATATTAGACAAACATAAAGGTATGTTTTCAGGCACTCGTAAGAAATAAAGAAGCAGAAAACTAGACAACAGAAAAACAACAGATGTGAGTAACTTACCCAGGATTCGAACCCAGGACCTTCCGTGCGACAACCCCGCTTAGCTATGCAAGCGAATCACACTATCCTCCATGCCATCTAAGCATCACCAAAAATGATGCTTCGATAACGGGTCATTAGTGCGACCCGCAACACATAACACCGGAAATTTGCCATGGGCAGTCCAGCCTTTTAATGACGCAATCACCTCTGTTGTTCCCCTATTATACAGTATAGGTCAGACCATACAAGACAAAGACCTTAATACTGTGTCTAGTAAATGATAGAAGACTAAGGACAGAGGGTAAGCTATACAACTAACCCCGTATTGCCAGTCCAGTCTGCTGTCGAGTCGGAAGTGATTATGCAATCTTAAGCAAACACTTCATGCACGCATCTACCTGGAGTCAATGTGGTATTATCACGTTTAGTGATTCAATGCGATTGTCTGGTCTATCAAGCATCGAAGCGTGAAATGTGAACAATCGAGGTAGGAAACAAGGGTAACAATCATGAGTAGAGGATAGGCACGAATTTATGTGCGTTAAATTTGCCGAAATAATAGATAATAAGGGCGGTGAGAGGAAATAACGAAAAAGCAAACGAGCCGAATTGTCACAGGGTGCAGACATAGAATTCACTCAGTAGTGACTAAGTCAACTCTATGTTTATATTTACATATAAAACATGTTTAATAATGAATAAAATGAACAAAACTGATTTTATAAAAAAGGTAAAAAACAAACAGTTAACTGTTATCAACATAGGATGATATGGTTGTTTGTAAAAAAAAAATGTAGTCATGAGTGTGATGAGTTACTGTTATTTTTATTTTCAACTCGCTCCATTTTTTTTGGTTCCATTGATTTATTTTTTGTTCTTTAATTATTCTTAGGCGTTCGAGTTCGTTATTAATTAATTCTGGTTTATTTTTATGGCGGTTGATATTACGTATAATTTCGGCGAGTAAGCAGAAATAATTTTGCCATTGCTTGGTCAACGATGAGTCAGAGGTTAGCTTATGATATGATTGGTGGGGTTTAGATTTAATTTATGTGCAGGCATGATAGTACGTCAACGGTTGGGTAAAAGCGGTTCCTGGGACATGATGCCAGACGAGATAACTCACCGCGTCTGTCTTGCATCAGGCTATTAGCAGTATATATAGTGAGCGCCAAAAGTAGTTATCGCTCACTAGTCCAAGAATTTTGTGCCGTGAATACGCACCATTGCAGTTTGCCCGGTTCGGTGAAATTCTGTAAAGTTGGGTATGTTCATAATTAATAGTTGTGTAGGAAGTTTTTTTTTCTATAGGATTTTAGCACGTTAGAGTAAGCTTTCTTCTGGGATTAAATTCAATTTTTATTAGTCATCAATTGCTGACTTATACAAAACTAGAGCCAGTGTAGTGTAAGTTTGTCTAAAATTATATTTCTATAAGTAGCAGTATCTATGATTAGTGTAGCGGTTTTTGAGATAATTAATTGTAGGAGGGTAGGTGCTAAGTTAGACGGGAGCTCTGTGTAATGTGATAATGAGGTCCGTGTAACCGCATTTGATTATGATAATTTGTAGTGAATATACGCGGGTGTGGTTTGTGTGTTAATAAGTTGTGCTATTTGGTAATGTAGTCAGAAGACAAGTGGTGAAGGGGGTATAATATTAACATAGATGGTGTATGTATAAGTGTGTTAAATAATTCTGTTAAATTGATAACCTTCCCGGGGCAGTCTTTCATACGAATAGGGCTGGAAAATTATTCAGTACAGGGGATATTGGCTCCAGTGAAGCAATGTTGTGACGCCTACGAGATCACGCACACACAAAAGAATCAGGTCAGCCCGCGTCTGGGTTTAACGTAACAGACAGCGAGTAATTTGTGCGGGAGATAGGAGGGAGCTGTAACTTAGTTTGACCCTCGGGCAGAAATATCTGTTTTATTTCTTGTGTGCAGCTTGTGTGTAGGGGAGATTTATTAATTTAGGGGACACCAGGGTGTAGATGAATCTTGGGTGTTAATGTGTTATGTATTAGGTAATTTTGAATTGTTGTATAGATGTTGTTATTTTTGTTTTACAGCAATTCACGGCGAGGAGGTTGTAGATAACACTAAGCCTACCACGGACTTTGCCTTCTCAGGAGAAGGAGCACGAGACTTCAGTGTAATTGAAGAAAACTGGGTACGCGCTTGTACCCGGCGCCCAGTTACGTCTGCAACACTGAGAGGAATTAGAAGTTGTCTTGACGTGAGGAAACCTATGCCTCAACGGGGGACTTGCCTCTAAATAGAAGTTCTTAGCTCGTAAAGCCAATACCAAAACAGGCTACGTTGCCTGATGTTGTTTACATACTGCCACAATAATGCAGTAGGCCTAAACCCGAAGCGGGTTAACTCGGCGGTTTGAAGAATTGTCATCAGTAGTGATAACATCTGCAGCCTTAGGCAATTAAATATCTATCTAATTGCCAAGGGCCCCTTCATCAGTATTCGGGAATGGAGAGAGGAAAAACATGCCTTTCTAAATGCTAACGGTAGGAGGTGCGTGACGGAAAGCAACTCATCGGAGCCTCAGACGAAGACGATAGCGTCAGAGAGGCACTGAACAGAAACAGAGGAGAGAGAGAGAGAGAGGAGTTTAGCGAGAACAGTAGGGTTAGATAGAAATACTTAAAGGACAGCCTCTGAGTTAGCGCTGCAGAATCCATTAGTGTAGCATTTCTTGATGGTGTATTCGCTAGGTGTGCAGGACCGTCTAGAACGCCTTTGAGACAGCGTAGTCATTTAGTTTATACATCTTCAGCGAGACAGTGTGTTTAGTTAGTAACAATAGTATATCAGCAGTGGTGGCTCTTACTTAGAGACACCCTCCCCCCAAGTATATTTCTTTATCCTTAGTTCTTTTCGTGCAGGTGTGAAAGAGAACGTGGAAATTTTTATATTGTGTCTTTCACTTGATGTGTTCTTTTTTCCAGGTTGTGCGAACTCGCACGTTATTGTTGTTTACTGTGGTATTGATTTGTTGTTTAATAAACTATAAAATGTACACCTGATCAGTTTATCTTTAACTATACTGTTCTTATTGTGCTTTGACTGTATAGTGGTGTCTATGGATAATTTAGTGTAACCTTATCTCCTTTCTGGTAGTCAGAGTTGGTGAGACAGTAGCTAATAAATAAGTTAAAAGTAGCGAGACAGAGTCAATCTAGGTTCTCACCCTTGAAGCTATAAGTCTTATCCTTTCACATTCACTGTAATCTTAATCTATCTTCTTAGACTTTCCTCAAAAACTGGTGTCTTGTCTCTGTACTCAGACAGACTCTAATTAAAGCCACGTTGTGACAATGAGCTGAGCATGTACTGAGTACTTAACTAGAAATGGGGGGACGGAGGTAGTTGCTGATTACTAGGTTCGTCGCTGCTGGTCCCCAGAGGTGTTTTGATTGTTCCTTCTCTTCAGGAATCGAATATTTTGGCAGCCGCACTTCCCTTGCAGCAAAGCCGGGGTAACTACTCTAGCCAAGTGTCTACAAGACCCATCGGGTATAGGTGTGCTAGTGTCGACCGCTGGCAATTTGACCCAAAAACTGAGAGGAAACAAATGCCTCTTTTAAGTGTCGTGTCTTATGATATAAACTTCATTCGAACTTCGCTTCACTCCACCATTTCATCCTCATCAGAATTGTGCCCGATACCCCAGAGCTTTAAATCAGAACCTATCAAGTCAGATGAAAGTGTTTTAGGAGAGCGGAAGGCGACAAATGTATTCAATACATATATAATATGCATACAAAACTTAATTAAAAAGGTGGGCATAAAAACTATATACACCATGATGTTATCATCATCCACTCCCTGCTCCCTATGGAGCCAGGGGTTACCTTTGCTATTGGTTTCTTGTGAGGAAATCCGCACGAAGCAATGATCAGTTCCTGCTGTGATTATTTATGTGGTAAATTATTTTATACAATGAGGTTGGCAGCCTCATGTGCAACTGTACATCCACAAGCAATTTATGCATATAAAATGCAAATATAAAATGTTAAAATATACGTGTTACAACTTACCTCAATAGATTGGGTTAAGAATTATTTCCTCAACTGATGCACCGAAACGGCCATAATATATCGGGCATCTGTTTAAGATGCAGTCGTCCTTCAGGTGGGTTAGGTGTTTAACTGGGTACACTTGAACTAGGATTCTAGGACTTGGAGCACTAAGAAATAACTCTGGAGTTACTCCGTTCTAATTTAAAATTCACTTCCAGTTCTATGACCTGTCATAAACTGGGATCCTAAATATTACTCGTTCCTGGCTGTCTTTGATTTCTCCTTGACGAAGAAGGGGTGCAAAAAAGAAGTCTTAAAATGGTTTAGATTTTAAACTGATATTTTACTCTCACACACATGGCTCTTCGTGGGGTTCTGTGGGGGTCGACCCAACTATCAAAAATACCTAACCAACCACAAGTAGGGCTTCTGATTTTGGTAGGGGGTTTCCCCTGTCCTCGTGTAGAACATTACTACATGATGATATAGGGTATAGCCACTGACATGTTATTTTTGCCTGCCAAAATCATTATATCATCGACCTGACCTAATTATTAATACTGATAATCTCTTCCAAGGTTGTTATAATTACATCGTTGTTTATTACAAAGAGTCATCTGGACGGATGTGTTATATCATTTTCTGCCTTAGTTTTTATCAAGATTGTTATTCTCCGACCGACGTCACTGTCTTACCAAACAACCTGCACCGGAAATATTTATCCGTATTTCCCGTTGTCCAAACCTTTACGGCTTGTCATGTCTAAACATGTTTTAAGGATAGTCCGTGTATTTGTGCAAGTCATGCTTGCAAAATTAACACATTATCTTAAAATGCCATATGTAGTCCATCTGTTGTCCTATTGTCAGACTTATTCCTCAGGTGTTTGTTCTATCAACCCGTTTCGCTACTCAGACTACCAGAGACATTTACCGTCTGGCTAGAAGTTGTTACGTAATCTGACAGGCGATAGCCCGTTTAATACATCCACACCTGATGTCTAAAATAAACAAACTTCAATGTGTCATTGTCTACCCTCCTTTGCATAAGTACCAATTAAGGTAACCAGGTCGAAAGTGTCCTCACGAAACGTAAGATTGTTATCAATATCTATGAAGAAGTAAAGAAGTGACTAGATGAAGTGAAAAAAGGATGTTAAATGAATAATGACAGAGGGGAGAAAGGAAAATTGAACGAAAGAATAGGACGCTCATTACGTTAGAGCTGTGGCGTGACAAGTAAAATCTTCTATCTTTAATTTTTCGATCACCTCCTTCAACTCTCCTTTGTGCTGTTCCTTTTCTTTTTCGTATCGCATATTTTTGCTCTCATCGACCAAGGTTGTCTTATCATATCTTGTCACTCCCTATGTATACCTGACCGCTTGACCTAATTTGCAGCCACGTCGACATGATTCTTTGTTTAATCGCTAACCAGAAGGATTCGAAGTCTGCATTCAGCGACATTCTTATTGTTAACCTTGACTTTATGTTGGGGAAAGTAGATAAAAACCGTTGATATGTCACATATTTCAATGGGATGTCGGAACATGACAATCGTGGTAAAGATTAAGGCACGAAAAGTGATGTAACATTTCCGGCAGACTACTTCGTTGTAATAATCAGCTACGAGAAATTAACTTCTTGGAGGAAATTATCAGCGATTTGTAGATCTGTGATGTAGTGAGTTGTTAAACATGATAAGTAACAACGGAAGTGGCAAGGCCGTATATGGTCATGGAGTTTGAAAATACCATGTAAAGGGCGACATCTTATGTTGTCATGTAATAATGTTCTACATGAGAGGGTGAGGGATAAGCCCCCTACTATTATCAAACGTCTTGATGATGGTTGGTTTGGCATGAAAATGCTAAGATAGACTACTCTTGATGGGATCTCTCATCAATGAAGCAAAATGTGGGTGTGGGCGAAAATTTCGCTTATAATCTACAGCGTTGTAAGACTACTGCCCTGAATCCAATTTCGCAAAGGAGGAATCATAGACAGCCAGGAACACGGAATGTTAGGACCCCAATATAGTACAGGCCATAGGACTGGAAGTGAATTCTAAGATTAGAACGGAGTAACTCTAGAGTCATCACTTTGAACCTTAAGTTCTCAGATCCTACTTAAAATGTACCCAGTTGGAAACCTAACTCCCTTGAAGAGACGGCATCTTAAATAGAGTTGCCCGATAATATTCGGACGTCACCTGTGCTAAAAGTCTGCATTCGCCCGATAAAAGGGGGTAAGTTATAATTTGTCCATTTTATCATTTTATATTTGCATTTTGACATGTATAACTTGCTTGTGATGTACAGTTGCATATGAGGCTAGCAATCTCACCACTGCAAATAATTTGACAAATGAACCACCACTGCAAGAGATGGAGACTGCTATGTGCGGGTTTCCTCACAACAAACCAACAGCAGAGGTGGCCCCACGTTCCATAGAGAGCAGGGAGTGGATGATGATAGCATGGTGTATATATTTATTATACCAACACTTTATTAAGTTTTATATTTATGTTTATGTACATTTCAATTGTCGCCTTCCGCTGTCCAAAAGTACTTTCATTCGACTCACCTGCAGTTGACGTTAGACACCAACATCACACGGGTCTTGAAGACGTTTGACAACCTTTGTAGTTACCACCAACCTTACTGCATAGGACGTGCTACAGCCACCAGGTTAGACTATTGTAGAGAAGGACCAGTCCAAGGCATCTGTAGGAATCAATAACAACTGAAGCAGACGCCAAATGACCCCACACTGGCAGCTAAGTTCCATAACAGCGCAGCCAATGAACACTTACAATTCTGTTTTCTAAAACATATCCATTTACAATTTAGATCGTCCAATGAGGAAAATATCAGTGCGTCATTTTTTATAAACAACTTTATTCATTTTACATTGTTAACCCATAAGAGGTTATTAAACCTGTTTATCTGTAACTATACATTTATAGTTGGTGTGGTGGGTTTTGATGTTAAAGAAAAATAGTTAGTATGTGTCTACAGAGTGAGGTCAGCTATGCAAGTCCTTGAGTCTAATAGTTGAGTATGATGTTCTCAGGGTACCTGACTGCTACCACCCTATGATCTCACTCTGCGATTTATTTTGGGTATCTAGTGTTTGTGATGTTATTTATATGGCTTGATGTCTAGGGTAATGAAAATGTAGTGAAAAATGTGTTAAACAAATACAATTTTAAATCACTAACATCGAATAAACAAGACTGGGTTTAAAGTTATGATATATATGTATATACAATTTAATTTTCTGTCCCTCAAATTTTTTAGGACAGGAATGTTTAACTTAAAATGAAATTACGGTTTTATATCAAATTAACTACACAAGAAGGACATTAGTCCAATATATCTCTGTTGCGTACTTTTACATAGATGGCAGTCTTAGGTCCTGCCTGTGTTAAAAGGTTACGCACCATTCTTATGATAGAAATATTATTTGTGCGTATGATTTATCACGCACGTGTGTGCACTATGTAGAGTATGAGACTCTTAACGCACGGGTGACCAAGATCTAGGGAATGACGTCAGAGAGCGATCGTGAAGGGTCAAGCCGGACTGATCGTCCGTATTGTATTGTATTGTGTCCCTTATGAATGGGAATTATTTCTATTGTGGATGACTGGTTTTCTTCTCAGAAGCCAATGTCAAGATGTATACGTAAGTCTCGTACCCATGTATTGATAAATGATCTTATGGATGATTTTTGAGTGCTGTCTCTACTCATTACTGGCATCTAGCTGGAGTCCTCATGTCAGGATTTCAAGAATGGATCAGATGAGCTGATAGCTTCACTTGTAAAACGTAATGGTAATCCTACGAGAGGAAATATTATTAAATGTATTGCAAGATTGTATTGCGAAGTGCCGACATCTCGGTCATGGCACGGATTGGAGAGGTTAGCTAAGGATAGTCGCTAACCTGTATTTATCTTGATGTAGGAAAGTGTGGATCTTATGTTTAATCAACTGTCTGAGCAGTCTATGGAAGAAGTCAATTGAGCAAGACAGTATATTTTGATTGCATTCTCAAGTATTATGAAGATGTATAATAAGCCCGATGTCCTTGTAGAAGGTCAACGGCCGATGCCTTAGTGACTATCACAGAGACAGATTAATTGTCTGAACATTAGTTTCGTGAGGAAGAATATTGGTAATGGAACTGACTGGAAAGATGTATATTGCCATTATGAACATTATGACAGAATTTCACCGTCATGTATTCTTGTTGATCGTCCATGCATCAAAGTACTGTTTCGTATCGTCTACTGTGCAACGTAAATAAATTGTATGAACTAATTTTCTAACCACGAGTTGAGTATCGTCATGTTGGCCAATTTGCCTACCACTCGTTGGAGTTTTGATTACTTTATTAAACATTCGCGTAAATATTCTAGTGCCATCCCATCACCACCACTAACCAGGAATCACTATTAGAAGAAACGAAATATAACGCTCTTACAATCTCTTAATATGTTAATGTTTATATACGTTTATTCCCTGGTGGAGACTACTGTTATCTGAAGAGTCACTATTGGGAAAAACTGGTATTCCCTATCACAAACTGTTACTGCATAGGGTTTAGATCGAACATATTGGAGCTAGCATGTAAGCCCTGAAGATTTAGGCTTATCTGAAAATCCGTGTAGACCCTGGATGACTGGTTGAGAAAACTGCATACAATCCACTGCCGTGTATTCTGGAGTCTGCTATTACTTGTATGCTTTGATAAAGAAACAACCGGTAGGTTGCCTCAACTTCTGCAGCTCCGACTTCTGACCAACTTGAACTGGGTGATGTAACCCTGAAACAAGAGGAACAAGCCTCCCTAAGTCTCCAGCTGACTATCTCCACCACTACCAATTTAACATCATTAAACAAGTATTGTGATCAGATAAAATAGCTAACTAAATTAGCTACAGTCTTTAACTTTATTGTGACTTCTTCATAACAGTGGGTATCTTCTTTTCCACATAGTCTCAACGCCCCTGTCAATATACATCATCTTCTTCTTCAGCTGAAATACAATCTTTTCTTTTCTCCAAAGTTAATATACCAATAGGCCTGCCAGTGACTTCCTGGTCTTACAGTCAAAATATGTATGACAATATTCAACTCAAATTTAGTTTAATTTGCTTCCTATGTCTGCTTAGACATGCCTCTGCTCCTAGTATGTCGCAATCTTTCACAAAGGCAAAATGTCGTACACACACAATGTTATGGCGCCCTATCTGGGTTGGTCTCTACATCAAATAATGTATTAAAAAGGTTATTCATCTTACCGCAATCAATGAAATAATCACACACTATGTTAAGGTTTAACAGGCTCTCAATGGTCACTTTTAGACAGCTGCTTCTATTGACGCAACGGCAATTATTTGCTTTGCTTGAAACCTTGCTTGTATGAAGAATCTCTATCAAGTGGCACCCTGCATAGCAGATGCGGTAGTTTTATTCTCCCTTTGTCTATCCAAACATTAGCCAATCAGTTTAAACTACACCGCTTTGACTCTTTTTTGAAAATCCCAAACATTTATTTTTGTTTATCAATAAGTTCGTCCATCTGCTTCTAACATTTCTGTTTAGACTATGTGTCGCTTACGCTGGCAAAACTTCAAAGTTATACTTCTCCCCTTCCTCCTAGTAGTGTCTATCAAATGAGGCAAGCCAATGTGACTTGTTTCCAAGCAACGACTAGAAAAATGTTACTTTTAAATTGAGCTGGGATATCAGTGTGTTCGTATATCTGTGTTGGCAAATTTTATTTTATGCGATAACTCAGTCACTTTTGAAGCTATCTAACAGATGAAAAGTGATTATTAATCAGGCTAATGTCCTTTATCTATCCAGTAGATTTTCATCTACGTCTCTATCTAAGTTTTCATCTTTGTACTTTTCTCTTTATTTATAAGTCTAGATACGTTTTTTATGGGAAATATTATAGTATTGAATAAACAACATTATTGCTTTTAATTCCATTCTGTCTTTTCCTTTTTATTCATCCTTCAATAGAATGCATAACATTATCTACGTTTTCTGTCTTTCTTTAGTCCCATGCGCTCCCCTGCACTCATGTGTTCGTTAGTCAGTTTGAAAATACCCAAGTGGGTTTTGACTTTTTCCCTACTAACCCCCTCTCTCTCTATCTGTCTCCCGTCTTTTTTTTCAAAGAAACACGTGTTGGCCGTCTTCCAAAACGGTTTCATGTTATATTTAAAAATTAGTACGGAGCAACGAAAAAGCCTGTTGTAAGGGGATTGGTACCCTCGCGTGGCGTTAATAGTTTCAAATCGCATGCCTCTCGTTGGCGTTTTTGAAAATGCGACGTTCTGAAAAACGACGTCTAACGGCAACTGTCGCATGTTGTAACTAATAATAGATTCTTAGAATACGTTAGTTAAAAAAAATTCAAGGAGTGTCCAATATTTTGCATTAGATTTTATCGTCCTTGACAATTTTCACATTTTTATAGTAGCGGTTTATAAACGGTAACTTTGCGTCCCTAGAATTGGACTTTTGAAAAATATGAGTAGGGTAGGGCAATGGTAGCTATCTTGGCGTATTGGAACAACATTCAAATACCGTATTATCATTTTAATTTGAGAGGGAGGGTTAAAAACGGTGCATTTTACTACAGTTGGATTAATCACTATTGAGTGAATTGTATGTCTGCTCCCGTATGACTGATCTTGTTTTAAATACATAACCAAGTAGAGCTATGAAATTAATAATTTCTGAAGCACCTTTAGCTGGGAGCTCAGAAAATACGAGTCATGTTTCCTAACAGAAGGGACAGGAGAATAATAAGTTCATGACAGTAAATATGATCCCAGTTATGCTTGTTTTTCTTTAAAATCCTGTGAGGCTCCCTGAAGTAGAAGCATCATTCTTTCTCTTTTTCATTCTTTATTCGTTGTCTTTTAGATCTATCTTCTTATGTTTTTGTTTTGGTTCGTTTCGTATCTTTTTATATCTTTTGTTTTGTCGCTATCGTACGTCACTTCCTTGCGATTTCTGTGACAGAATACTATTGCTTTCTTTCACAGATTCTTTGGATAGAGCTGAGTGAACGCTTACTTTTACTAGTTCCACAGTTTTTGTTAATTCTCTTTTTTTTCGTTTCGTTGATTATTTACTTTCTTGTTTCAGTATTTCTTTCAGATTTTACGATTTTCTTGTATTATTATTGTTCTTTTTTTTCTTTCATCACTGTTGTTGTTTACTTTTTCCACCTGCTTGTATCGCCCATTTGTTGTACATTTCTCATCATTGTATAGTTTTGTAGCACCTATATGTAATTCTTGTCTTTGTCACCTGTTTGTGGCTGACGAAGGGTAAAACCCGAAAAGTCCCTTGTTTCTTGTGAACCGTTATTTGTAAAACTGATTAAATACCGTTTTATTGGTTTAAATACTTATTATTCTTCTTCTATGTGTCTATTCATGTACTCTGTTAAGAGTAATCTTGAGTGAAGGTTGATACGTTCGTTCGTTCTTTTGTCTAATATGATGCTGTTATACCCTGTTCAACCTGAAAGTTGGTTATAATTGGGGTATATACCTTTGAAGACTCTCAATTTTATACTTTAAGTTTGGCCATTGTTGGCCCACTATTGCAGAGCAGGGGAGACAATACTGTCACATATGGACACTTTTGATTGTCCCATAAAGGCTATGGACTACAATAATTGTCTGATAAAGGCAATGGACCGCTTTGATTGTCCGATGGAAGCTATATACCTAATTGATTGTCCAATAAAGGCTATGGACACGACTTTGATTGTCCGGTAAAGGCTATGGACTCCTTTCATTGTCTGATGAAGACTATGGATCCCTTCTTGGAAAAAAGGTTCATAATAAAATAAAAACTTTAAATTTTAAAGTTAAAGTTATGTATACGTTCCCCTTAGAGGCCATTCATTGACCCCCAATGGATTCCGTGGACCACACGTTAAGAAACCCGGATGTAGTTAGTCAAACGAATGTCAAGATCAACAATGTGGGACTGTCGTGTGAAATATTCTAATCCACATATATAAATTAAAAAGTAAATGTAAAGCCTAACAAATAACTGCAATAAAAGGAAAGAAGAATGGTAAAGAACAGTGCTGTCACAATGACTGTACTCGAAATCCCCCTTGTTTTCTAATTCGTCCGCAAATTATAACGTTCCACGTTGATAGTAAAAGCCTACTGCATCACTACACGCTTTCTTCAATAAAACGTGTACTGCCTTTCTAAGAAAAACCTTGAGATACGCAAGCTGACCTATATTTAATATTCCATTCATGTCATTTTATACACTAACACGCGTCTCGCTATACAATTACTACCATCACGCGTGTAAGGCCACAAGCACTAGCTTTTTTCAAATCGACAGTGATAAAAAAACACTACCCATACGAGAGTTAGGTTTTAAAAACTTACAAAACGCTTATTAGGAAACATGACATTCTACTGTTTTATGTCTGAAATCCTGACATTAGTATGACAGTACAGCAGACACCATAAAGTTTGGAAGTGAGGAGGTGGCAACAGCACGACTATCCTAGAAGAAAATGCATATTTTGAACGCAGCCACTTGGCTTCTTTAAATTGGTATATTTGGGTTCCTTAGGACTTGCTGACAAAGAATATGTTAAACGTTACGCAAATAGTCTAGGAATTAACAAATTATAGCCAAAAGAAATAGTGAGGGTGTCAGACAACCCCAAAATCAGAATCGCTCAGTGGCAGATTTTGACACCACCATTGTACGGGAAATAGGCCAACATGTTACCTCCTATTTGATTGGCGGAAAGTAAATGTAAGGCTAAACACGATTAGTCGGACTATAAATACTACTTCTTTGTTGTTAGGGGAAACAGTAGTAGGAGTACCTTTTTTCAAACGCTTGTGTAAACATGGCTCGATTGGTTAGACCCGCCAATATAGTCATTTAGAAGCGTCAGTTTAGCACCACATTTTCAAATAAACTTACTAAAGAACCAGTGCGTTGAGCGCCAGTGCATATTTTTTTCTAAATAAAAGCCTGGGACATCGGCAGATCGAAATTGTGCTATATTCATTGCCAGTCAACGTAACTGTGTATTATTCCATGAATTGTGGTAAGCTTGATATATTCAATATCTTTTTAATGAAAATTGAATGTAAATTGATAATTTATGTCTGTATATGTGTGTGGTTCAGTAGCGAACATGAGGCAAGGCCTATATAGTGCTCCAACCTGAACAGAAGGTGTCGGAGAAAAGTAAAACTGCATGGAATGGCCAAACAGTACACTGACACCTATCTTATTCACTAGAAGAACTAATGCTGGAATTGCAGAGGCGTAGTGACCATTAGGGAGGAGTATACTGGTGTAAATTATTTCAGATGAAGCTGACAGTTGGCCTACCGCTCTGAACTCAGTGTTTGTCATGTATTGTGTTCAGTCTAGAAATAGATTATAAATTAGTTATGAAGTAGGAGGTACAACCTTCTTGTTTCAGGGACTGTGGTCCTAAAGTTATTGAGCAGCACCTGGTCTGAGCTTTGCTGAATCTGGAGGCTGACAGCATACTCCTGGGTCCAGATAGCGACTAGTGAGGTGTCTCCAGAACACAGGGGAGCAATCGAGCAGAGGAGTCTTTTCCTGCCGCCATCACGAAAGTTAAGCCTTTGTGGCCAGTGGAGCTCAACATTATGTGTCCCCTCAAAAATTGACATTTGAGAAAAAAAGGAGGGACAATACCTTGTTTAAATTGACAGGAACTGTGAACTTTTTCCCCATACTATTTCTCAGATAAACAAACACTTGAAGTCATGATGACAAATAACAACATAGCTTGAAAAACAAAACCAGTATTACCTCATAGTACTACTACACACTGACACACATAGGATAATATTCATAAAATATGTCACTACAATGTTCATATTTATAAATTATGTATATATAAATTGTGATTACAATTAATTGTGATTCCTGGTTCACTTTGTAGTTGAATCAGGATATATATTAGTGAAAGTAATTAATACATATATATTTGAAACTTTACCAGTGACTCATTTAAGATAGTCTTATAGAGTGTTAAATGTGTGTGAGTGTCACAGTGTTGTCAAGTGTGGTGGAATAAATTAAATTGTTTATCTGTCTGTTGTTGTTGTGACTTACACTTCATCATATACATACCCTAGACATTTAACGTAGTCATCACAATATTCCAGAATAATTCTGACTGAGGTATAATGTGGTAGCAAGTAAGATTATCTGTAAAACACTACACCTATTAGATACAGATACCTTCACAGCTGATCTCAGTCAGTACACTAAGTCCCCTATAAATATTTATAACATCCCACTTTACCACATATATTGGGGTCTCGCTCCCGGGATTTTGAATCTTTCCCTATTAAAAATATTGGGGGTAATTCACTTCAGGGAATAATAGAAATTAAAAAGGTATCCTTGGGTGAAAATAACTAACGTTGAGCTCTCAGTGCCTGTGGTGTCTTTGGATAAGTAATATCAGATTGTATTGTTTAGTTAGACATTACATAAATTTACCTGTTAGAAAATGGCGGACCTGGCCAAATTTCGATCTGCTGCTGTACAGACTGCGAAAGAGTTAGGAATGGACGGGCAAATTATGATTGCTTATGTCACTGCTGAATGTGACAAATATATTGAATGGGAAGAAAGAAGATTAGAAAAAGAGGCCGAAAGAAAATTAGAATCTGAAAGGTTGGCCGAAGATAAGAGGTTAGAGGCCGAAAAAGAAATTAAGAGGTTGCAGATTGAGGCTGAGGCTAAGAGGTTGCAGATTGAGGCTGAGGCTAAGAGGTTGCAGATTGAGGCTGACAAAGAGGCTAAAGCATTGGAAGCAGAAGAAAGAAGATTGACTGCAGAAAGAGAAGAGAAGAAATTAGCTGCAGAAAGAGAAGAGAAGAAATTAGCTGCAGAAAGGGAAGACAAGCGATTAGCTGCAGAGAGGGAAGCAGAAAAGGAGGAGAAGAGATTACAAAGGGAGCACGAGTTACGACTAAGGGAGTTTGAGTTTCAAGGCCATGCTCCTGAAAATGGTGCCAGTCCCTTTACCTCTGATGCCACTGCTAGCCAGGGAGCCTCAACCTCAGCTATGAATTTTCATTTAGATCATTTTGTTGAGAAAGACGATGATATTGAGAGCTATCTAAATAGATATGAACTATTAGCTACCACATATGGGTTAGAAAGAGAAAGGTGGAGCTTAAAGTTATCTCAAGGGCTTCGTGGGGCAGCTTATGAAGTTTTTGCCAAAATGAACAGAGGTGATCAAGAAAATTATGACATGCTCAAGCAGGCTCTTTTGTTAAGATATGAAAAGAACGCAGAATTTTATAGGAAAAAATTTAGGAATGCTAAACTACTGTCAGGTGAAACCTATCACCAGTTCTCTGCACGGTTAGAGACATACTTGGAGAAATGGACTTCTCTGGGGAAAACCCAAGATCTTAAGGAAATGGTCCTTATAGAACAATTAAGAGAGTCCATGGCTCCAGACCTGAGAAAGTTTCTCATGGAACAAGGTGCAGAGAGGCTGGGTGAGCTGCTAAATGTTGCTGAAAGGTATCAAGCGGCTCAGGCAGAGGTATCAGGCAATAAAAAAAACAGGTGGATAATTTTAGGGCACCACAGAACTTTAATAAATTTGATCCTAGAGATCAAAACAAAGGTAAGCACCAATTTGATAGGCCACGGTATGACAATAAAAATAAAACCCCACAATTCGATGAAAGGAAATATGATGAAAGAAAATCTTTCAACCAAGGGAAAAGGTGGTGTAAAAATTGTAAGATGAACAATCATGACACTGACCGTTGCAGAAGGAACCCTATAGTAATGGCCACCCTTCAGGTCAGGTCGACCTCAAGAAAGGAGGAGGATATTATGTTAGATACCACTCCAGAAGAGATGAGGAAGGCACAGGCTGGGGATAAGACCCTCAAGCCTTGTTTCAGGAAATTGTCAACTTGTCATACAACTCCAGGCAAGGGAGATTTTTACATGAAAAACAAGTTGATTTACAGGAAGGCCGGAACTAGATCCCATGGTCACGGACAGTTGGTTCTTCCAAAGAGATATAGGGCAGACTTAATAAGGAGCCTACATGTGAAAAAAGATGGGGACCATGAGAAAATAGGTACCATCATCCAAAAGGTGGCTCACAATTATTATTGGCCCAAGGCAAGATGGGACATTGAGAATTTTGTAGAAAGGTGTAGCATAGCACATGAGGGAACACCCACAAGTGGGAACATTGATCAGGACCTGGACACGCCACGGGGCAACCGTAGGCCTGACAATAGAAAGAAAAATAAATTTGATAAAGTGGACCAAATGGAATGGGAAGCCCCTTTTCACGGACAAGCTTCAATTAACTGTTTTACAATGGCCACTATGCGGAGAGTGCAAAAAGATGTCTTACCCCAGGATAAGCCGAAAATCCCTCAATCGGACTTAAACAAACTGGAGGAAGAAGATGTAGAGAGGAAATCTCTCATCAAGAATTTTAAGTGGGGAGAAAGCCCCAAGAGAAAAATTGGTAGCGGTCGTTTTGTGCATGATAATTCTGGGAAGAAAAATCATCACTATAGCGCTTCGAGTGGAAGAGACCATACCGGTGCATGGACAAATAGGTCCACAAAATTAAAGGTCCATATGTAGCTCTGTTAAGAACGTGGACTGATGAAAAAGCAGAGGAAAATATTACATCCTCATACCAATATGTGAATGAGCTGACCACTCGTTTAAAAACTGGCTGGAAACTTGCCAATGAAAATTTGAAACAAGCCAGGAAGAAACATGCTGCCTATTATAACAGGAAAGCTAAAGACAGAGATTTGGCTGTGGGAGAGAAGGTACTGCTTCTTCTATCCGGTAGTCAGAATAAGTTACAAATTGGATGGCAAGGTCCATATACAGTTCTAGAGAAGGTGTCTAGAACCAATTATAAGATAGATAAGAAGGGGAAAGAAAAAATTTATCATGTGAATCTCCTGAAGAAATATTTGGAAAGAGAACATCAGGAAGAGACACACTTGTTGACCTTGTCCATTGCAATGGAGATGAAAAAGGAACCACTTTCATCATTTGAATATCCATTACACCCCTGTGAGACAGCGGCACAGGTGAAAATCAGTACACATTTAACGAAAACTCAGAAAGAGAGAGAGTGCAACAGGTTCTAGATACTCATACAGAGGTGTTAACAGACCGACCAGGGCATACAAACCTATTGGAATATGATATGAAACTGATAGACCCCACACCTGTATGTATGAAACCCTATTCGATTCCTTTTGCTAAGGAGAAAGCTTTGAAGGAAGAGATAGACTATTTGTTGAAGGAAGGAATTATTTCACACAGTGAATCTTCGTATAGTTCCGGTGTTGTACTTTTAAGGAAACCCTCTGGAGAACATAGACTCTGTATAGATTACAGGAGACTGAATGCTATTACAGAAGGACAGGTGGATCCATTGCCGGATACAAATCAGTTGTTTGCAAGGCTAAATAAAGCTAAATATTTCTCAAAAGTGGATCTGAGTAAAGGATACTATCAGATTCCAGTAAAGCCTGAGGTTAGACCATACCTAGCTTTTAGTACCTCAGAAGGACACTATGAGTTTAATAGATTGCCATTTGGATTGAAGAATGCACCTAGTGTCTTCTCTAGAATGATGAGAAAATTATTGGACCCTCTGAATAATCCATGCATCACAAATTTCATGGATGATATCCTTATAGCAACAGAAACATTTGAGGAACACATTGACTCTCTGAACATGCTGTTTAATCGACTTAGGGAAGCGAATTTAACAGCCCGACCAACCAAATGTTGCGTTGGATGTAAAGAATTGGAATTCCTGGGACACACAGTTTATCAGGGAAACATGACCCCTGACCCAAAGAATTTAGAGAAACTAAAGAAAGCCCCGAGACCACAAATCAAGAAAGACGTGAGATCCTTTGTCTCATTATGTGGTTTCTACCAAAAGTATATCAAAAACTTTAATTCCATATGTGCACCGTTAACTGATTTGACACGTAAGGGAAATCCAGATCGAATTACATGGACACCACAATGTGAAATGGCTTACCAAGAATTGAAGGAAAAGCTCACAAGTAAACCTATTTTGAAATTACCTGACTTAAGTCAAGAATTCATAGTAAGGACGGATGCCAGTAATATTGGGTTAGGTGCGACTCTGCTACAGAAATCAGATGCATTGGATGGGGAATTAAGCCCAGTGGCATATGCTAGCAGGAAGTTGAATAAAGCTGAAACCAATTACTCAACTAGCGAAAAGGAATGTCTTGCAGTAATATGGGCGATAAAGAAATTCAATATTTATCTGTATGGTAAGGCATTTAAGTTGCAAACGGATCACAAACCCTTGTCGTTTCTAGCGCAAGCTAGACATGAAAATTCTAGATTACTCCGTTGGTCATTACTGATGCAACCATATGAGTTTAGCATAGAGTATATAAGTGGAAAAACAAATCTGGGAGCGGATTTTTTAAGCCGCCATCCGTGTGATGAGAATCACCCTAAGCCCCAAGAATAATACTAAATTTCTCTATGTGTATATAGAATTATAGACTGACATATAACGTCTGTTTTAAGTGGGGAGAATTTGTCGTGTGAAATTCTAATCCACATATATAAATTAAAAAGTAAATGTAAAGCCTAACAAATAACTGCAATAAAAGGAAAGAAGAATGGTAAAGAACAGTGCTGTCACAATGACTGTACTCGAAATCCCCCTTGTTTTCTAATTCGTCTGCAAATTATAACGTTCCACGTTGATAGTAAAAGCCTACTGCATCCCTACACGCTTTCTTCAATAAAACGTGTACTGCCTTTCTAAGAAAAACCTTGAGATACGCAAGCTGACCTATATTTAATATTCCATTCATGTCATTTTATACACTAACACGCGTCTCGCTATACAATTACTACCATCACGCGTGTAAGGCCACAAGCACTAGCTTTTTTCAAATCGACAGTGATAAAAAACACTACCCATACGAGAGTTAGGTTTTAAAAAACTTACAAAACGCTTATTAGGAAACATGACATTCTACTGTTTTATGTCTGAAATCCTGACATTAGTATGACAGTACAGCAGACACCATAAAGTTTGGAAGTGAGGAGGTGGCAACAGCACGACTATCCTAGAAGAAAATGCATATTTTGAACGCAGCCACTTGGCTCCTTTAAATTGGTATATTTGGGTTCCTTAGGACTTGCTGACAAAGAATATGTTAAACGTTACGCAAATAGTCTAGGAATTAACAAATTATAGCCAAAAGAAATAGTGAGGGTGTCAGACAACCCCAAAATCAGAATCGCTCAGTGGCAGATTTTGACAAAACCATTGTACGGGAAATAGGCCAACATGTTACCTCCTATTTGATTGGCGGAAAGTAAATGTAAGGCTAAACACGATTAGTCGGACTATAAATACTACTTCTTTGTTGTTAGGGGAAACAGTAGTAGGAGTACCTTTTTTCAAACGCTTGTGTAAACATGGCTCGATTGGTTAGACCCGCCAATATAGTCATTTAGAAGCGTCAGTTTAGCACCACATTTTCAAATAAACTTACTAAAGAACCAGTGCGTTGAGCGCCAGTGCATATTTTTTCTAAATAAAAGCCTGGGACATCGGCAGATCGAAATTGTGCTATATTCATTGCCAGTCAACGTAACTGTGTATTATTCCATGAATTGTGGTAAGCTTGATATATTCAATATCTTTTTAATGAAAATTGAATGTAAATTGATAATTTATGTCTGTATATGTGTGTGGTTCAGTAGCGAACATGAGGCAAGGCCTATATAGTGCTCCAACCTGAACAGAAGGTGTCGAAGAAAAGTAAAACTGCATGGAATGGCCAAACAGTACACTGACACCTATCGTATTCACTAGAAGAACTAATGCTGGAATTGCAGAGGCGTAGTGACCATTAGGGAGGAGTATACTGGTGTAAATTATTTCAGATGAAGCTGACAGTTGGCCTACCGCTCTGAACTCAGTGTTTGTCATGTATTGTGTTCAGTCTAGAAATAGATTATAAATTAGTTATGAAGTAGGAGGTACAACCTTCTTGTTTCAGGGACTGTGGTCCTAAAGTTATTGAGCAGCACCTGGTCTGAGCTTTGCTGAATCTGGAGGCTGACAGCATACTCCTGGGTCCAGATAGCGACTAGTGAGGTGTCTCCAGAACACAGGGGAGCAATCGAGCAGAGGAGTCTTTTCCTGCCGCCATCACGAAAGTTAAGCCTCTGTGGCCAGTGGAGCTCAACATTATGTGTCCCCTCAAAAAATTGACATTTTAGAAAAAAAGGAGGGACAATACCTTGTTTAAATTGACAGGAACTGTGAACTTTTCCCCCATACTATTTCTCAGATAAACAAACACTTGAAGTCATGATGACAAATAACAACATAGCTTGAAAAACAAAACCAGTATTACCTCATAGTACTACTACACACTGACACACATAGGATAATATTCATAAAATATGTCACTACAATGTTCATATTTATAAATTATGTATATATAAATTGTGATTACAATTAATTGTGATTCCTGGTTCACTTTGTAGTTGAATCAGGATATATATTAGTGAAAGTAATTAATACATATATATTTGAAACTTTACCAGTGACTCATTTAAGATAGTCTTATAGAGTGTTAAATGTGTGTGAGTGTCACAGTGTTGTCAAGTGTGGTGGAATAAATTAAATTGTTTATCTGTCTGTTGTTGTTGTGACTTACACTTCATCATATACATACCCTAGACATTTAACGTAGTCATCACAATATTCCAGAATAATTCTGACTGAGGTATAATGTGGTAGCAAGTAAGATTATCTGTAAAACACTACACCTATTAGATACAGATACCTTCACAGCTGATCTCAGTCAGTACACTAAGTCCCCTATAAATATTTATAACATCCCACTTTACCACAGGGACTGAAGAAAAAGACGAGGCAAATGCCAGTGTAATAGGAGGCGAGAGAAGAGACATTGGCTTTTGAAAGTACACACTGAGAAAATAAGTTGATAATTTACAAGATTTACTTTTGAATCTACAGGGAAAGAGAGATAGAGGGGGACCTAACACACATCATCATCATTATGTTTCAGCTCCATATGGAGCACAAGCCTTCAACAAACACGTGCTAAGTCCTCCTGTCTTGTGCCATCCGTCCAAGGCCATCTATATCTTTCTTTACCGCTTTGCTGTCTGTCTCCAGTTCTCTTCTCTGTTTATTGTTCGGTCTCCCATGGATTATCTTACCCTGACGATACCAGAACAGGGCATGTACTCCAGCAACAAAAACTCTAACAAATGCACGGAAAAGGAAATTTG
Organism: Oreohelix idahoensis; assembly: GCA_024509875.1. Classification (NCBI taxonomy): domain Eukaryota; kingdom Metazoa; phylum Mollusca; class Gastropoda; order Stylommatophora; family Oreohelicidae; genus Oreohelix; species Oreohelix idahoensis. The sequence goes on along the minus strand of JAMPIV010018254.1, from coordinate 441,060 downwards.
AGACTGACCTGCACAGATTTTAAAAATATGGAAAAACTTTGAGCGGATGGTTCATAAAGGCTTGGTATGACTTATTTGAAGGCATATGCTTTACGCGAAGCTTAAGTTAACCATGAATGGACTCTAGTCACCATCACCCCTAAAAGTTCAACGACTGCTATCATCGGAGTCGGAAAGCACTTTCTTCGTGTGTGGGTGTGGTTTTTGAGTTCGGTGTGGATGTTAAGCCACCAGAACAGTATGGCGCGTCAAATTACTGGATGAAAATCAATAACAGGAGTTGGCGCCACAAGGTATTGGGTTGTAGCTGGTTCACGTGGGTTTATAGCATTTGCTGCACTTTCATAAAGTGTCATTGACATTCAGGGGAGTAGGGTCAGCTTGAGAGGTTATGTGAGTAAATTACTTGTTTGTACGTGAGTTTCTATATGGGCTTATGTGTGGTTGTCTATCTATCTATCTATCTATCTATCTATCTATCTATCTATCTATCTATCTATCTATCTATCTATCTATCTATCTATCTATCTATCTATCTATCTATCTATCTATCTATCTATCTATCTACCTACCTACCTACCTACCTACCTACCTACCTACCTACCTACCTACCCACCCACCTGTTGCGTGCGTTGTTGCGCTTGCTATGTGTGTTCGGGGTTGAGAACAGTGGTAGAGTAATAGTGCTGAGTTGTTATAGAATGACATGAGTGTCAAACACAACACTGTGTTTAAATTGAATAAGGTTCACGACGCTTTCCTGGTTTGGTCCACAAATCACTTATATTTTATTGACGTATAACATATGAGTTCATGGCATATAATTCAATACATAGTTCAAGCAGTCTCCTACAGTAATAATGTATCGTCGCATGACAGACTATATACCAGTAAGTCGACAAGGCGAAAGCAGTGAGGTAGCGAAAACTGTCAGCTGGCGATATAATATATTTAATACAATACTCCCTGTATTTCCTTCTCCATAAGGAATTTACTCATCAATATATGATGCTTAGATACTGCATAATATATTTAATATAATACTCCCTGTATTTCCTTCTCCATAAGGAATTTACACATCAATATATGATGCTTAGATACTGCATCAGAATAATACTGCTGATGCGACATATGTTACGCTAACCAGTGCCTCATGATCCAATCACGTGTCCGATCCGAGTTCCACCAGAACAATATCCGTTAGACGTGAATGAACCATCAGAAAGTGATAGTTTACGTGCTTTTGAAACTAATTCTGACTTGGATTATATACCTGTGAATGATGGTGTTCACTTAATTAACCATTCAGAACTTTCAGATCTAATACGTGATCTCGCTCTTATTAAGCGGAATTACTCGGTTCGCGACTCAAAGAATGGAATCTTTTAGCGCCCAATACTCCGATATCTAAATTTCGTCATAAACACAGAGAACTTGTTCAATACTTTGAGATGGATGATGACATTTGCTATTGCAAAGATGTAAACGGTCTAATGGTGCAGCTCGGTCATGAGCACATAGTCAACGAATGGCGACTTTTCATCGACTCTTCCAAGACTAGTCTAAAAGCCGTGTTATTGCATAACGGAAATTTATTTTCATCAATTCCAGTCGCCTACTCTGTTCATATGAAAGAAACTTATGACAATATGGCTATACTTTTGGAAAAAATATAGTACAAAGACTACCAATGGCGGATTTGTGGAGACCTAAAGGTCATTGCAATTCTCACGGGAATGCAGACAGGGTATATTAAATTTTGTTGCTTCCTATGTGAATGAGACAGCCGCAACAGACAGGAACATTTTGCAAGAAAGGTGTGGCCTATCAGGGATCGTATGCAGCTCGGGCATAAAAATGTAATACACGAGCCATTAGTTAACAAAGACAGCATCATTACACCGTTACATATAAAGTTAGGGCTCATGAAGAATTTCGTAAAAGCGTTAGATAAAACGAGCAAAGCTTTCACTTATCTTCGAGAAAAGTTTCCGCATGTTAGCGATGCAAAGACAAAGGAAGGTATCTTTGTAGGACCTCAGATTAGGAAAGTTATTGCAGACAAACAATTCGAGAACTTGTTACATGGTAGTGAACTTCGCACATGGATGGCATTCAAATCGATCGTCAATAACTTTCTGGGAAATCACAAATCTGTCGACTATGTGCATACTGTTAAGCAGTGCGTAGATGCATACAGAATTATGGGCTGTAACATGTCCCTCAAAATCCATTTGCTCGATTCGCATCTTGACTTTTTCCCTGACAACCTTGGCGAAGTCAGCGATGAACACGGAGAACGATTCCATCAAGATATCGCCGTAATGGAGTCACGTTATCAAGAACGGTGGGATGTGACCATGCTTGCCGATTATTGTTGGATGCTTCATCGCGATGTACCACATGCCATTCACCAACGAAAGTCGACTGCAGAGAAATTCAAGCCTACATAACTGTTATACTTCTTGTACGAATGATGTTGTAATACTGTATGCGTTGTTAAAAAACTTCAATTGCGTATTTCTAGAGATCCCGACCTGATAGAGAAAAACGGTTTGCAGATTTAAAAACAGCGCATTAAAATTGACCAGAAAAATATAGAAATGTTAGAGAAAAAAAATAAAATTTTTTTTTGTTAGCCAGTATCCAGGTCCTACTTGGACGAGTGTACACGACGAAAGGTCAAGAAGGACCGTTGCCTGCCCATAGCAGCGCCTTACTAAGTCACCCTATTATAGTGACGTCTACACATAATCGCGTTCACTAACTATACTTTAAAGTGTACAATATATCATGTTGACTTAAGATAAATATGTTAGCGCGTAAATTTAAACTGGTACGAAATCTAAACGAGGGCCAACATGTAATATACATAAATATACCTTAACAGTTTCTCCGCTCGACCGGGTTAAAAAATTAATTATATTAATTTTTTTATGATAATATCGTTGAATATATCAACGCAATTCTTACTTACTTACTTACTTAGTCGTTCCCCTTCTACCGTGAGGTGTAGAGGTTTGGAAGAGAGAGCGCCAGACCATTCTATCAGCTGTCTTCTTCCTGGCCTGGTTCCATTCTAGTCCTCGGTCCTTCAAAGATTGTCTAATGTTGTCCTCCCAGCGGACTCTGGGTCGTCCTGGAGGTCTGGATCCCAGACTCTTTGTTTCCCATGCTTGTCGTGGTAGCCGATCTTCTCCCATTCTGCAGACATGGCCAAACCATCTTAGTTGGGACTGTTCTATTTGGGTCTGCAGCGGATGGGATTTTAGGCCTTGACGGATCGTCTGTTTGCGGACCATGTCTCTTCTTGTTACCTAAACCACTTTCCTCAGATACCTCATTTCTGAGGTTTGGATCTGGCTTTTGTGGGTTGTAGTCATTGCCCACGACTCGCATCCATATGTCAAGACTGGGACATAGGTGGAGCGGTATACAGCCATCTTCGTTTTCTTACCAACCTCTTTCTTGCTGAGGAATCCACGATTTATGGCCTGAAAAAAGTCTCCCAGCCGCTGCTTTTCGAGTGGCCAACTCTTCTTTGATGCCTCCCTTTCGGTCTATAATAGCTCCGAGATATTTAAAGTGGTCGACCTGCTCCAGGACCTATTCTCCCAGCTTAATCTGAGGTTTTCTTTCTTCTCGTGATATCACCATGGATTTTGTTTTAGAGCTGCTTATGACCATCCCTCTCTTCAACGCAATTCATCTAATCAAAATTCGAAACGCGAAAAAAATTTACGACATACGGCCAGAGATGTTTACAATTAAACAGTGTCTAAGGTCGTTGTCACTATCATAGTATGTCATACATGTAATAAAGAAAACTATATTAACTAACGAAAAGAAACGTCAACAGTCAATATAGTAGAGCATAATTAAAATAATTAACTAATAAGTATGTGAACAAAAATATTTTTAAAGTAATGTGATATTGTAGTTAATCAATCAAAGTAATGAAATACAACTATGTGTAGGTACTGTTAAATAATTAAAGTTCGTTAATTAAACCACTATGGTATTATATTAAACTGAGAAAAGACAAGTAGTAAGAAACGAAATGTTAGAGAGTGTCGTGAAACATTCTAAATCCACATATATAAATTAAAAGGTAAATGTAAAGCCTAACACATTAATTCAATAAAAGGAAAGAAGAATGGTAAAGAACAGTGCTGTCACAATGACTATACTCGAGATCCCCCTTTTTCTACTTCGTCTGAAAATTGTAACGCTTTCACGTTTGATAGTAAAGCCTATAGCAGCATACACGCCTTTCTAACAATAAAACGTGTACTGTATTTCTTAGAAAACCTTGAGATACGCAAGCTGATTAATGACCTAAATTAATACTAGCATTAATTTCATTTTATACACTGCGTAATGAAAAGACAGATGGACTTAGGATATGTAGAGAGAGAGAGAGGGCTGATCGGAGGAACACATGCAATACTACCACAGTCTCGCGATACAATATTAATGCCACCCCCAACACGCGAAAGGCATGAAGCACTAACTTTTTTTCAGATAGACAGTGATAAAAAACACTACAACTACGAGGGTTAGGTTTAAAAACCTGTTAAATGCTTATAAGGAAACATGACATTCTACTGTTTTATGTCTAAACTCCTGACATTAGTCTGATAGTACAGCAGACACCCTAAAGTTTGGAAGTGAGGAGGTGGTAACAGCACGACTATCCTAGAAGAAAATACATATTTTGAACGCAGCCACTTAGCCCCATTAAAATTTATGTATTTGGGTTCCTTAGGACTTGCTGACAAAGAATATGTTAAAGGTTACGCAAATAGTCTAGGAATTAACAAATTATAGCCAAAATAAAATAGTGAGGTTGTCTGACAGCACCAAATCATAATTGCTCAGTGGCATGTTTTGAAACCACTATTTTACGGGAAATAGGCCAACAAGTTAAATCCGATTTCATTGGCTAGAACAATATGTAAGGTGAACAACGATTAGTCGGACTGCAAATACTAATTTTGGTTGTTAGGGGAAACATAGGAAGGGTAAATTTTTTCAAAAGATTTGTAAACATGGTCCTATTGGCTAGACCCGCTGATATAGTCAATTAGGAGCGTCTGTTCAGTGCCACATTTTAAAATAATCTTACTAAGAAACAGTGCGTTGAGATCCAGATTATATTTTTCTAAATAAAAGCCTGGGACAGAGGCAGATCGGAATTTGTGCCATAATTCATCGCCAGTCAACGTATTTGTTTATTATTTCCATGAATTGTGGTAAGATTGACATATTTGATATCTTTTTGATGAAAATTGAATGTGAATTGATAATTTATGTCTGTATATGTGTGTGGTTCAGTAGCAAACATGAGGCAAAGCCTAGATAGTGCTCCAACCTGAACAAAACTTGTCGGAGAGAAGTATAAGTGCATGGGATCACCAAATAGTACACTGACACCTATCTTATTGACTAGAAGGAACTAATGCTGGAATTGCAGAGGCGTAGTAACCATTAAGGAGAAGAATACTGGTGTAAATTGTTTCAGATGAAGCTAGCAGTTGGCCTACCGCTCTGAACTCAGTGTTTGTTATGTATTGTGTTCAGTGTGGAAACAGATTATAAATTAGTTCTGAAGTAGGAGGTACAACCTTCTTGTTTCAGGGACCGTGGTCCTAACTTATTGAAGCAGCACCTGGTCTGAGTTTTGCTGAATCCAGAGGCTGATAGCATACCCCTTGGTCCAGATAGAGACTAGTGAGGTGTCTCAAGAACACGGTGAAGCAAGCGAGCAGAGGAGTCTGTTGCCTGCCGCCATCACAGAAGATAAGATCCTGTGGCCAGAGCAGTTCAATCCTATGTGCCTCCTCTAAAAGTGACAGTGTAATAATTAAAGAGGGACAATAAATTGTTTCAATTGACAGGAACTGTGAACTTTTCCCAATACTATTTCCACCATAAGCAAACACTTGAAGTCATGATGAAAAACAACAACCAAGCTTGAACAAGCCAGTATTACCTCATAGTACCACTTCACAACTTACACACATAGGATAATAAAAATAAAATATGTCAATACAAAGATCATAACTATAAATTGTGTACATATAAATTGTAATTACATTTGATTGTGATTCCTGGTTCACTGTGTAGTTGAATCAGGATATCTATTATTGAAAGGAATTAATACATATATTTTTTAAACTTCAACACTTGACTCATTTAAGATAGTCTTATAGAGTGTTTTATGTGTGTGAGTGTCACAGTGTTGTAAAGTGTTGTGGAATAAATTAAATTGTTTATCTGTCTGTTGTTGTTGTGACTTACACTTCATCATTATCATAACCGTAGACATTCAACGTAGTCATCACAATATTCCAGAATAATTCTGACTGAGGTATAAATGTGGTAGCAAGTAAGGTCATCTGTAATACACCACACTTATTAGATACAGATACCTTCACAGCTGATCTCAGTCAGTACACTAAGTCCCCTATAAATATTTATAACATCCCACTTTACCACAGAGAGACAAACACAAAAACAAAATAGGAAGGAAGTGGTAAGTATATAATTTAGCTAAGGTAAATTACGAGTAAGTAGAAAAGAAAATAAAATATGGATTATCTACCTAACTATACTCTAACCTAAATGAGTGATATAAAAATATGGTAATTAATATCTAACAAATATCATCTAATTATGAACAGAAATTATAACAATAATACGTTTAAACTAAAATGAGAAATTAAAATTCTGTATATTATTAATCAATGTCATATGAGAGTAACTTAAAATAATTAATGCTTTAATGGTATAAAGTTCATAAGAATGTCTCGTTGAACAATCCTGAGAAATACAGAGTTCCATTCACGACTTATGCAATGTCAATTCCGTGAATTTACGAACTGTTCATGAAATAGAATTATAGTAAGGTTTAATTCCGCTTCATCGAATCCCAAGAAGTAAGTAGACACCCTGGACGGTGTAAGTATCAATAGTCCAATACATATTCGATTGCGTAGAGCGGGTAGAATGCACTATATCAAGTGTTAGATCTCCACGGACACAATAGAAAGTCCATGAAGCGAAAATGAAAAACCAGCATCGGCCATCAAAATAAGTTGAATTGACTTCTGTAGATTCAAATGATGAATCGTACGTAAAAAGGATCATTGAAACGATAGTCTGTGAAGTCTCAATAGACAAGGGGTACGAACGTGCGATTCATCAACGCTAATGTGTGCAGTGTAGAAAGCCGGAGTACAACATCGTAAATTCCTCGAATTATGTATAATTAAATTGGTATCATTTACCTTTGAGTAGTTGCAAATACGTTCTGTGAAATTGGTATCTTGTACCGTTGAATAGTATCAAATATGTTCATTGAAATTGGTATCTTGTACCGGTGAATAGTTGTAAATATGTTCATTGAAATTTGTATCTTGTGCCGTTGAAGAGTTGCAAATACGTTCTTTGAAAGTGGTATCCTGTACCTTGAATTCTGGATATGGAACTAATTCGTGATCACTATTAGAATTCATCTTAGTCAAAATATATTCAGAAACAAATTGTGGTAGATTTGACTTGTAATGATTGTTGAACGAATCGATTATCGAAAATACGGAGATGATTTCCAATGGTCATGGAGATATTGACGTACGTTCAATAAGTATAGTCATCTACAAAGTGCAGGTTGGTGTAAAAATCGATAATCGAACGTCAGTATAATTTGACAATGTTAATCGTAATTTCAAACAATGATGTCATAGGAAGAGTCAACGAAGTGCTGTGCATTAACCAAGGAACAGAATGTCCGATAAGCACAGTCATGTAAGTAGTATATGTTCCTGGCATTATAACTCGTCATCGTTTGTGGAAGACGGATTGCGAGATAATGAATCAGCCACAACATTCTCTGACCCTGGAATTGATTCAATCGTAAAGTTGAAAGGCTGAAGTAAAATTGCAAATCTTGCTAACTTAGGACTTTATGATTGGCGCGTCGAAGAGCAGCCACAGCCTTCTGGTCAGTCTGTATAACAAATGGTGCGCCCAGCAAGAACCGTTCTAGTTTTTGAATCGACCAGACCACTGCTAGCAGTTCCTTATCTATGACGGAATACTTTTTTTCGGTCTTGGTGAGCTTTCTCGAGATAAAAAGTGTAGGGTGCAACATGCCGTGATGGTATAGAAGGAGACTAGCGCCCAATCCGAAGTTACTGGCATCTGCACGAAGAACATAAATTTTAGTAATATCTGGTAACTTCAAAATAGGAAGTTTAGAAAAAATATGTAATATTTTCTGAAACGCGGTATTACATTGATCAGTCCATCTTATCCTTGTAGGCATGCCTTTTTGCAGGAGTGAGGACAATACAGAAGTGATAGTAGACAAGTTGGGGATAAATCTACTGTAATATTGGACTAAGCCTAACAAACTTCGAACCTGTTTCTTAGTATTAGGGATAGATAAATTAAGGATTTTTGAAACATTCTGAGGTATGGTCTGAATACGACCTGAACCAATGGTATGACCAAGGAAAGTAATTTCCTTAAAAGCAATTTGTACTTTCGTAGGTCTTGCAGTTAAAGAGTGTAATCGTAAAGTATCTAATAAGGAACTAAGCCCTACGAAATGCTCTTCAAATGAAGAGCTAAACAAGCAGATATCATCAATGTACGTAGTGACATCTGATCTATGTCCCAATATTTTCCGCATCATGCGAATAAATGTTTCGGGTGCATTCATAAACCCAAAAGGCATGACGTTCCACTGGTATAGACCACGTGGAGTCGAAAACGCAGTAAGATGTTTGGCTTGATCCGTTAACGGAATCTGCCAATATCCCTTTGTGAGATCTATTTTTGTGAATAAGGTAGCTGTAGCTAGACGAGTAAGTAAGTCGTCAATAAGTGGATGTGGTTCACTATCAGAAATTGTCTTAGCATTTAATTTTCTATAATCCACACATAATCTAATGTTGTTATTTTTTTCGTACAATAACAAGTGGAGAGGAATATGGAGAGTTGCTATTCTCGATTATTCGTAGACTTAACATTTGTTCAAGTTCTTGAGTTGTCTTACTTTGGTAATGAATTGGAACTGGATACGGACCTAGACGAATAGGAACATCATCTGTGAGGATGATATCGTGACAGATCACCGATGTTCGACCACGCAAATCAGTCAGAACATCAGAAAAAGATTCTAAAAGATTAGAGATCTGTCGATGTTGTTGTGAGGTTATAGAAGGAGAAATAGATACATCTCGCCAAGATTCTGTAGCATTGAGAGTAGGTAAAGGAAATGACATGTGAATATCAGGAAAAGAAGATTCCTCCTCCTGAATTACAGAAAGACTCGAATAATGACAAGAAGTAACTACATTGTCATCAAGATCATGAAACATTGGTTGCAAATGCTCAGGACGAGTATGAAACTCCGTAAGCATGTTAATATGAAATATTTTCTTGTGACCCCTAATATCTAAAATGTAGTCAACATCGGAAATCCTATCCATCACTTTAAATGGTCCATTTACGCAATGAGTAGCGTATTGTCTTTCCGTGGAAGCAAAACAAAAGCTTCATCGCCTGGAAACAGTTGACGGAGACGACTATTTTTGTTTTGAAACAGACGTGATTTGTATTTGGCAGCCTCTGACGAAGCTGTCGCCAACTGACAAGAGTCAACAATTTTTTTACGTAAGTTAATTACATACTCATATGATGACTGTGTGTCCTGAGTCATCTCAGCGTCTACAAGGAGATCTTTAATTAGACCCATGGGACCCCTTGGTGGAGCACCAAAAACGAGCTCAAAGGGAGAGAACACGGTCTGTTCGTGTGGCACTTCTCGGTATGCGAACAGAACGGCCGGAAGGACCCGGTCTCAATCTTGAGGATACTTAATCTTAACCTTGTGCAACAGTTGTTTGAGAGTTCTGTTGAGCCTCTCCACGGAACCATTGCTCATGGGGTGATATATGCTCCTTAGACTTCTACCTATATTAAGAGTCGTCATAATCGATGTCATGGTGTCAGAGACAAATCGAGACCCATGATCTGAAAGAAGTTTCCTAGGAAAACCTGTTCTCGAAAAGATCAGAAGACGTGCATCTGCTACGTCAGATGTAGTAGTATTTTTAAGAGGGATGGCTTCCGGCCATCGAGTGCACAAATCAATGCACGTGAGGACAAACCTGTGACCTCTGGCAGAAGGTAGTAAAGGACCAATAATGTCTATGGCCATCTTGTCAAAAGAACGGACCGAGATGTCACATGCCTGGATTGGAGCAGTATGAAACGCTCCTCGAGACTTGACTTCCTGGCAGGTACTGCAGGAACATACGTATAACGATACGTCTCGGGAAACCCCAGGCCAAAAGAATGACGATAGCACTCTAGAACGAGTACGAGAGTAACCCATATGACTCTCGCAGTGTGAGTCATGTGCGCGTCTTAAGACATATAGTCTCAAAGCAAGAGGAACCATTACCTGCTGTTTGACATTAGAATGATTGTCGTAAATTTATTTTGAGAGAAAAGAGTCTTAGAAATAGTGGTCCGGTTTAGAGTGGAAAATGATGATGGAAAGCTCAGTGATAGAAAATGTAGAGATTTAATAGTTGCTTCACAACGTGCTGGAGAAGAGTACAGACAGACTTATTTACGACAAATCGCTTCTCTCAATCTTCTCTTCCGCTCTCCTGGTCAAACGATTATTTGCCAGTTTTCCAGACTCGCATCTGCGCTCACCGATTTGGTGTTTTTCACACACACAGACGATGTAGATACAAACTATATTGAACGAATAGGGGAAAAGTTGGGCTTTGGGTATATCCAACACACAGAACTAAATGAGTTTATGTGATTTTATTCACTTTAAACATCAATCACTAAAAATATCATATATTACATAAATTATCATAAGTACACAAATGCAAATAACAAGTTTGGAAGGGGTGAAGAAGATTGGTATCGACTAAGCCCTTCCCGCTTATTAGACAAAGATAAACCCAGTCCAAAGATAGATAATATCAGGAACATAGGTACGTTAACCTAACAGTGAAGTCAATTACTCTGAAAGAGGTGTTACAAAATTAGGTATAGGTGATAGAAAAAAACCTGTTCTTCCCAGCTGTTCTTCCCTTTGCTAAGCAAATGGAAAGGAGGTGGTTTTAAACAGAGTTAACAAATTATCAACTATCCCACTTAAAGGAACAATGTAGGGTATACAGAAAAGATATATATTACCAGGTAAGCCAGTTAACAAAATGGTCACACAAAAGAATTAATTTCCTGTCATTCATACACGCGCTAGCAAAGGCCTTCACTCATCTTGCTCTCACTTACCGATTGTGAAAAAATCTTGCACTCCATAGAATAACACAACAGCAGTTACACCTCAAACTAAATGTATGAGTGTTTGTTCAAGTTCTAGCCCCAGATTAGCGGGTAGGCGGTCAGCACATAAAAGGATCCCGTAATCGCTGGAAAATGAATCTGTAGTTGTGTCTCTTTTCTTAATAACAGTTTCTATGGGAGGGCACGGTCTCTGATACCGGGGTGAGGATGGTGTGGTCTATTTGACTATGCCACTGATAATAAAATTCTTACGCGTGCTGGTACACTTTATCCGTGAGGTATGGTTTAAGCCCAGTGAGAAAACTAGTCACATCACTGTTCAGGAAATTATGAATTATCTCTCTGTGTCAGTAAACTAACAAAGCTCGGGCCAGTGTTCTTCTTCCCGTTACGACTTAAGTTGTTTGATGGTGCGTTAAATTTGTCTTTGGATGTGCTTTCTTTGCTATAAGTTAGATAGCGGAATTCCAAACATAGAATCGCCTCAAAGATTAAAAATTTACACAGTCTCAACAAGTTCTGCGTCAGGGGAACTCTACACACTGTTTATGCTTTGCCTTGCTTAGATTGATTTCTTTATTGCTTTCTTAATGCTGGGATCGCACAGGTTACGATCACTCTGTATGAAAGAAAAAAAGACATGTAATATACCGAAAACAAATAACCTTCTAAAGCGCGATGAATTTCCCGTTAAGCCTGTAATACACTCGAGTATTTAATTATGTATTTAATAAACACTGCGCGAATTCTAGTGGTTAAAAACCCACATCTATAAAACTAGGACTTAACCGAATTTATTAATTATAAATTCCTTCTCGACTTTAAAAGTTAATTTAAGCATCTATTATCTTTTGAAATAATATAATAGATAGATCATTATATTTACAACTGGAACTATTGAGATGGTTTAATTTAATAGATTTAAATTAACACAAAATCCATTGAAATAGAATGACTGAACTAGACCACTGATCACTTTACACAATATATATTACCGCTCCGCACAGAATAGAAAACACTGCAAATATATATATAAAATCCAGGGGAAAATCTATAACAAGATTTCAATAAAGCTAGTGCTTCTGTAAAGGTCTGGCCAGCGAGTGATAACGTGTCTAGTTCTTCACGGTCTATTTAGCTAAAATGGAATGTAAGTTGAGTGGGACATGATAAACTTGACAGCTTATTTGATCTCACGAACTTTTGGGGATCTGACCGCCAAATCAAGAGAAGAAACCGCACCCTGGTCTTTGTATCTCCGTTCGCTGCTACCCGTTTCGCTTTCCCCCGTTCGCTCGGTTCCTCGATTGACACCGAGACGCGAAATTAGCGGCAAGCAACTGCGTCTCGTATCAGGGACCACTACTGTCTTTGATAACGCCGATAGTCTCCCCTAAAACCCCTCGGTCTGTCTCTTTGATCTCGTGCCGCCTACTAAATGAGTCCCGGTGGAATGCGTTCTGGCAAACGAAAAGTTACAACAAATGTTCAGGTGTTCTAATGTTATGAAAAGCTAAAAGTCCCTTTAAATCATCCATCATATCAGGGAGAATTCACTTGTCAAACTAGACGTACGTCACAATGATCCATAGAGTTTCTAAGCAATATGTCATTTTTAATAGTAAACCAATGTTTACGACTGGCATTGAACTCACTGCAATCATTATTTTTGATCAAGGCAAAAAATTTTTTAATGAGTTGTCTTCTCTTTGTTTTGTGGCGAATGGCACTCTATCTATCACTGGCTGGACTTCAGTGTCAGTCTGAGTAACTGTGTCAGGTTCTGAACTATATCCATTCTCCAAAGCTTGAGCCTTGGCTCGTGTCGTAACTGCATTGGCAATCAATAAATTTTTTCTTTCCCAATCCTCAATTTCCTCTGGTGTGCAGTCTTTACTCTCATGAATACGACCAACTGTGATGTCAGCTACTGTATTCTGCAACAAACATACCTTAACTTTACCTGAACAGAAAGTTGTGTGTATATCAGTAATAGCTGTGGGATAGTACTCAATGGTACGTCCAAAAGTAATACACTTCACACTTTTACCAGTAGAACAACTTGGGTGGACGAGCGACTGTCTAATGCCTATAGTCGTAGATCCTGAATCCCTTAAAACTGATACCATAGTACCATTGACCAAACCTTTGTTAAATATCAAAGTCTCTGTACCATCATTAGCGGAGAGACTAACGGCTGGGAGAGGGTGTCCACACTTCAAAACTGTAGGGCTGTCCTTCTGAATAATAGTTAGGCATTCTGGGTAACTATTTGCCACATCTAAGTCAAATGAACAGCATGCAGACGAATGCACCTGGTTATTAGAGACTTAACTACCCAAGTGTACACTGCTAGTCAGTGCCGCCCCTGCATTATGTTCGAACCTCTGTGGTCCACGTGAATGAGAGCGTTGTCTTTGGCGATCAACAGAATTATTTTGATGTCTGCCACTTTGACTATTATTCCTGTTTTTATAATATTGATTTGTATTACTCCAATTATTATTGTTATGAGGAATAAAACTACCTTGTTTCCTCCAGTTTGAACCTTGTTGGAAATTGCTATTATTTCTATATTGAGCGCTATGACATGCACTTAATTGAATTGGTCAGTGATTGCATGCAATATATACAGTTCTGAGTGCAGAAACAATTTTAAAAATTAAAAAAACTCGTTGTATTTATCAATATGTAAAATTCAATATGGAAAACTGTTTTAGGAGTTAACCACTTTCATTTTAAAGTAAGGTTATTTTTACATAATGTAGGAAAGTTTCAGTTGCTTCTAATTACGAATAGAGTTCTGCTCACAATTTGAAATGTGTTGGCAATTACTTTAAATTTTACGTTCAGCTTTATTTTAGACTTCAATAGTTCTCATGTCATTCAATGCTAGTTCCTTTCTTTGAACATCCCTACAAAGCCGCGGTTAAACGTAGCAGCCCTCTGTGGGATTTTGCCATATTTTGCATGTTAATTGGGTTATACGTGATAGCAGAAAGGATTACAGACTTCTTCGCTTGTTGTTGCATCATAACAGCCCATTACCGTGGGTACTTCACGTTAACACTCATAAATGCCTCACACTAGCAGGCAAGTTGAGATAAGATTCGCAATAAAACTTTATTAATACTATATGACGATATTTGTGAATGTCCTTCTACATTCTTTGTTCTCTCCTGCATTATCAACTTATTTCTTCATTTTCTTCACTCATCGTCCTATTATTTGGCATATTTTATGCACCTACATTCTTGTCAAGTCACTCCCAGACTTGTTTACGTTTCACCATGTGAATAGTAGTATTACACGGCTAATTAGACAGGTCAGCAGATAATACCTTTATCACTTAAGTCGTCTAGTAACCTTTGATAGAGACGGTCATTGTTGACACAAGGTAGTTTAGCACGATCGACAGAAAGAAAGTCACATTGTCAGTCTGGGAAAGCCGTCTGAGTGATGTGCGAAAGCCCAGATGATGATGAGGTAATACTTCCACTGGACCATTTCTGTATCAATAATACACATAACCCGCCTGGGGAGATTATGGTGGGAAAGGTATTAGCCAGGAAATAAGTTCACCGATGCGTTTGTGAATTTGTACAAATGCATTCGGAAGTATTACTGACATATTTGAAAGAGGTCATGAGTTTAAATTTTACAATTCATATTTTAAAATACGCGGGGGATAGTAATGATTTAACACCCCGACCAACATAGTTCTAAAGAGACAGGATTAATCTAAATCGAGAGCCTGAAATAAACTTTAGCTCTCATTGGAAAGCTGGTCGGAAATACCATATGGAACAGGAGTGGAAATGTGATATATAATCTAACAAAGTCGGAGACACAAATCAGACTGCATAGTAACGTCATATTAGCAACTCCAAGGAGCCAAAGAGACACCGGACTAGAATTCCAAATTATAAGTGACAGACGAAGTATTTTGGCATCTTTGTAACTTATAAAAGAAAACCCGTATTTTTAAATACCAAGACTGGAGACTTAAGGAATCAGAGTACCCGTCATAACAGGGAAACTAAAATTTCCCCGACCAAGGGTTCGAAGCATCTAATCATAGTTATTGTGTCCATTCATCTGTGCCAGTAGATTGTGTTCCGAAAAAAGTTAATTTGGGTTCGTTGTTCAAAGCTACAAGACTGTTCGTAGTACCAGATCAGTCAAGAGCTGGGATTCGACACTGAGTGACCTTATCACAAAAGAATTGACGAAAACCACGGCAGCAGTACTCACTTAGACCAAGCTAAGTTCTTATTAAAGGAGACAGCAAAAGGACATTTTTATAACTTCTCTAACAAGTCTCCATGAAGACAATTTTTTAACTAAAGTTCACCCATCATATAATATTTATTTTAAACTGTTAAAGAATAACTGATTATTAAATTTCTTATATGCTATTTTACAAATTCATAGTTGATTCAGTTATTATAGATATGAGAGCGCATGTATGATCGAGAATCTTATATATATATATATATATATATATATATATATATATATATATATATATATATATATATATATATATATATATATATAGATATATATATATATATATATATATATATATATATATATATATATATATATATATATATATATATATATATATATATATATATATATATATATATATATATATATATATATATATATATATATATATATATATATATATATATATATATATATATATATATATATATATATATATATATATATATATATATATATATATATATATATATATATATATATATATATATATATATATATATATATATATATATATATATATATATATATATATATATAATACACACATACACATACATATAAACACATATATACACACACAGCTACATACATACATACATACATACATACATACATACATACACACATACATACATACATACATACATATGCATATATGCATACATACATACATACATACATACATACATACATCTAGTGGCACACTACCGAGTCTCCTCGACCAAAGAAGGTTCGAATGAGCAAATCGATGCTCATTGTCTTTTTTGACTCTAAAGGTGTTGTCCATAAGGAGTTTGTACCACCTGGACAAACGGTCAACGCTGCATTTTACGTGGCAGTGCTTAAACGGCTAAAGAACAGAGTCGCGCGCGTCCGCCCGGAGATGGCCAACACCTGGGTTATTCACCACGACAATGCGCCGGCTCATGCGTCCCTGTTAGTGAGAGAGTTTCTGGCGAAACAAACAGTGACAACGCTGCCTCAACCTCCCTACAGCCCGGACTTGGCCCCGGCCGACTTCTTTTTGTTTCCCCGGCTCAAATCCAGCTTGAAAGGACACCATTTTGGGACTGTTAAAAACGTGCAAGCTGCCGTGACGAGTGCTTTCAAAGAGATCTCCGTTCAAGACTTCCAGGCGAGCTACGACGCGTGGCAAAACCGCTGGCAACGGTGTATTGATGCTCAAGGATGTTATTTCGAAGAATTTTAAGTGTATGTAAGCATTTCTTGAAATAAACCAATTTTATGTAATCAGTCTCATTACTTTCCGGACAGACCTTGTATATATATATATATATATATATATATATATATATATATATATATATATATATATATATATATATATATATATATATATATATATATATATATATATATATATATATATATATATATATATATATATATAAAGAAAAATTGGCTTTAACATTTGCTTTCGTACAAATAAACTGAATCAACTATTATTGTTTAGTTTAAAATAATATACAACTAATTTAATAGTCAATTAGTTCAACAAGTTAAAATAAGGATTAAAAGGGGTGAAAGTTATATTAAATTTTTCCTCATTGAGGTTTTGGTAGGGCGTGAATAATACTGTCTGTATTTTTGCTGAAGCCTGTTACACACAACTTAACTCCAGATGAGTCCCGCAGCCGTGGTTTCCGTCACTTCTTTTTGGTGATGAGTACACTACTCTACACAATTCGTCCACTGTAGGCGGTTGGTGGTGATACTCTTCTCTCACACTATCCTCTTTCTTCAGGCTTGTAGGAGGTGTTTAATTGACGCTGCGATGCAGTCTGTCTGTGTTGTGTTGTGACTCCGAGTTAGATTATATCTCACAATCCTTAGTTTCAAATCTCAGCTGTGTTTCCGCCGAAAGTTCCAATCAAATCATAGTAGATTCTGGCGAACCAATCCAATCTATTTAGCACTGTTTGGGTGGGGAAATTTATCATTACTTATCCCACGCGCATGTGAAAATATTAAATTTAATATACATGAGTGGCCTCTTAAACAGTGATGTCATATCGTTACCTAAGACTTCCGGCGCACCTCTGTTTATCAGAATAATCTGCGTGCCTGCGCCAGACAGATGTACGGACAGCCCGTGTGATCTTCTTTCATCTGATCACAAGCCGGCTTGTATCAACACGATCAGCCGCTTCCCAATGGGGTCAAATGTTTGACGAACACGTTACCACAGGTGTTCAGACGGATTAGGCGATAAAATATTATCACTGGCCGGGTCACCAAACCTGGCGAATCGTAACAACAGTCTGGGAGTGGAGTGTGAAACAATAAGATACGCATTATAATATAATATAATAGCCCCTTCAGTCATAACTGACTATGGGAATGCGCCCCTGAGGTGACAGCCCTCAGCTGCTTATTTTCCTGGTGCTCCTTTCGACGTTTTCTCCTCACCTCTGCTTCTTGTGTGAGCCTCTCTTCGCCCAATCTGAGGTGGCGCCGTAAATAGCATCGCCACTTAGTGCGATCGGCAGCTTCATCCTCCCATGTTGCTGGATCCATGTCCAGTGCCCTCATATCTCTCTTGCACACATCTTTGAACCTCAGCTGTGGTCGCCCAACTGTTCTCTTGCCATCTGCTAATTGTCCGTAGAAGATATCTTTTGGGATGCGACCATCTTCCATGCGGCGAACATGGCCAAGCCAGCGAAGTCTGCGCTGTCTAAGAAGCGTATACATACTTTGAAGGCCAGCACGTGACAACACCTCGACATTTGTCACTTTATCTTTCCACGAGATGCCGAGGATGCGGCGTAGACACCGCAAATGGAAGGTATTGAGTCTTCTTTCTTGCTTAGCATAGGTCGTCCAGGTCTCGCTGCCATATAGGAGTGTGCTGGTGACGCAGGCATTATATACCGCAGCTTTGGTCTTCATTGCGAGTTTAGAGTTTCCCCAAACACGCGATGTGAGGCGGGCAAAGGTAGCTGCAGCTTTGCCAATGCGGCTGTCGATTTCTGTATCCAGTGAGAGTTTGTCATTGATGGTAGACCCTAGGTATGTGAAGTGGTGCACCACTGCCAATTCATAGTTATCGATAGTGATAACTGGTGCAGCACCCACATCCTGACTCAGCACATTCGTTTTCTTTAGACTTATTGTGAGGCCAAAGTTCTTGCATGCTTTAGTGAAGCGATTCATCAAGCTCTGAAGCTCCTGTTGGCTTTGAGTGACGACTGCAGCATCATCAGCGAACAACATTACGCATTACTCCCATTGCAAATACTGCCATAGGGGAGTGGCGTGTTAGAGAATTCACCATGCTATGTCCAGCATAGAGCAAAATAGTAGAAATAACGAATGAAAAGGCATGATTTATGCCAAATAAAAGCGATGAGTGAGAAAAACGTCACAATATCACTGTCACTCATTTTGTGTTGCACAATTCACCGACTTTTCTTCGTTGATTGTTACTATTTTCGGGAGAGTACATATAAGGGAAACAATACAATTAATGTCTAACTTTCAACCACAGTTGCATCCCTTAGATGTGACCGACGTACAAACAGCTAGAATTATGGAGTTTGATGATTGATATTATATATATCGGGTACGCTAAACATCAAGAAAGAAGACCTGGCAGAACACCTTAAGAGATCCAGTTACACGCCCATTGAGGAATATTGGGAATATGGTGTTAGGCCCATATTTTCTTGACCATCGACACACTAGGAGTGACTTGGTCAACATCATGCCGGCCGCCTTAACCTTCCCAGAGTTGCTCTGGGACCCAGTTCGGGCTGGGTCGACCCAGGAGCCGTTTGCGGCCTAAAAAAATCCCACCCCATCTGGGGATCGAACCATAGACCACTGAGCTAGGAAGCCAGTACACTAACCACTATGCTACCGCGGCTCCCACTTGTAAATACAGTAAACACGTGTTTATTTCTACATTACAACATTCTCGTACGTAACATTTTATTGGGTAGTGTTTTGCAGTACCAATACAGTAAAATAAAAAATTCTGCCGTGCACCCATTGAAACCACGTGTATCCTATGGGACACGCGAACCACACTTTGGTATACACTGCAACTAGATTATACCGTTTGGAGTACCATTAGAAAGAAAGGAAGTCCTCCTTTTTGTGAAATATGATTCAGTCGTGAAACCGTACTTTACAGCATTGTGAATCCCCAAACCGCGGCCACATAACGTGAATTATTTCACGCGTGCATAGAGAAAATATCACCCAAAAAAAAAAAAAAAAAAAACGCAGGGAAGGAAAGACGCGACGAGTGAGTAAAAGGCGACAGTAGTATATTGCCAGTGCTACAGTCAGAGAGTGGTGGAGGTTCCCAGGCCGTGTACGTTGTGCAGGAATCGAGCAGACTGCCAGGGTATGACATGAGAGAGCGTGAGCCGTGGGGAAGAATGTGGAAGGACAGATGGTTATAGAGTGAAGAGACGTGTGTTCTGAAGTAATGTTGGACGGAAAGGAGTAAGCGATAGATTCACATTTTACACTTGCATTCTAAGGAGTAATGAAGGTACACTTTGAGATTTAAAAAAACAAATATGTTTCTCTGGAAGTGTCTGTGAAATAGATTCATACTCGTGAATTCAGCTGCCGTGAACTATTTTCGTGTTCTTTCTGGAAGTGCAGACGATAAATATAACTTACCCAGGAAGTAAGTGTTCTGTTTATATGAAGTGTGTGTAACAAAATAACAAACAGTAATAATGACATTTCCAGGTATCTAATAAGTGTTAGTATTCACAGTGATTAAAAATTCACTTCCTATTTTAAAACTATTATTTCTTCACTACTTTCCAAATTTATATAATTTATATAAAACAGCTCTAAAATAAAGAGAATTGATTGTTATTTTATTAAATGAAATCGTATTTTACATTAACATTACAAGTCGACGTCAAATCTAGTTTGTTCCACAAATGATTGTATAGCGGGCAGTCATTTTTGCTGTTTCATTAAACGTCATTTTTTTTTTTTTTTTTTGGTTATTTTAGATTTTATTTTGTTTCTGGGAATAACAAATGAAACATAAAAACAAGATGTAATTGTCAAATAACAGTTATTATTCCGTGTTGTGACATTTATTCAGTGTATATCCAATGGGTACAGGTGAAGATATACAAAATTAAAAATAAGACATAGCTTTGTAATCACCATATAGATATTGTTCATATGTTGTTCAACTGTTATTCCTTATTTTTGTGGATGGTGGAATGTGTGAGCCAGTATAATTTAGAAATACTGTATATTTCTATTTTAAGGTCATTTCCCCCATTTCCCCTTTCACCTCACCCCCCCCCCCCTCTTTCCCCCACGGAGCATGTAGCCAACGCTGTTGATAACGTCCCCCTCTAGGAAGCAAGTATCAGAGCACTAACACGTTCCCTCAGCAATTTTGTTGTTGTTCTGTAACAACTTATTCTAAAGGATGCGGTGGCCAGTTCCATGCACAACCTCATATTTGTCACCTCCTACGACATGCTTGAGACAGCAGTAGTCTAATTATGTCCATGTCGCCCCAGAGCCCCCACCCCCCCCCCCCCCCCCCCTCCTGGCCCCAGGGACTACCCAGGACATTTCAGTTCATCACAGACATTTCATTTTTGTTCTAAATAAACTTATTACATGACTGTCAGAAAATAGGGAAACAAAGTTGCAGTCTCGCGAAAGAAAACGCGCTAGAACAGGGGTTCTCAACCTATTTTTCCTCATGGCCCCTTTCTGAGCCTCATTTACCTCTGCGCCCCCCCCCCTTCCCTCCCCAGTCGTTGGTTAGTTGGAAAAAAGATACTTTACGATCTTACTGTAGCCCACTAGAAATATGGCATAGTCCACGTAGAGAACCACTGTGTTCGGGAATCGGAATCCATACAGCAGAACGACGTCAATGTTGACGTCAAACACCACACAATGTACACCAACTTCCACAAGTCTGCTTCGTCTTTTCCCCTTCTGCTCCTTATGGAGCAAGGAGTCTCCACTGCTGCTGGTCCTGCCTTTGCAGGAAGCCTGCATCTAAACATGCATGTGCTCCTGCAGCTGTGGTTTCTGTAACAACTTGTTTTACGTGATGAGGTTGTCAACCACATGCACAACCTCGTTTTTAGTTGCAACTTACGAGATGCCTGAGGCAGCACTTCTTTTCTTACTTTCTCTCCCCAGACCCTCCCTCCACCCCCGAGAACTGGTTGACGCATTGCAAGAAATACGTGTGTAAAGTTTCTTTTCTTCTTTCCACTCTGTAAAATGTCAGTCTGTATGCTCTGTAAGGAAGAGTGGTGTGTTGTTGAGATCAGGCATGCTCCAGTCTACCCAGCTGTAAATGGGTAACTCACCCTAGTCCTGAGTTAGGGAAGGCAAAGGCTCCAGGGGAAGCAGGCCCTAAACTTGGTCACTTCAACCGACGCAGGATGGTGTATGTATGAAGTAGAAGTGTAGAGTGTGATTACCGCGAATGGTGTACTGTTCGTGTGCTGACCAATATAACCACTCATACACTTGTGTCTACAAGGCACCAATGCAGACTGCTGGAATCTTTGTTTACTCAATTTATTCAGACGTACACACTGGGACATACGAGTACATCATGGTATGTTGACATATCAATTTGTAGGTATACATAGCAGATCTGAAGTCATGACACATGCAGAAATAATGGGCAGTACATCAAAAGTTCAATGTCATTATATATTATGGCCGCATCCCCCTATCTGACTAAACGCGTCAGTGAAGGCAGATCGATAAATAACTAAAGTTACTTGACGTCCATAGTTTGTAGTATATATTATGAAACCACGAAAGGGGGTTTCTAGCAAGATTGAGATCTCCCTGTCACTGTCCGATAATAGGATAAATAATCTGTTCTCTTGGCAGTGATCAAAACATATGATGACCGAAATCTAACATGGCTGCCTCCCTGAGTTGTCGTTCACTCATTCATAGGAAGGAGAATATAAGCCAGAGTTAATTTATAATGGGTATATAAATGATTTCATAAATGTTTCCATACAGCTCTACGGTGATCAGGTTAATTCACGTAGCCATAACCGCTGTAGGAAAGTCTGTCATCTTTGTCGATACAAAACACGACCCTAGCGATACGAAGCACAATGTTCCATCTAGGTCGAATCGACATGAGATCATCAAAATAGGGTCTGGCAATACATGGAGTCCGAATTATACATTGTACCGTACCTTAGGAGAGTCTCTAACATAAACTATAGTAGAGATACCATCTCCTTTAGAAGAAAACCACTTCCTGAATCATATTTCCTTAAGAATCTACCAGCCCTTTGAAAAATGCGTACCCGCCATTATCACGGTACATCGGAACTCCTCACGACTTGTCAAGACAACTCATACTTCCGCTAGACCGGAATAACAAGAATCTAGTCCCGCCTACCCATCCAAAATATACAATATAGGACTGATTCTACTTGTACTAATAATATGTAATACATATGAATTCAGGCCATAAACACAATAAGCAAATTAATATATTTTCTGGCCCTAAAAAATAAGTACAAACGTAAGCGCAATATCCTTGCGCCGGATCCATATCCAGAACGATTACTCCTATAATCAAAAGTGTGAATCAAACATGGATTCTCTCGCTTTTACCATAGACAGCATTTTCATACACAAATGAATGAATGTCTATATTTTCCCCATATTAAATAGCCATATCGATTTTTGTAATATGTGCGTCAAAATATGCACGCAACAACGTGCAAATAAACTTTTAAGACATACAAATAATGCTTACATAGGGGGGGGGGGGGGGGGGGGGAGGGCAAGCTTTTTATTTCCACTGGCTTGAAATCCTTTAAGCACTAAGGTAATAGAGCCTGTTTTTCTTGTTTCTCTCATCTTAATAGTAAGCACAGAACCACTTTTTCAGCTAGACCACAAGATTTTTTTAATTTGGACTTGCGCCCTAATTTAACTGACGAGTCCTTGTGAAAACGAGGCAAAACTCCTTTAACCCCCACGCCCCCCCCCCCCCCCCCCCCCCCCCCCCCCCTCCCCCCCCCCCCCCCCTCCCCCAACCCCCACCCCCAACCCCCACACCCCCACCCCCCCCCAAAAAAAAAGAACCCACTACAGCTGACCTCTTTGAAGGAAGCCTGCCTTAAAGCCCTTCATGTGTTCGTACAGGTGTGGTTGTTTAAGCAATTTGGTTTGCATTATGACGTTGCTGGCCCCAATCACAAATGCAGAACGTCGCCTCTTAACGACATCCAAGGTACCAGCTGGCATACCCTTTCTGTGTTTGCTTCGAGACCTCGGCAACTGCACGGGACCAAAACCGTATGGCAGCTCGAAGTGTTTTGAAAACAGTACTTCATTTCAGCATGTCTTGTTAAAATTGTCTGGCAAGCTGCTGACGTCAGTAAAATGGAAACGGACTTGAAGGGGATAAGGTGATACAGAACAGGAAGGTTTAGCCTGAATTTGTTGAACTCTGTGCTCCTCAGGGAGTAATGGATAATGATGATAATGATGTTAATGTCAGTTCAGTTCATCACCCTACAGATCCTCAAGGAAAATAGTCCTGCAACAAACCTGCGCCAAGTCTTCCTCTCCCGTGCCATCAACTCAAGGTCTTTCTATGTCTTCATTCCTTTCATGCATGTCTGAGGTCTCCCTTACATCTATCACCCTGGGGAATTCCTGAACAAGTACTGATTTGTAATACTATTAATAGGTTTCCTCAGTGTGTGTCCTATCCATCACCAGCGTCTTCTTCTCATCTCTTGTTCCATTGACAATTGTCTTGTTCGTGTCATCAGCTCTACATTAGTGATCTTGTCATACCATTTCATACTTCTTTACTACTTTCATTCATTTATGAAAGTATGTTGCTTCGCAGTTATTGTGTTTGTCTATTGATTTTAATATACATTTTTATAAGATGGGGTTTTCTACTGTTAAAATCATCCGTTGCTGTGTAAGAGGTTGTAGGAATGTGCTGTTCCCGTCAAAAAATGACAGTTAACTACTGGTTGTAGACATCATGTCACCGTGCCAAAAGTATTTATTACAGTAGCTATGTTAACTCTTATTACAGTACTTGTGTATTCTTTATATGGATGACAGTGAATTATTATTAATTTTTAAACCCTTGTGTTCGTTTTTGCGACGCTCATTTTACACTTTTACAAGGAAAACTTACAGGCAAGTTTCAAATCATTTTTGTCATGTACCGATTAACTGCCAGTGTAAAATAATTTTTTCTTCATGTACCGTTTAATCGCGAGTGTAAAATATCTTTTTCTTCACGTAACGTTTAATCGCGAGCGTAAAATAATTTTTTCTTCACGTAACGTTTAACCGCGAGTGTAAAATAATTGTTTCTTCGTGTACCGTTTAACCGCAAGTGTAAAATAATTTTTTCTTCACGTAACGTTTAACCGCGAGTGTCAAATCATTGTTTTCTTCATGTAACGTTGTTGTTTATGTTTTCTTTTGAATAACATGATGTTGCCATCTTATGTTTTTTTCCCCAATAAGATATTTTACTTCCTATGGCGAGACACGTCCTTTCAACCATTACGTCCGTAGGATATATAAGAGCGCAAATGCTATTTAAAAAAATTAGACTCACGTGCAGTCTTGATAAATACTAAGCCCTGAAAAGGACTGCTAGCATCTACCAGCTAGCACGATGAAGCTGTGATAAGGGCTAGTCCTAAAAGGAATTCAAACACGTGCAGCGGTGATTGTTGTTGTTGTTTAACTAGAGCTTCTCAGCATCTCGCTTTTTTACAACCAATACCAGGGTTGAAGACTCCTTGGTATTATCTACACTATAGATCTAGGTTTTTCCTGTGGCTTTTCTGCCATTCTGAAACGTGTTAAGTTGAAGTCATGAGCTCCAGTGTCTCCAGCTTGGCTTGCACTTAAAAGATCATCACTTTTGGTTCCAAGCTAGGAGGAAGGAGCGTGTGGAATACCGTGCATTCCCTTCCTTCCAGGGGGGCTCTCCGAGTATGCAGAGTTAAAATACTGTGCTCCCCCAAGGAATTGTCACGTCCTTTACAGAGCCACTTCTCAGCTCCCCTGCCCCTCATGGGCCCATAGTGAGATCCTCTTGCATGCAGCCAACCAGGTACAAAAGCCAGAGTTATGTCTGGGGCTCCAAGCTTAGCGTGCAATGCTAGGCTCTCAACAAGTTTCACCACAGGGAGAATCCCTAAAAGCGTGTTGATGACTTCAAGAGTCGATGAGGATGTAATTAGCCTAACAGACAGAGGTTCACTTCTACATCTATATACTATAGCATTGTGCTTATCTCGTTGTCATATAAAGATGACTCCAGATATGCCTCCATGCATCACAGCATTGATAATTACTAAGCCATGAAAAGGACTACTGCCAACTAACGGCTTGCGTGATGAAGCATGATAAAGGCCTGACATGGCTAGTCCTGATAAAGACTGCTAGCAGTTATAGCAATGATAAATACTACATGTAAAAGGTCAAGGTAGCTCCATAGCAGATACAGCCGTAGGGGATTGAAGTGTTAGAGATTTCACTATTCTATGTCCCTGTTTGTGAGGTAGGGTAACCAGTTCTCGTCCGCTCGGCTTTTGCCTTCCCTAATTCAAAACAGAGTCCGGTATTCATTTACAGCTGGGTAGATTGGAGCTTGACGCTGCCAAGTTTCGATGCCGGAACCAGTAACTTTGCCCCGAGAGGCAAGCACTTTAACGACTTAACCAGTCGGAAGCTCTCATAAATTCTAAGCCCTCTCACAAGGATGATAGCATTAATGCGCTAGCATGATGGAGTCGTGATAAGGCTTACTCCTGATAAGGACATCTGGCTACGCCGACTGTGCTTCCACCCTTTTTTTTTTTTTTGTAAGTGAACATTATTACTTCCCCTCTTCATCTTTACTGAACCTTCAATGACTACTTGTGGTCTACTTTCATAGGTTCTTGTAGTAATCCGGGCATAATAGTGCTCATATGTGGAGTCCCCTGAGGATCATTAAGAAAGAAAATATATAAAGACTTGACAGGCAGAGTTCTTCATGAAGGACAACGTATATACATTTTTGAGATAAGAACTGGTTGCAAACGTTGTGTCTGTTGTCACAATTTCTCTTCCTACTGGATGTATATTGGGTTATGAAAACGTCGACCTCTGCTAACAGAAACGGAATCCAATGGACTAACCAAATAGCATGACGGTCTAGATTGTACCGATGTTCTGGTTCTTCTGTACCATAACGGTAATCAGATGCAAGAGAAAATAAAAATACTCAATGAAAGGTCACAGAAAATTTGGTCTGAAAATACACAGGGAGATAACTGAGATAATGAGAATAAAAGTGGGAAACGATAACAAGATTGAACTTAAACAAACATCACAACATGATGTAGAGATTACATATAGCTAAGCAGCAATATAGACACAGACAATGATATCAAAATAAGAATACAAAAGGCGAGAGGAGCATTCATTGTTTTAGGAAATATATGGAGATGACATGAAATCAATCAAGTCCAACACAAAAATAAGAATCTTTAATTTAAATGTCAAGTCAGTCCTATTGGATGGCTCTGAGACATGCAGAACAACAAAAACAACAAACAAATCGCCTCAGACTTTCATAAATGGGTGCTCGTGTGAAATAGACATATTGAAGTGGTATGACAAGGTGACAAATGTGGAACTGATGACAAGAACCAGACAAGAACCAGACAAGAACCAGACAAGAACCAGACAAGAACCAGACAAGTGCCAGACAAGAACCAGACAAGAATCAGACAAGAACCAGACAAGAACCAGACAATTGCCAGTGGAACAAGAGATGAGTACAAGATGCTGGCGATGGATAGGACACACATTGAGGAAACCTGTTGATAGCATTACAAGGCAGTCCTTGTTCTGGAAACCCCCGGGTAAGAAAGATAGAGTGATACCAAAAGAGTGATACATGAAGATGATAACTGAACACGGACTTCATAATCCAATTGTCTAATGCTAGCCAAACATGACATCTACTCCAGAACGACAATAGCTTAATCTCTCATCAACTGACTTCCCTAGAAGAAGTAAACGCTGAAATTGAACGTGGTGAAATATCCTGTTCTGTTTTTGACCTTCTTATAAACGTTGTTTATCAACAATCAGCAAGAAAATCCCCGGAGGCTACAGAGATG
This sequence comes from Oreohelix idahoensis, assembly GCA_024509875.1. NCBI lineage: Eukaryota > Metazoa > Mollusca > Gastropoda > Stylommatophora > Oreohelicidae > Oreohelix > Oreohelix idahoensis. Next base: position 413,230 of record JAMPIV010018254.1, on the reverse strand, counting down.
TAGATTTACAGACGAATGTTAAGAACACCACGAACAGCTAAAAATAGAAATGGGGATGTCCTGACAAACACCAGCACACCAAGGAAGCTTATAACTCACAATAGAAAGAAACAATCCACTTTATTTGGGCATGTTATGAGAAGAGGACGTCTGGAATACGACAATAGAAAGAAACAATCCACTTTATTTGGGCAATGTTATGAGAAGAGGACGTCTGGAATACGACAATAGAAAGAAACAATCCACTTTATTTGGGCAATGTTATGAGAAGAGGACGTCTGGAATACGACAATAGAAAGAAACAATCCACTTTATTTGGGCATGTTATGAGAAGAGGACGTCTGGAATACGACAATAGAAAGAAACAATCCACTTTATTTGGGCATGTTATGAGAAGAGGACGTCTGGAATACGACAATAGAAAGAAACAATCCACTTTATTTGGGCATGTTATGAGAAGAGGACTTCTGGAATACGACAATAGAAAGAAACAATCCACTTTATTTGGGCATGTTATTAGAAGAGGACGTCTGGAATATATGGTGACAATATACAGGAGACTGAAAAAAAAAAGAAAAAAGATACAGAGCGAAAAAGAGAGAAGATATACTGGACAGCTTGACATCGTGACATGGAAATAATTCAAGAACATAACTGATAAACATCACTAAAGACCGGAAGTTGTGTCCAGGCATAATATCCTACGCCAGCTGGCATAGTACGTGAAGAGAAGACCCTACTCCACCCTCTACGTGGTGGTCCTGGAAACAGGCTGCATCAAAGCAGTCTGGCTGAAAGAGTAGGGATCGAAGAGGGAAGGCTAACCCAGTCCCCAAAAATGCCATGCTGAAACCGGATGTGTCGGGCCGAAAGGCGCAAATATCGCAGCTTTGCTGTAAACGGCGACACAATGTTGTTACGGTGTTATTTTAAATGACGGCGTCTGCTGGGGTTTAGCCATGCGCAACGTTAGGGGTCATTAACATTTATAGAATATGTCGATATTTTACGGTATACTGAACGCGAAATATATGCGGAGATTATGACGCATTCGCGTTGGGAAGGTCACGCTGGGTGACTTGGTTACATGGCCCTTGTTACGCTATCCGTCAAGCAAGAAGGTCGTGTCTTGTATTTCTTCCAAGGAAAAAAGGCTGAGTATATAGCCTATATTATATATATAAATCGATGTAGAACTCGGGGTCAGTTCGGTTATTAATATAAGTATGAGATTAATTAAATTAACTAAATGATGGAAGGAGAATCGCATTATGACTCAAATTGTAGCTGTCAAGAACTCATGTGCTCATTTCTGGCTGTTGACTACAACAGCGCACGTATATAGCCACGATGTTCTTCTGACATATTGTTTTGACACGGACGGACATGAATACTATGCATGTAATTTCTAATGACTATATATGAATCTATACCTACGTGAATGTCTTGTGTGTGAACTGTAAATAAATTCATGGACTCTGAATTGAGGACTTTATCACATCGATACGTTACAGCTATTTGCTGCATTTGCCAATGTTGTTGATTATGCAAATGAAGAACTCTTCTGATAAGAAAAATATGTATATATATTGATGAGCTCCGAAGGGAACGAGTGTATTCTTGGACATTCAACAAATGATGAATCAATATAACGTTGACCCTTGTTCCAAGATAATAATCGAATGAAGGACCCTCCAATACCAATGAAAACCACCCACGCAACAGTGGTGGCCAGTGTGGTGCGCAACTGGAATTTCATTGTAAAAAAATACTCTAAGATTATCGAGTTGAAAGAAATAATTTTCCTTCGAGCGAAATGAACACTTTTTGTATCTACACCGATGACGTCACACCCCCTTGACAACAGGATGAATCAGCTGTAGTGATGGCAGCCGCCTTTCAAGGTCTTTGAAGAAGATTATCTATAAACGCTTAATCGAACATTGGAAAATAGATTCAATCAACATGAGCATGAAATATAGGTCCTACTGTCTGTTGGCGAAGCAAGCATTGTATGAATCTATCGAGGCAAAAAGATAAGTAACTTATTTGAAGGTTACAATAAGTTAATCCTATTTGTCCGATAATGCCATGTTCTTCATTTTCGTAGCCATGTTAAATATTGTTTCTGTCTTTTACATGTAGTGGGAGGTAGGATGGGAATCGGAATTGAACTTATGGCTTTTCGAACGTCAAGCTCAATTCCGATCGTTCCTTAAGGCCGTGAATTAATCGCATTTCGCGAAGAACGCGTCGGATATCGGTGATTGTTTCGTTCGGACCTGCATTAATTCACCTTGCATGTTAGGTGTATAGTCATGTTATAACTGGTGTATTCTAGTGTATTTAGTTCTAATTTTTATTCAGTTACAGTCATATGTTCTTAATCTATCCTGTTTATTCTAATATAGCTATCTTTAATTTTATTTAAATGTATTGTATTAACGTCAAATGAGTCCTGTGACGTCATCATTCATAGTACCAAATATGTCCGTTTCCTCAGTTAACCTTCACCCTTCTACATTTCCGGTTAGTACACTTGGTTTTATAATATCATTTATTTTTGTGAAAATGTCACTTTTGTATTGTGCTACTGTTCTGTAATCCTTGGTTAACCCATTGTATTGTTTGTATTCATTTCATCCATTTATAATTTAATATTAATGCTATAATTTCTTCATTAATAATAGTGTAGATGAATATTATTAAATTTTTTTTTGAGTTTAAGGAGGAATTAGGGACTTTGCACCAATTTGCAGTGGTGGTCCTAGAAATGGGCAATTACCAAGTTAGAAAAATTTCTGCTGGGATCTCCATTTTTGATCCAGACTGATCAGAAATCTGTAGCAGCATTACGTCGTTCAAACCATAAAAGTGCTAAACTTGCACGCTTTGCTATTACGTTGCAACCTTACGAATTCGAAATACAGTCAATACCAGGAACTGAGAACGTCATAGCCGATACGTTGTCCAGACATCCTACGGATTCTGAATGAATATTACTATTTCAAATTTTCTGACTAATCAAGCATTACATTTGCAATGAACTGTATCAATGCCACGTCAGAATATACAACACTTCATTTGGACTTCCTACTTAAATAAGGACATTTCGAAATAAACTATCGTGATCAAAATATCAAGTTTTACGGATCGTTTGAAAATTTGGACTTCACTTCCACTTTGCGTATCACTCATTTCGATTGAAAACCGTTAAAAAGGAACAATCTCTGATGTAGAATGGACATATACTGTGATGACTGATTCAATTACATTCAAAGTTTTAATAAAGGAACTAACGATGATTTGGATAATCATATCATAATTCGCTCTGTCCTCATCCTTCCAAGTCAAGTGTCTCTCCTCTACACTTAATATGTCTTACTATTTTCCACAATCAACAGTCTGTCTTGTAGTCTGGTGTATCTTTAGTTAATAATTAATTCTTAATTATTTTTCAGCAAGGAACAACAGCTTTCATAATGTATACTCATAACAGAGTTGTGTTCTAATAAGGCAAGCAATAATGCACAGTAATAAAATACTATAAGCAAATCATATAAGAAAATTAATAATATGTTATACAGGTACATAATGGATATGGAAGAACTAAATCCAATAGCATAACATATGTTTCTTATCATAGTCAACCACATACTTCTTCTGCAAATTACACTTGTATCATTAAGCAATAATTAAACAAATAATTTTGGGAGATAACTCACCACACAAAATCACTTCAGGTTCACACAATCAGAACTTGAATATTTGAATATATTCATAAGCACGTTATTGACTTTACACACAGTTGTGTACAATCTGTGTATATTCTTTAAAAGTCTTATGTACTTAAAATTTAGTTTAGGCTGCTTTCACGGTGTTCATCAAGAGAGTAAAGCAAAGTTACATTTTCTCTGATAAATACAGTTTAAGACCGGAAATAGGTGGTCGTCTGTGGGTCACGGGTTAATTGATGTCACCCAGAAAAACCCACCATTACCATCGCGTCTTCGCAAAAACATCCCTGAGGAATATAAATGGCCTGTTCACGAACTTTAATACCAGAACTTCACCTGATCTCGCGTTCTCGTAGGAAAAAAAAAAAAGAAGGGGGTCATAGGGAAGACTAGAAAACAGTGACAGGATGGACTGAGTAAAGGAATGTGGAAGATTTAGGAAGAGAAAGGATAGACTGCTCCATGACAGATAGCCCCCCCATTTAAGTTAGTGGTCAGACTAACAACGCGAGTCTAACTTTCTCTGTGCATTCTATCACGTATGATTCTAACGTCACGTCTAAACTTCACTCTCTTCATTTACTTTTACGATCCTCTCGGACAGCGATGCTGAATCCGATGGTGTTTCTTCGATTGTGTCTAATTCTGCCAGCGTATGCCTGCTCAGAAAGTCTGCTCCCACGTTGATCTTCCCTGGGATGTATTCCACCTTGAAGGAATAGGGCTGAAGTAGTAAAGCCCAACGCATGAGTCGTGCATTAAGTTTCTTTGACGCCGCTAGAAACATAAGTGGGGCATGGTCACTTTGTACTGTAAATTTTACTCCATAGAGATATGGCTGATATTTTTGTACCGCCCATACCAAGGCAAGACACTCCTTTTCAATTGTTGAATAATTCCTCTCTGCTGAGTTTAACCTACGACTGGCATAGGCTACAGGAAACAACAAGTCAGGATTGTTATCATCTGTCTGCATCAGTGAAGACCCAATTCCAATGTTACATGCGTCTACGCGCAGCACAAACGGCTTTGCTAGGTCCGGTAGTCTCAGTATAGGTCGTGATGTCAGCTTATGTTTAAGTGTAGCATACACTTCTTCACAATCCGGAGTCCAAACTACTTTCTCTGGCTGGCCTTTCCTGGTCAGATCCGTCAGCGGGGCGGTCAGTGTGTTAAAACCCTGAATAAAGCGCTGGTAATATGCACAAAGGGACAGAAATGAACGGGTGTCTTTCTTGGTAATAAGACGCGGTGCTTGTTTTATTTTCTCAACGTTTTTATCCACAGGCCACATACAGCCATGAGTGATCGTGTGTCCCAGAAATTCTAACTCCTTGAAACCAATTAAACATTTACTGGGTCGCGCCGTAAGTCCCGTCTCTTTCAGTCGCTGGAGCAGCTGGGCGAGGGCTTCCAAATGTTCCTCAAATGTGCTCGTTGATATTAATATGTCATCCATAAAGTTGTGGATGGCATTATTTTGCAATGGGGTGAGTAATTTCCTCATCATTCTGGTGAAGATACCCGGAGCGTTGCTCAACCCAAATGGCAGAACATTAAACTGATAATGTCCTTCAGACGTACTGAAAGCAAGCAACGGCCTAATTTCTTTCTTGACCGGGATTTGATAATAACCCTTGCTCAGGTCAATTTTTGTGAAGAATTTGGCCTTACTTAATTTGGTGAAGAGTCCATTGGGGTCAGGTAAGGGTTCTGGTTGGAACTCTGTCACAGCATTAAGTCGTCTATAGTCGATGCAGAGACGAGCTTCTCCACTAGGTTTTTTGGAGGAGCACAACACTCGCACTATAGGGTGATTCAGATTTGGATATTATATTGGCGTTTAGTAATTGCTCAATTTCCTCTTGCAATGCACTTGCTTTTGCATACGGTATTGGGTATGTTTTCACCCTGACAGGAGTTGGATCTGTCACTTTCATCTCAAACTCGACGAGATTTGTCAGACCCGGCCTATCTGTGAGCACTTCTGAGTGTTCTTCTAAAAGTTGTTTGACTTGTTCACCTTCTGCACTCCCTAAAGTTGAGCTTATTTGCACATCCTTGTGCGATTCTTGTGGACGAAGCGGATACTCAACATATATTTTGTCTTCATTATCCACTTCTGTGGCAACCGCCAGGGTCATAAGATGAGCTGGTTCGGGGTTTGGGCGTTCAACGTACTTTTTTAAGAAGATTTACATGATAAATCTTATGTTTCCCCTTCTTGGAGATTTTATAATTAGTACGAGAAATCTTCTGTACCACTTCAAATGGTCCCTGCCAACCGATTTGAAGTTTATTGTTGCCACTGGGCAACAACAAAAGTACTTTCTCCCCAATATGCAATTCACTGTCCTTGGCTGATTTGTTGTAATGTTTGGCATACTTACTACGCGCTCGTCGCAAGTTTGTTGATGCCATCTCCCAACCAACCTTTAAGCGTTCCTTGAGTTCCTGGACATATTTTGACGCCGTAACAATACTGTCGTCTGCACTTTCATCTGTCATAGCCCGAAGAAGAGTGTTACGTGCAGTCTTTGATATCTTACAATATTATACATTGGTATACTTGTTATGTTCGCAAATATTTTGTAAACAAAATAGTGCTTAAGGAAAAGTCATTATTGAGTTACTTCCCTTGAAAGTTGTGTCGGCTCTTTCGATCGAACTCCGCGGATGAATCCAGTTTTCTGTGATTTATTCTTTGTTTGGGTAGTAATAGATTGTTCTTGCTTCAGAATATCTATGGCCTGAATTTATGTAAATTGTTTGTCTGAGTAGGACGAGTCTGTCTTATATCTGTATATCTTTACATATCTAAGTCGAACTATATGTTCTGTTGTCTCTAGAGAGGTCAAAGGCTATTCGGCGGATGTGTCGCTAGAGTGTGGTGTGATTTGGCTTCGTCCTGATGGGGACTGTGTTTTTTCTATGTCGGCTTGTCGCCGGAAAAAGTGATCTCAGTATTTGTGGGGAAAGTGATAGTCGTCTAGACCTATCGTGTATGCTTTACCCCAGTGTTTATTCGTATTGCCAAGGAATGGCAGAATCATATTTCTGATACCAAGGTAATAATAGATACTCTTATGAACTCTCGTACGAAGCCACCATTTTCGATAGGTACGATTTGAATGTCTAAGAGAATATATTTGACTCGATGAAAACGACTTCGATTCCTAGCAGCACTATATCCTGTAGAATGCAGTCAATTGTTCATGATCAAATCTACAGAGCAATGAAATGTTTAATGAATGTCTAACTTTAGGACAGATTCATTATCTGTATCCAAACGTGAGTGACAGCTCACGAGTGAAGCCATCTTGGAACCAAACATGTAGTGACTTTCAAGAAGAGAAAAGGGATGCCCGTATTATCGCTTGATTAGTCCAGAGATCACTGCTACACACGAGAACCCATTGCTAGCGGTTCCATATTATTATATGAAAAAAAAACTGTGCTGAACCTTATGTTGAAGAATCTTCGCTAGACGAGATTAGGTAGAAGCCATCTTGGATATTGTTTATAATCTGACGTGCTTTGTCAGTAAACTCAGTTGATATATATATATATATGGGCAATACTGAGTGCTTGGCTACTGACAGTCCATTATAATATTATTCTACATGAGTGCCCATGTAACATAACATTGCAAGACCAGTTATCCACTGTACCATGATGTATTATGCCAACCTGTGATTTGTCACTATCTGTGCTGTCGAGTGTGTACGTCCAATTAAACTTTAGTAAAGGTACACAGTCGTTGGTGTCGATGACTTCCAGCCATACATGAGTGTGAGAAAAGAACATTTGTCAACACCACGAACTCTTCCTATCATTCGCACATTATACACTCCATCTATGTCTACACACCACTGCGTAGGTCAAGTTGACATTCCATACTCGAACCACGAGCAACACAACAACACAGTATTTAACTCTGGTGATGTTCGAGCGAGCTTCAGATTTCTCAGCATGTCTCTTGCTCAGGGCAAGGGTCTTGTATTAAGAGGTTATCAACTGATGATGATGATGTCTGCTTCCATCCACTTATATTTATCTTTTTGGTGGACATCATTAACTGGAATAAATAGGACTTTATCAACTGGTGGACCAGCTTTCTGGGTTTGACCTCGCAGAAGTTCAGAAGTCAACAGATTACCGATACCAGACCGTTTCCTGTGGCTGATACGACACACTTGCAGTATTGGTTTGCTCTTTGTCAACACTTCGTCACGTGACCTGTCAAGTGAATGCAGTATGTAGGTCAGCGTTGTTGACATTTTTACATTAGACATTACAGAGTTTCACAGAACAGTTGGATCAATTCTTGTCAATATTAACAGGAAGACAGTATTAGTGAACTAAGAAGTCCTATTTTCATCGATGGATCTTCTTGTTTTCTATATATGAACTTTAATATTTAAGGCCAGAATGTTTAATTGAATAAAGTGGCAGTTTGTTTATTTTCATAAAAATAACTTTGCCATTACTGTAAAACTGAGCCTATTTTGCAACACATACTATCATACACATAATTTATATATATTTATGTTTACATGTTATTTGTTTGTATAGTATGTTAGTTTCTATGTCAGCGGGTTGTGTTTAAGGTTGGGCGGCGTCCTCACAACAGAATATCCCACGTCATAGAGGGTCCGTTGTGGGCGTTTTCTATAGGTGCAATTTTCTTGATTGAAAATTTGCTTCCGACAACTGTTGCTTTTGTGTTAGCTGTGAAGTCTGTAATTATTGTTATTTTTGTAATATTTCTTTGTTCTTTAGTTTTGTTTTGATTTGTTTGTAATTTGTTGGTCTAACCTTTTCTATCTTTCAGTTCTATTCGCAATTTATATTCATATATTGTGACGTCATTTGTGTTGTTATTCTTTGCAGATTCAGTGATTATTTTCATTGATTTCCCTATTTGATTTATTTTGATTTCTGCAAACGTTCTTGTATTGTCAGTCCTATTTGTACTTTATGTATTCTGTTGGTTGACATATGTTTTATATAGGTATATTTCATAAGACACAATTGCCTGTGCACTGCACTTGGATTATGGTATAAACCAGTACCTGATTATTATTACTGTTATACAAGACCTTATTAAGGCTTGTGACCCACAGATATTGGGATAGTATACTGATTAATCAAGTCATTAAGAACTTGTGGTATTATTATTGGTTCAGGTGATTAGTATTATTGTTAGACATCATGTCTACATTAGAATACTTCATTACACAAGGGAAATCCCTTGATAAGACTGGTCAACAATTAGAACAATGGGCTGTTGCTCAATATGACAAAGCATTAGCTGCAGAAGAGAAAAAAGCTGCTGCAGAAGAGAGAAAAGCTGCTGCAGAAGAGAGAAAAGCTATGGCTGAAGAGAAAAGATTAGAAAGAGAAGCTGAGGCTGCTGCTGAACAAAAGAAATTGCAGATGCAGGTGGAGGAAAGGAGATTTGAAGCTGAACAAAAAAAAATTAGAAAGAGAAGCTGCTGCTGAACAAAAAAGATTAGACAGTGAAGCTGAACAAAAAAGATTAGACAGTGAAGCTGAACAAAAAAGATTAGACAGGGAAGCTGAACAAAAAAAATTAGAAAGAGAAGCTGCTGCTGAACAAAAAAGATTAGACAGTGAAGCTGAACAAAAAAGATTAGACAGTGAAGCTGAACAAAAAAGATTAGACAGGGAAGCTGAACAAAAAAAATTAGAAAGAGAAGCTGCTGCTGAACAAAAAAGATTAGACAGTGAAGCTGAACAAAAAAGATTAGACAGGGAAGCTGAACAAAAAAGATTAGACAGAGAGGCTGAAGAAAAAAAAGCAATAAGAGAACATGAATCTGAGTTGGAGAAATTGAGATTGACAAGTATGAGTAATGTTAATCAGGCATCTAGTGGTAATGGTAAACCTTCTACTTACAAGGTTAAGGTTCCACCGTTCAATCAGTCCAGTGACGATATTACATTCTGGCTGGATAGATTTGAACGTTCTTGTCGAACACATAATGTGGATAAATCACAATACGCTAATCAATTAGCAGAAAACTTGAAAGGTGAATCTTTGACTAGATTATGCCTTGTAGGAGAAGCAGATAAGGATAATTATGATGTCATTAGGGCGGCTTTGATAAAAAAATACCAGCTAAGTGAAGAAGGCTATCGCCTTTTATTTAAGACGATGGTGCCTGAGACAGGTGTAGAATTCTCAGAATTCACTGCAAAGGCACGTCTCACAGTTGATCGTTGGATTGAGCTTTCCAAAACAGAAAAAACGTATGAAGGACTTATGGATTTGTTGCTCAGAGATAAGATTATGTCATGTGTGAACAAACCCTTCCTTGAATTTATACATGAGCGTAAACCCAAATCTCTAAAAGAAATGGAAGAATATTGTTCCCAATATGTCACTGCACACCCCGACGTGACTTTTGGCAACACTAAGATTAAGGAGAGTATGCCAGTTGCTTCAGCAACACCATACAATCCCAATTATTCACACAGATTTCAGGGACCTCAAAACAGATTTGATAAAAAAGGTAACCATAATAGTTATCAAAACCAAGGTAACCAATCATTTCAGGGTTCTTCTTCAAAGAACTGGAGACGAGCTGATAGCTCTCGACACAGGGGTGGTCACAATTATAGGAATTTCCGTAGAGGAAGTAATTATAGAAACTATCAGGGTTATCCGTCTTGGAGTCAACAAGATCATAATTACAGAGATACTCATTATAATGAATATGATAATGGTAACCAAGGGAACTATGACTCAAACCCAAATAGGGGTTACAATAGAGGTAACAATAACTACAGAGGTGATAATAACCGAGGTAGATCTCAAAACAAAAGACATAAACCACATTTTCAGGCAAACTCTGCACAACAAGAGTCCCATGAAGCCTATAAACAGAGTAAAGATAATAATGATGCTAGTAATATGGCATGTGCCGCTTTTGATTTTGGGAGAGCATCTCAGTGCCCCCAATGCAAAACGTTATTTGAGCCAACCACAGTGTCTACTTTAAGCTGTGGCCATCCTCTTCCTGCTCTTCCGGCATCAGTCGCGCATGATGGAAGAGGTTCTCTTGTCTTACATAAGGGTTTAGTGAATAACAATCCAGTCTCTGTGCTATTTGATTCTGGATGCACCACAATTGGTGTTAGGCAGTCACTCGTAGATCCTTCCCGCGCCACTGGACAAGTAGTCAAATGTGTAACATTTGGCGGCACATTAGAGAAATACTCTACTGCTATCATTAGGATTGCTACTCCTTTCTTTACAGGAGATGTACACGCATGTCTTCTCCCGAATCCGATCGCTGACCTCATCATCGGTCGCATTCATGGAGTCAAAGAATGCACTCCGCAACAAATTTCCACGTGGGAAAGGCAAAACATGCAGATTGCTAACGCTGTAGTCACTAGAGCTCAGGCTCTTAATATGCCTCAAACTTCATCTACTGAAGATAATGAAGTGCATAACCAAGATAATCCCTTGGTAATTTCTCGTGACTCGTTTATAAAACAGCAAGAAGATGATCCCACTCTGAAGAAATTCTTCATTCTTGCAACTAAAGGTGATCCGAATAAAGACACAAGTCGTAAATCGTGGATTACAAAGAAGAATGGCGTACTTGTACGTATGGTTCAAGACTCCATTACGTCAAGTCATTCTCAAATCCTGGTTCCCAAGAATTTGAGAGTTAAAATTTTGCAGCACGCTCACGACTCTCAGTGTGCTGGACACATGGGTTTTTCCCGTACTAAGTCAAGAGTCCTTGCGGCTTTCTTTTGGCCATTGGTAAACAAGGACATACGGATTTATTGTCGATCTTGTAAAGTATGTCAGGAAGTTAAATCCAAAGGTCCACGGCATGCTGCACCCATTCAGGCGGCGGACATTCCTATTCGGCCGTTTCAAAAAATGGCCATAGACATTATTGGTCCATTTAAGATCAAGTCTGCCAGAGGACATCAGTTTATCTTGACGTGTGTTGATATGTGCACACGTTGGCCAGAGGCTATTCCTCTGAAGAGCATTACTACTGCTGATATTGCAGGTGCTCTTTGGCTTATATTTTCTCGTCTGGGGTTCCCCGGAGAGATATTGTCAGACCATGGCACCCAACTAATATCAGATACCATGTCTCAAGTAATGTCTACTCTGCAGATAGATAGATCTTTAAGTAGTATCTACCATCCAATGTCTAATGGTATGGTCGAACGCCTTAATAGAACACTTAAAAACTTACTGGGGAAGATAACTGAGGATCATCCTCAAGACTGGGACAGAGTTTTACCTGCGGCCCTCTTCGCTTACAGAGAGGTACCCAATGAACATACGGGATTTTCTCCCTTTGAACTCGTCTTTGGCGCGCGTCCGCGTGGCCCTATGTCGTTGCTTCACGATCTCATAACATCTGACAATATTGACGATGACACAAAGTCATCCTACGAATATGTCATCGCGTTGAGACAAAAAATTATCGAAGCATGCAAATTAGCAACTTCTTCTTCTGAATTTGCGAAACAGAAGGCAAGGCAATTTGCCAATAAGAAGAGATGCTTACGACAACTTTGTCCTGGTGACAAAGCATTTGTATTACTACCTTGTAGGGAAAACAGATTACTTATTTCTTGGAAAGGTCCGTACGATATTATATCGAAAATTTCCGATGTCGACTATATTGTCGATATTGATGGGAAGCATAAAACCTTCCACATCAATATGCTTACTGAATTCCATGAACGTCCGGATTATTTGCAACCCATTTTCCAAGCAACGGACAATTCTCCAGTACAACATGGTCATTACTCATCACTGTCCGTGATACAGGATGAGGAAACAAGTTTTTCAGATGTAAATCTTCCTCTTCCAATGATCCCACTTCATTCTAGTGAATCATGGAAGAACGTTACTGTCTCTCCTGATTTGTCTCTAGGAGAACAGCGACAAGTTTCAACTATGTTGCAAACATTGCAGGATGTACTCACTGACATCCCTGGACAAACGAATGTCATTGAACATGACATTGTTCTAACTGACCATACTCCTATTAGGGTTAGACCTTATCCTATACCTATACATTTTCAAGCACAGGTCGAGAAAGAGTTGGATGAGATGATAGATTTGAAAATAATCGAACCATCCACCTCTGCATATTCTTCGCCGATGGTTATTGTGCGTAAAAAAGACAATAACATACGTCTTTGCGTTGACTATCGAAAATTGAATCAAGTAACGAAGTTCGATGCCGAACCTATGCCTTTACTGGAAGAGCTACTTACTCGACTCTCCAAATCTCATTTTTTCACTAAACTTGATTTGTCTAAAGGATATTGGCAAGTTCCTTTATCTGAACGCGCCAAACCTCTCACGGCTTTTTCAACACCTAGAGGTTTGTTCCAATGGAATTTTATGCCTTTCGGTCTTATGAACGCACCAGCTACATTCGTACGCATGATGCGCCGAATCCTATCTTATCGGTCAGATGTCATTGCATATCTAGACGGCATCTGTCTTTTCAGCGATACTTGGGAAGATCACTATTCAGGGTTAGATGAATTGCTGTCTACTTTGCGTGAGCACAACCTGACAGCGAAACCCTCTAAAGCCTATATTGGTTTTAGCGAAATTTCTTTCCTAGGCCACCGAGTTGGTCATGGTTTCCTAAAGACAGAGGACCATAATACTAGTAAGATACTTAACATCTCAATCCCTAAGACTAAAAAACAGGTGAGAAGTCTGTTAGGTCTTATTCAATTTTATGGCAGATTCATTCAGAATCTATCCTCTATCATGGCACCTCTTTCAACACTTCTAAAGAAAGGTTCGCCTAATGTGGTCCACTGGTCTCAGGAATGCCAATGCTCTCTGGATAAGATTAAAACATTGTTTTCAACACCACCTATTTTAGTGCTACCCACTAAAGATAAAACATTCGTTCTTCGTAGTGACGCTTCATCCACTGGGATTGGAGCGGCACTAATGCAAGAGTACTCTGGAACTCTGCATCCTGTAATGTATATTTCCAGAAAACTTAATGCGGCAGAAAGGAATTATTCGGTTTTAGACCGTGAGCTATTAGCTATGGTTTGGTCGATCCTCAAACTACAGAGATTCCTTCTAGGCGCACATTTCATAGTAGAAACCGACCAAAAAGCTCTTACTGCTATACAGAGTAAGAATTTGAAAAGCTCGAGGTCTACTCGATATGCAATTGCTCTTCAACCTTTTCATTTCTCTGTGCGAGCTATTCGTGGATCAGATAATGTGATGGCAGACATTCTGTCAAGATGCCCACATGATTCCACATAACTATTAGGGCTCAGACTTCTTGATATGTCTAGTTCTATAGTAGTTCCTTTTCTATATCATGATAGATACACATTTGTAATTTAATAATATAATGATTGTATCACTACATAGCGGTTCATTGATGTTTATTCACCGCTGTGCTTTGATGATTTTTTCTTCATAAATCATAAATTTAAGATATCTAATACGAAATGATGATATGAATTTTTTAGGCATTGTGTAATTGCCAGAATTGTATTATACTTTGATGACACCTTCCTGGAAAAATATACTTGTAGAGAAATAATTTCTCTCAGTTTATGAGACACATTCTCACCAGTCGCTCCATAAGTCGACTTAGCCTCATATTAGGCGTTATAGGTATTCCTGATATTTTCATCTGCGCATTATTCATGCGTTGTGAGCCTATTGTACGTTGCTCCTAGATGTATTTCAAAAAAAAAAAAAGTTCCATTTTTTTTTCCCGGGAGGTGTGGTAAGACTGTTACGTGCAGTCTTTGATATCTTACAATATTATACATTGGTATACTTGTTATGTTCGCAAATATTTTGTAAACAAAATAGTGCTTAAGGAAAAGTCATTATTGAGTTACTTCCCTTGAAAGTTGTGTCGGCTCTTTCGATCGAACTCCGTGGATGAATCCAGTTTTCTGTGATTTATTCTTTGTTTGGGTAGTAATAGATTGTTCTTGCTTCAGAATATCTATGGCCTGAATTTATGTAAATTGTTTGTCTGAGTAGGACGAGTCTGTCTTATATCTGTATATCTTTACATATCTAAGTCGAACTATATGTTCTGTTGTCTCTAGAGAGGTCAAAGGCTATTCGGCGGATGTGTCGCTAGAGTGTGGTGTGATTTGGCTTCGTCCTGATGGGGACTGTGTTTTTTTCTATGTCGGCTTGTCGCCGGAAAAAGTGATCTCAGTATTTGTGGGGAAAGTGATAGTCGTCTAGACCTATCGTGTATGCTTTACCCCAGTGTTTATTCGTATTGCCAAGGAATGGCAGAATCATATTTCTGATACCAAGGTAATAATAGATACTCTTATGAACTCTCGTACGAAGCCACCATTTTCGATAGGTACGATTTGAATGTCTAAGAGAATATATTTGACTCGATGAAAACGACTTCGATTCCTAGCAGCACTATATCCTGTAGAATGCAGTCAATTGTTCATGATCAAATCTACAGAGCAATGAAATGTTTAATGAATGTCTAACTTTAGGACAGATTCATTATCTGTATCCAAACGTGAGTGACAGCTCACGAGTGAAGCCATCTTGGAACCAAACATGTAGTGACTTTCAAGAAGAGAAAAGGGATGCCCGTATTATCGCTTGATTAGTCCAGAGATCACTGCTACACACGAGAACCCATTGCTAGCGGTTCCATATTATTATATGAAAAAAAACTGTGCTGAACCTTATGTTAAAGAATCTTCGCTAGACGAGATTAGGTAGAAGCCATCTTGGATATTGTTTATAATCTGACGTGCTTTGTCAGTAAACTCAGTTGATATATATATATGGGCAATACTGAGTGCTTGGCTACTGACAGTCCATTATAATATTATTCTACATGAGTGCCCATGTAACATAACATTGCAAGACCAGTTATCCACTGTACCATGATGTATTATGCCAACTTGTGATTTGTCACTATCTGTGCTTGCGAGTGTGTACGTCCAATTAAACTTTAGTAAAGGTACACAGTCGTTGGTGTCGATGACTTCCAGCCATACATGAGTGTGAGAAAAGAACATTTGTCAACACCACGAACTCTTCCTATCATTCGCACATTATACACTCCATCTATGTCTACACACCACTGCGTAGGTCAAGTTGACATTCCATACTCGAACCACGAGCAACACAACAACACAGTATTTAACTCTGGTGATGTTCGAGCGAGCTTCAGATTTCTCAGCATGTTTCTTGCTCAGGGCAAGGGTCTTGTATTAAGAGGTTATCAACTGATGATGATGATGTCTGCTTCCATCCACTTATATTTATCTTTTTGGTGGACATCATTAACTGGAATAAATAGGACTTTATCAAAGAGCTTCAAGCGGTCCTTTGATTGGACGCCCGAACAATAAGGTGGCGGGAGAGAGACCTGTCGAAGAGTGTGGCACTTCTCGGTAGGCAAATAGTGCTGCAGGCAGAAACAAATCCCAGGTTTCTGGTTTTTCCTGAGCCAATTTGCGCAACATAGTGATGAGAGTTCCATTGAACCTCTCAACTTGTCCATTGGACTGAGGATGATAGGGCGAGGTGTGAATATGCTGTGTACGAAATACTCGGAAAACCTCTTCCGCTAACTTTCCCTTGAACTGTGACCCATTATCCGTAAGTATTTGTCGAGGAAAACCTAGCCTGGTGAATATACTCACTAATGCTTCTGCTACATGCACTGAGTCTGATGAGGGTAGTGCAATGGCTTCACCCCACATTGTACATGTGTCGACTAGTGTTAAAATGCAGCGGTTCCTCCTTTTAGTTCTCAGAAGAGGTCCTATGATATCCACAGCTACTCTCTCGAAGGGAGTTCCTATTATTGGCATCTCTCCTAACGTCGCTGGGGATGTCCAATGTTTAGGTGCCACTCTTTGACACTGGGCACAGGACTTAACAAATCGGATGATATCTGCATTCATCCCCGGCCAATAGTAATGGGCTGATATGCGTTGCATGGTGGCATTTTGACCCATGTGACCACTGAATGGAAGTGCATGACCCATCTCCAAGATTTGGTTCCTGTACGTAGATGGAACGACTAGTTGCCCATGTTCTAGTCCTATGTTTCCTGCTCTACGATATATTAATCCCAATTTCATATAAAAGTTTCCTTTCTGCAGGGGAGTATTGGCAAATGGCAGTTTCTTGAAGCAGGAGGCCAGAGTTGTATCCTGTGTTTGAGCATTCTTTAACTCCCGAGGGAGGGGATTCTGCACAGGTGCTGGCTCCTGTTCACTCGCAGCTTTACTTCTGGTTGTCACTGCCGCAATAACAAGAGGTTCTTTTGGTTCACCTAGGAATACGTATCTACAACCCAAGATCAGGTCATAGATTGGGTCATCCATGACTGCTGCTCTGATCTGTCCTGACACAAAGCGGGATTCCACCTGGATATTTGCTATTTGCAGAGTCATTGTCTTGTCACCTTTTGTGGCTCCACGAAGTTCCACAGTGTCTGGTGTTACCTGGCCAGGGTCTACCAGTGATGAGGCGACAACTGCATCAAATTCCAGTCCTGTGTCATAGAGGCATAATACGTGCTGTCCATTTACCTTCACTGTGTCGGTAACGGACGGTCGATTGAGGCTATTCGTTTGCCTCATTGAATTCTTCTTTGGCGATTTTGTCTGTATGAATGCAGCATGTTGAGGAGCGGGTTTAATTTTACATTCTTGAGTGTGGTGTGTGTTTGTCTTACACACCTTACACCACTTCCTCCCCGTCTCCTGGTTAGTAGAGGTCCTCTCCTGTTTTATCCTATTATAAGTTTGTGATGTGTTATGTGCTTTATGGGAAAATCCACTAGATTTAGGGTGATTGTCGGAACAGGGGTGTGTAGATGCTTTTGCAGGCATATCAGTATATTTCCGTCTTGTAGACTGAGCTTCTGCCAAAGCTCCCTGAAACCTTTCAGCCAGAGTGAGTAACGACTCAAGGTTTTCGGCCCCATGCTCTGCTAGGAACCTTCTCATATCTGGTGTCATTGTGTCCTTGAGTTGTTCCATAATAATCATTTCCTGAATCCCTTCCAGAGACTCAGGAAAGTTTCCTAACGTGCGCCATTTTTGCAGATAGGATTCGAGGCGAGATGCAAACTGTGCAAATGTTTCCCCTATGTCTCTTCTGGCCCGACGAAACTGCTTCCTGTAAGCTTCTGAATTAAGTTCAAATCTTTGTAAAAGGGCCTTCTTTAGAGTATCATATTTATTTTGCTCAGTAATTGGCAACTTCATGTACACCTCATATGCTGTTCCACGCAATCCTTGTGAGAGTTTGAGCGCCCATTTATCTTTGTCCAGACCATACGACGAGGCAAATCGTTCGAATCTATCAAGGTACGTGTCGATTTTCTCGGCGCTGTTGGAGAAAATTTCTAAAGGAAATGACATAGCATTAGTTCCTGTAGCATGACTGGTAATTGTGTTACCATCTGCTGAAGGAGAGGCACCAGAAGATTCTAATGTACTGGGACTAGCCTCTACTTCAACTCTTCTAGCTTCTACGTCTAATTCCTTTAATCTAGTTTCATGCTGCCTTTCTTTTTCTCTCTCCTCTGCTTGTCGAATTTCTCTCCTCTCCTGTGCTTCTCTCTCTGCTCGCTCCTTTTCTAATCTCTCTTCTCTGTCAAGATGTTTATCGATTTCGGCGCTAATGAAACTCGTTAACTCATTACCTACCATCCCCATGTCCTTAGCGAATTCCATTAAACTAGATCTTACTTTGGCTAATTCAGCCATTGTTGGTGCTGAATAAATCTTGTGGGTAAATTATCTCCCAATATACAAGAACAATTTTTTACCAAAGCAATAATGTTAGTCAGTGAATAGAATATGACTAATAGCACATTAACTCCATACACTCACTCACTCCTTAACTAAAATTAACTTCTTAGAAAGTTATTTGAAAAAGGAAAACCACCACACTACTAGCTTCAATTAATTCTTAATATCCTGTCCAGATGCTACAACGATAAAGTCTAGGGGATAGAAAAAGATTCTCACTCTAGAAGGTGAAGAAAAGCAATATTTTTGAGCAAAGGCAATGGTTTATGCCTCAGCTCTTTGCTATTCGTATCACCAGCGAGAGCTACTGTGCTCTAGGATACTTAAATCTCGAGGCGAGCCCCCACTTGTCACGCGTAGGGAGAGAGCAAGGTCGACACAGGTCAACTGCTCACTATAACACTAAGAATATAGATTGATTTTCTTGCAATACTGTAATAATGATGTTATTTTTTATGAAACCAAGAGGTTAACTGTCTGGAATCAAGGGTAATTAAATACCATATAAGAATATCAGACAAGTTGTTCTCCCACGTGACTTTGTTCCACAACTAACATACACCACACGATGTTGACAATTCGACAGTAAAAAAAAGGACAGTAAACAAGAAAGGGAAGTAATCACAAAAAGAGAGCCCTGGACAGGCTTATGATATTTTATCAAATTGACTCAGACGTGTAGTAAGTAAATAAACAATATGCTATTTATTAAGGGAATCACATTTACAAAGGGTTATTTTACATCTGATGAAAAAAGAAATATGGAAAAGAATCACGTTTACATCTGAAAACAAACAGGAATCTAGGTCCCAGTGGGGTGCCTTATTTTCTTCCCTGACTAAGTCTGAGCGTTTGATGGCTATGGGTGTATGTGGTCTTCCTTCGCTTTATTATACTTATCGTAGTGTTCTTGTAGGATGTAGGCTGAGAGGACACTCTGCTGTGACTTCTTGATGAGAGCACGTGGTGGTGACTGACTGCTCTGTGTGGCACTAGTGTCTTTAAGGATGTCTGGTTCACACTCAGGGGTGAAGATTCAGTCCCTGTCCCTTCTTGATTTTTGGGCTCAGCAAAATTGAGGGAGGTCGAAGCCAGGTCCTATGTTACTGACACTCTGCACTGGAGAACAAAGTAAGGGGACCATTAATCTCTTGTCTAAAGAGATTTTACATGTATTAAGTTCCTCCCCGAAGACTTTTGGTCTCAGAGCATAGGCACACTTACCACTGAAGACTTTGACTGTCCAGTACACTGTATGTAAAATATATCTCAGTGACCATTGTCTAACAGGCTCTGTTCTCATCCTTCCAAGTCAAGTGTCTCTCCTCTACACTTAATATGTCTTACTATTTTCCACAATCAACAGTCTGTCTTGTAGTCTGGTGTATCTTTAGTTAATAATTAATTCTTAATTATTTTTCAGCAAGGAACAACAGCTTTCATAATGTATACTCATAACAGAGTTGTGTTCTAATAAGGCAAGCAATAATGCACAGTAATAAAATACTATAAGCAAATCATATAAGAAAATTAATAATATGTTATACAGGTACATAATGGATATGGAAGAACTAAATCCAATAGCATAACATATGTTTCTTATCATAGTCAACCACATACTTCTTCTGCAAATTACACGTGTATCATTAAGCAATAATTAAACAAATAATTTTGGGAGATAACTCACCACACAAAATCACTTCAGGTTCACACAATCAGAACTTGAATATTTGAATATATTCATAAGCACGTTATTGACTTTACACACAGTTGTGTACAATCTGTGTATATTCTTTAAAAGTCTTATGTACTTAAAATTTAGTTTAGGCTGCTTTCACGGTGTTCATCAAGAGAGTAAAGCAAAGTTACATTTTCTCTGATAAATACAGTTTAAGACCGGAAATAGGTGGTCGTCTGTGGGTCACGGGTTAATTGATGTCACCCAGAAAAACCCACCATTACCATCGCGTCTTCGCAAAACCCTACCTGCGGAATCTAAATGGCCTGTTAACGAAATTTAATACAAGAACTTCACCTGATCTCGCGTTCTCGTAGGAAAAAAAAAAGAAGGGGGTCATAGGGAAGACTAGAAAACAGTGACAGGGTGGACTGAGTAAAGGAATGTGGAAGATTTAGGAAGAGAAAGGATAGACTGCTCCATGACAGACGATCAGCAGTAAAATTTATTATGTGCTAAAAGTATAACACCTTGTCACCACCACCACCATCATCATCATCAACATCATCACCATCATCTTCAACATCATCATTTTCTTTTGCGCTCCTTACCGACCATGAAGCCACCACCGAAGCTGCTCCCCTTCCAGGAAGCCTGCCCCAAACATTTTCATACTCTTCCAGCTAATTTTTTTTCTGTGGCAATTTGTATTACATCATGAGGTTGCCAGACTCATGGACAACCTCATATTAGTAGCCTTGTACGATATACCCCAGAGTGTGGTAGTCCTATTATTTCCCCTGTTCATGTTTCTTAATATCTCTCTCTTTACACTATAGCAGTTGTTCCCAAACATTTTCGGTTCACTGCGCCCTTAGTGTACCAGAACATCAGCCTACCTAACAGTTGCAGTGCGCAGTTGGTGCGGTTAGGTTGGTTAACTAATAAAAAATAAATGAAACACGCATTTCAAATTCACAAACAATTTATGTAAAAAGTATTAATAAAGTAATAATTTGGAACAATAGTATTACTATTGAAAAGCGAAACAGTTAGTGGTTTGTACAGTGTCCGTTAGATGTCCTTCCTATCATCGCATCAACACATCGATGGTCCGATTCTAAAACCACGTGGGCTAAGTGTAATTTCAGTAAAAATATTGGAATATTTCGCGGCGCCCCTGTAAACCAGCCACGGCGCACCAGGGTGCCGGGGCGCACAGTTTGGGAACCGTTGCACTATAGCATTCGACGAACTAGTGGGATTTCATCTTCTTCTTGTCCGTACACTCTCAGACGTCTGCTTGAATGTTTTCAAAGAAAGCAGAAGTCAGTTTGAGGCTATTTGAATCTCCGTAGAGCTTTTCCACCAATGGTACTGGTTTCGGCCATACGTGTTTTCTTGTTCCCATATGTAGGGAACCTTTGAAGCAGATGTTCAGCAGTCATTATATCAGTGCCACAGGTACATTCATCAGTAATTCCTATTTTTGTTGCTAGTGAGATTTAACTTACTTTAGTTTGGGTTTCTGTATCATTATCCCTTTTATTTATTGTAATTACAATTATTTTTAATATATTTATGTACTGTTCTTTTTTTAAATTTTCTTTTTAATATGATCATCATACTTTTTGCACTGAATTGGTGTGGTGAATACTATTTTGTTCATGTATTTCTGTATCCGTAACAGTCCCCATTATCTTATGCAACGTTGACATTTTGATTCTTATCTTGGTAATGTAAAATTTTACCATGTTGTGTAAGATTGGTCAATTTTTAGCATAGTTTCTGATAAGATTGGTCAATTTTTAGCATAGTTTCTGGTAAGATTGGTCAATTTTTAGCATAGTTTCTGGTAAGATTGGTCAATTTTTAGCATAGTTTCTGGTAAGATTGGTCACTTTTTAACATAGTTTCTGGTAAGATTGGTCAATTTTTAACATAGTTTCTGGTATTGGTGGTGGTGGGGGGAATTTTTGTGCTTTTAAATACTGCGTTCTTTAATGGTTTTATTTACTGCTCGTATTTCATGCATGCAGGCAGAGGGGAAGGAAAAGTCGGACAATCAGGATGTGTTTAGGGCCCACAGCAGTGGAGTTCCACTCTCCCCTAGCCTCCTTTTTTTTTACTGTCGTTCCCCTTCTACCGTGAGGTGTAGAGGTTTGGAAGAGAGAGCGCCAGACTATCCTATCGGCTGTCTTCCTCCTGGCCTGGTTCCATTCTAGTCCTGGGTCCTTCAAAGATTGTCTAATGTTGTCCTCCCAGCGGACTCTGGGTCGTCCTGGGGGGTCTGGATCCCTGGCTCTTTGTTTCCCATGCTTGTCGTGGGAGCTGATCTTCTCCCATTCTGCAGACATGGCCAAACCATCTTAGTTGGTCCACTAGCCTCCATCTACCTTAATTAACCGGATGGATGATTAGGGTTGAATGACTGTTATTAGCGGGGAGGGCAGTGACCCTTCCTGCCCAGCGGGCCCAGATCACTATTAGTCTTTCCCTGAATGCAAGTTCTACGATGATGGGGGGGGGGGGGGGGGGGGGGGGGGGGGGGGGGGGGGGGGGGGGGGGGGGGGGGGGGGGGGGAGAGAAAGGGGAAGCAGCAGCACCATTTGGTCCGGGCTTCAGTTCAGCCACAGATGCAGGATTCTCCACTTTTTACCCCACCTCCCAATGTGAAATGACTCGAGCCTCATCTGAGCTGTCGGTAATCCAGCATACATATTAGTGGATAGTGTTCTGAAGCTTATTGTACACATTTGTACATTAATTAATAAATTCCTGAAATGTAAGCCAGTAGACATCGAAATAATTTGCGCAGCACGCTTCTGGATATAAATTACATAATATAAGCCAGTAGACATTGAAATAATTCAATAAAACAGGAAGAATCGTTCTTCAAAAATGTTATCGGGGAAAATGACGCAACAAATTTGAATGTTGGAGCCAGCTAGCTCTAAAATTAACGTGAAGTCTGCATTCCCGGAAGCCAGTCTGCTTGTCCGTTCCATCGAAAAGTGCGAATGTGGAACGGTACGTTAGCCAGGGGGGAACAAGTAAATGTTCGAGTTCAAGCCAAGGGGACGCTGACCGGACTGTCTGGCGTCCAACCCCAGACGATACTGAGCTCCCATTCGTCTGCTGATTTACGTCTGCATTCGATTTTCTGTCATGTTTAACGTAGATCTATCTATCTATCTATCTATCTATCTATCTATCTATCTATCTATCTATCTATCTATCTATCTATCTATCTATCTATCTATCTATCTATCTATCTGTCTGTCTGTTTATCTGTCAGCATGCCTGTCTGTTTATCTGCCTGCTTGCCCGTCTGCATGTCAATTTATCTAGCTCTCTGTCTGTCTGCCTGTCTATCTGTTGTGTGCCAGTGTCACGGATTGCCTCCCCTGCTTTGCAGTAGTGGTCCAACAGCGACCAAAACTCAAGAGTATCTAAATGGATCGTCAAAGGTGTCTACCTTCGCATAAGATTACTCTTGGCAGAGATGTAGATAGAAGGTTAATGACGCTTCTACCTTACGGGTGATTTCACAAGATAATTCAGAAGTCGAGAACAATGCTGCTTAGCGCTGAACATTTGTTAACTTATATCTGTCCGTCGCCTTTTGTGAAGCAATTAAGCAATGGTTTTTAGCCCGTTCAAGCCCCCAGCTGAGTTAATCCAACGAAATTCCTCTTATTAGTAATAGTGTCCCTGGTAAAATCTACTCTAGAATCCTAGAGCAGAGACTCCGACGCCTAGCTGAACCACCATTGGATGAGGTCCAATGCAGATTCCGAGCTAACCGAAGTACTCAAGACCTAATCTTCACACTCAGACAGCTGAGTGAAAAGGCCCTTGAGTATAAGGGTGAGATCCATCTTTGTTTCATAGATCTGGAAAAGGCGTTTGACAGGGTCCCCTGGAGCAAACTTTGGGACTGTTTGGGAAGGAAGAACATCCCAGCACCTCTGATTCATGCTATACAGAGCTTCTACAAGTCTTGCAGAAATTATGTGAGGACAGCAAACCATAAGCCAGAAGAGTTCAGGACCACCACTGGTGTAAGACCTGTGACCTTATCTTTTCATACTCCTCGTGGACGATGTTGTCAAGGCATGTAAGGAGAGAACAAGAAAGTATTCAGTGGGGTACTGGAAGATAAGACAGGTCTGTATTTCAGAGCTGGCATTTGCTGAGGATGTTGCCCTGATTGCTAAATCAGAAGCACATCTCCAATCCAACCTGCAAGTCTGGAAGGAAGAGCTGGAGAAAGATTGATGGTCATAAGCAGCTCTAAAACAAAATCCATGGTGATATCACGAGAAGAAAGAAGACATCAGATTAAGTTGGGAGAACAGGTCCTGGAGCAGGTCGACCACTTTAAATACCTCGGAGCTATTATAGACCGAAGAGTTGGCCACTCGAAAAGCAGTAGCTGGGATACTTTTTCAGGCCATAAATCAAGGATTCCTCAGCAAGAGAGAGGTTCGTAAGAAAAACACGATGGCTGTATACCGCTCGACCTATGTCCCAGTGTTGACATATGAATGCAAGTCATGGGCAATGACTACAACCCACAAAAGCCAGATCCAAATCTCAGAAATGAGGTATCTGAGGAAGGTGGTTGAAGTAACAGGAAAAGACATGGTCCGCAACCAGACGATACGTCAAGGCCTAAAATCCCACCCCCTGCAGACCCAAGTAGAACAGTCCCAACTAAGATGGTTTGGCCATGTCTGCAGGATGGGAGAAGATCGGTTACCACGACAAGCATGGGAAACAAAGAGCCAGGGATCCAGACCCCAGGACGACCCAGAGTCCGCTGGGAGGACAACATTAGACAATCTTTGAAGGACCGAGAACTAGAATGGAACCAGGCCAGGAGGAAGACAGCCGATAGGATAGTCTGGCGCTCTCTCTTCCAAAGCAGACACTTCCGTAGGGGAGTGGAGTATTAGAGACTTCACCCTACTAGATCTAGCATAGAGAGTAAAAAGAATGAAAAGGCATGATTTATGCCAAATAAAAGCGATTGGTGAGAAAAATGAAGAAAAAGAAATGATACTGCAGTAGGGCTGAAGGTGTGAGAGATCACACAAAAGAGCATTTTCAGACGTTATGTGACAGCCAGTCTGCCTGTTTGCCTGTCAGTCTGTCTGGCTGCATGTATGTGCTTGTCTATCATGTAATCAGTTTGATCCCAAGTCTGTCTGTTTTCCGGATGCGGCTGCCTAAGTAACAATACAATCTTGTTTATAATAACAATAATAATCATAGCCTCTTCAGTCATAAATGACTATAGGAATGCGCCCCTGAATTGACAGCCCTCAGCTGCTTATTTTCCTGGTGTTCCTTCGACTTATTCCCCTCTCTTCTGCTTGCTCTGAGAGCTTCTTTTCGCCCATTCTGAAGTGGCGCCGTAGATAGCATCGCCACTTGGTGCGATCGGCAGCTTCATCCTCCCAGGTTGCTGGATTTATGCCCAGTGCCCTCATGCACACATCTTTGAACGTTAGCTCCTGTTGCTTGGTTGTTCTTTTGCCATCTGCCAGTTGTCTGTAGAAGATATCTTTGGGAATGCGACCATCTACCATGCGGCGGACATGGCCAAGCCAGCGTAGTCTGCGCCGTCTAAGCAGTATATACATGCTTTGAAGGCCAGCACGTGACAAACCTCAACATTTGTCACTTTGTCCTTCCACGAAATACCGAGCATGAGGCGTAGGCACAGTAGATGGAAGGTATTGAGCCTTCTTTCTTGTTTAGCATAGGTTGTTCATGTCTTTGCTGTCATTTGGTGAAAGAAGTATAACTATTTCGTATCCTAAGTGTCATATATATATATATATATAGCTCCCAAAGGAGCATAAGCCTTATCATGCCAGTGCAAAAAGCTTATCTTATTGATTTGTTTTGCGGTGGAATCTTTACTCGATCATCAACAATCAGACCCCAAGATCTTATAAATTTGGACTTGCGCCAATTTGTCTTCTCTTTGTTACTTTCACTATTGCCTCCACGGCTGGCGGAGTTGTGGATTTGAAAGTTGCTACCATAAGTGAAATGGGTTCATTTTCGATACAAGATAACAGGAGGCTGAGACGCTTGGGAGTCATGACCCAAGTGGGCCCGCCCCCCTTAGAGTGTAAAGGAGTATATCGGGCCGAAACACTTGTCGGACGGGGGGACTGCTTCTGATGATCAGATTGCTTCCTGTTGTATCGCTCTGTAAAGCGTTTCCTATCATCTCAGACGGACCTTATGTCTGGCCAAAAAACTGGGCAAAATTCGAATTAAATAAAAATAAACCCAACCATGTTTTAACAGAAACAAGCTCAGACCAGTGGTGTAGCTTTGGACAGGGCACTTCCCGGGGGTCACATTAGGGACCTGGACATTACAGGCCGGGAGGTATGTCCTTTAGATATATCCGTTTAATCTCATTCTTCCCCGTGTTACACTGTTAGCTTATCCCAGTTTCTGTAGACAAAAATAAAAGAGGTAAAGAAAACATTGGAAAGATCTTAAACAGATGGCACAGTACAGGAGGATCTGGCACATATTTGTTGACGGTCTATGCTCATGATGATGACGATGATGATGATGATAATAGTGTTGATGATGACGATGATGAAGTAAATAGTTACATCGTTGATTGTTACTGTATTTCTTTTGGGCTGTCACTTCTGAATGTGCATGTGTGGGGGTTGTGGAAGATAGTGCTACTGTCTGGCACAGCTGACAATGTTGACGTTAGCAAGGTCGGGCTTACTATTAGTGGCCGACAGGCATGTAAAATATATTGGATGAATGTCGTGGGTTCTTTAAATTCGTATGTCTCTGATGCCACCCACACAACAGCAACGTTGGGTCAGGAAATAGACCAACTAGTTTCAACTTCTACACAGTTTATTTACGACAGCAACATAAACATCAGGAACAGTACACTGTCACAAGTTATAATGGTAAACATATAGTAATCCATGGCAGTAGGTTGCAGAAAAATAGCAACTCATCACAAATCATATCTTTCAGGAAAATTGGTTACAGTACACTGTCACAAGTGATAATGGTAAACATGTAGTAATCCAAAAAACCCATGGCAAATAGAATAATATATATAAACTCTTCCTTTCAAAAAACACTATGGTCACACCAGCGAGACTATCCCGTCTCTAAGCTCTGCCAAAAACCCTGATGCCCGAGATTATTGTTTCTCAATACAACTCAGTAAAAATTCACTCAAACGCGAACTCACAGCTTGAGATGTGAGCTCAGCTCAACCGTATCTCTTCCCCAACTACTACAAAGAACATTTGACCACTTTCTTTATGGTTAGAAAACTAACACATACTCAGTTGAGCTATGTTCAAGCACTCAAATAAAAAGTCATCTCATAAATTTAAACATGATTACTAGGGTGTCTTAAAAAAATCAGCCCCGTACATAAAAATCCTTAACACTTAACTCCCACTCACAAAACATGACTTAAAATGACTTAAAAGAAAACATGGAAAGATCTTAAACAGATGGCACAGTACAGGAGGATCTGGCACATATTTGTTGAAGGTCTATGCTCATGATGATGATGATGACGATGATGATAATGGTGTTGATGATGACGATGATGAAGTAAATAGTTACATCGTTGATACAGAATTGCTATATACTGATTAAAGATGCTGAGCCCACTAGATAAGGAGTGCTCCACGTAATTTGTTCCGGGGGCCCCCTACATTGTAGTTACGCCCCTGGCTGAGACACACAATTATGAACAAGATCATTAAATTACATTACAGCCTGTCAAATGAGACACCCAGAACAAGTGAAGGAAACAACACATTTCATGTACAGTATCTACTGTTGCCTTTACCGTACTAATTTAAATTTAGATGTAATGGGAGCAGTCACTATCGGTTATGTCAGTGTCGGTCAAAACATCATCATAATTATCATTGTCATCATCATCAA